>JAVIAB010000107.1:25680124-26242624 GCA_032433765.1 Megaustenia siamemsis
CCACATTTCTACAGACTCCAGTGATTTTCTTGTCCTATTGTCCATGATTCACATCCATATGTTAAGACTGGCTCTACATAACATTTAAGAACTCTTTTTCTTGTTTCTATTGTCAAAAATGGATTGCATAGTATCTTCCTCATTTTTGGGAAAGCTGCTTTTGCCTGAACCATTCTGCATCTCACCTCTTTTGTACATCTTTCGTCTGAGGTTAACAAAGTTCCCAAATATTTAAATTCATTTATCTGTTTTAATATTGTTCCACTTGACTTTATTTTGCGCTGAGGTGATGTCTTTTTCTTTGTTGCTCCCATTACCTCCGTCTTTCTGCTATTAAGGCTTAATCTTTTATTTTTGCTTTCTTTCACTGTAATGTCTAACAAGTGTGTTTAGTAGTTTCATTCATGGACTGTTATGTTCGCTAGCAAGTGTTTAGTGGTAAAACCGTTAGAAAAACTGTTATCTTCGCTAACGATTGAGACGCCATGTAGAATTGATTGGGAAATGGACTTCTTCCGAAACGAACGCGGAATCAATGAGCAGATATCGAAGAAGAGAATCTTAGGATGTCGCAAGAGTTGCCCCAATAGAAAAACAAAAAACAAGCTTTTTCGTTCTCCTGCATTCTGCTAACGTCTAATCATCTTCGTTAGCCATTTATAAAACGGTGTCGTGGCGCTGTCTTGTGGTTTACACAATTTGCTGTGACATTAACTCTTTCCATACGGAAGTGTTTTTTTTTTTTTTTATCAATGCAATGGAATAGATTTCAGAGACAAAATTTGTCTTGGTTTTAAGAATCAATATACATATTTATATGTGTCTAACATAGTAAAAAAAAAATAAAGAGCCCCCGTCACGGCAAGAGGCGTATAGGGAATATGGTGTTAGTGATCATAAATTTTACAGACCTTCAGCGCATGATTTTTGGGGTAATGTGGTCGGTATTACGCCCGTGCCGCTTTACTTTCCCAGGAAAAAATCCGGTACCCATTTAAGGTTGACCCGTGTGTTGCCGGGGCCTCATTATGAGGGAAGTAAAAGAATAGTGACACTGTGACCTTCCAGGCATGTCGTAAGAGGCGACTAAGGAAGTTGATCGATGGCCTGAAAAGCTGTCATTGTAAAAAGTATTGTTATAGAAACAGAGCCATAGATTTTAGAAGCATGGATCTCTGCAATATGTGCCATTTTGGCACGCAAGGTTTCTGTTTTTGAGATTGTGGTTCTGCCCTATGTGCCGTCTTCGGCTCGAAAGGACAATAGATAGATAGAATATAGTAATAAAAATAAAGAGCCCCCGTCACGCCAAGAGGAGTATAAGGAATTTGGTGTTAGTAACCATACATTTTACAGACCATCAGCACATGATTTTTTAGCTTTACTTTCCCAGAAAAAAATCCGGTACCCATTTAAGGTTGGGTGAACCCGGAAGCCGTCGGTTGGGATCAAACCCTACCCCTTGTCCTTTGTAGTCCAGTCCACTAACCACTGAGCACTCGCGGCTCCCTGTGTCTAACATATATAACACATTAATTTTTAGATAATTGAACATGATATTAGCTTTTTAAAAATACCAAGATGTTACTAAACAAGTGAAAATAAATGGTTTCATGACGGTTCACACAAATCAAATTGAGAGTGACACAATATGAAGCGAATCATACACATCCGAGATCGGCATGGCGCACAGTGTGGCGAATCGTACGGAAGGAGTTAACGCCTTTCAGCCCAATACATCTATCTACATGATGGCATTTTTGAGCACTGGTTCGTCTTCACTCATTGACTAAGCCGATTTTATCCTGATGTGTTCATCTTTTCAAGGGGCACAACTGAGAGGTGGAGTAAAACCTTAAACATTTTTTCCGCTTATCCTAAAGAAAAAACAATTAGCTATGAGTCGATGACACTTTTCAGTCTATGCGCTGGTGGGTATCTTGGTCACCGAAAGGAAAAGAAAGCGTTCCTATATTTATATGCCAGGACAGGACCATATTTATAGCTTACTCTTTTCGATTGTAACTGCCAAGGGCTCGAGCGTGTTCGAGCGCACACGGGAATTCCTGTTTATTGCCGTTATCAGAGAGGGCTAGACATCGGATCTCACTACCAAAAAGGTCAGGAGCGGGTAATATTATAAAGGAACAACCGATTAATTCTTTCTATTTTTTATTTTTAAATCAAAACCGTCTATGGTGGCTTCTGAACCCGGTTCCTCCTTGTCATGAAGCCGAGGCCTCACCTATTACCCAATCTCCATTATATATATAAAGTCATTATTGAAAATCAGCTAATTTTGTGGTAGAGCAGTTTTTTTCCCCCGATAAACATTTATTTATAACATTTTTTTTTCGTTGGCCAGCTTTTACCTCTGAGGAAGTCCCGATAGACCAGGAACTTAATTTTGCGTGTTAATCCGTTTTTCCCTGGCAGCCGTGTGCACAAGGCCCCTCGCCGCACAGGCAGATACGAGTAATTGACGTTTCAAGCCGGGCCTCGCTGCTCAGACCAAGGGTGGTTGCCCCAGAGATAAATCATAAATAAAAATCCCAACCGGTGCAGCCGGGATTTGAACCCACAACCTCTCTGTTTCGAGGCCGGCGTCTTGCTCTGTCCCCCATTTATAAAAAAAAAAAAAAAAAAAAAAAAAAAAAAAATTAGTGATTTAGATTGACGAGCCAAGAAATTCACGCCCTCTCGCCCACCCAAACTATCAAAATACACCTTATCTCTCAAGTTTTCCCTTCAATAAAACACAAGTTACCGCTGTGTATTTTATAGCGGACGTTGCCCTTGGATCAGCCGTCTCTGTGTGTGTTCCTGCGGCTTAATGCTTGCAATGAGAGAATGGCCTGGGACCAGACGATTAAACACACAATAAAAGGCTATTACGGTATTGAGTTTTGTTGCCGAGTTGTCATTGGTATCATTCTAGCTGTAGAGGGAGATTTTTTTTTTGGGGGGGGGTCTATTTGTCATCACCATCATGCAGCATAAAAATAAACAAGACAAATCTGAAAAAAGTGCGACGTTTCAAATACTTGGGCACAGTGATAACATCAGATGGAAGATGCACCACAGAAATAAAAAGCAGAATAGCTCAGACCAGAATAGCATTTCAGAAAATGAAAAATATCTTATGCAACAAATCTATGTCAATAGAAATGAGAAAGAGAGTTCATTGATGCTATATAGAACCAATTCTGACCTATGGAAGCGAATCATGGACAATAGACAAACAAATGAAAAGACGATTAGAGACCACAGAGATGGGATTTCTCAGAAGAATGTTGAAAGTTCCCTGGACAGCTAAAAAGACCAATGAGGAAGTTCTCAAAGAGGTCAACACAAAAAGGGAGCTCTTAAAAAACACCAGAAAGAAGCAATCAGCATTTTTCGGGCACATCATGAGAAGAGTAAAGTTGGAATACTTGGTTACAACTGGCAAAATAAAAGGAAAGAGAGATCGCGGACGATAAAGACAGAAAATACTGGATAGCTTGATGTCATGGCATGGAAAACAGTCAACAACAGAACTGATACGATGCACTGTAGATAGAAGATTGTGGAAAGACATGATCGCCAACGCCAACAGGTACGGCACATGATGATGATGATGATTTGTCAAAAGCACAAAAGTCGGCTATTTGGTTCTTGTGTGAGTGTATATATTATAGTAGGGAACAGGCAAATAATTGCAATGCTGCGGTAAAGCTGGTAGCAAGGAACCAGTGGTGGGCTGTGATAAACATGGTGACAGCTGTACGAGGAATGAACACAACACAGTACTGACGTTTCGGCATGTGGACTTCTTCAGAATACAGGGACAACGACAACAAAGGGTGAAAGCACAATTATCTATAACTACATGTTAGATGGGGAGCCGCAATAGCTCAGTGGTTAGTGAACTGGACTACCACGGACAAGGGGTAGGGTTCGATCCCAACCAACGGCTTCCGGTTTCACCCAGCCTTAAATGGGTACCGGATTTTTTTCTGGGATAGTAAAGCAGCACGGGCGTAATACTGACCACAATACCCCACAAATCATGTGCTGAAGGTCTGTAAAATATAGGGTCACTAACACCATATTTCCTTATACGCCACTTGACGTGACGGGGGTACTTTACTTTTTACTTACATGTTAGATGATCAAGTATAGGGAGAGGTGGACAGAGACAGGAAAAGTAGGATGGTGAAATAAAGAGACAGAGAGAGAGAGAGATATGTGTTACATGAGGTGAGGTAGGATAAGTGTAGAGATATATAAAATCATAAGATTAGAAAATGAGGAGAAGCTCGAAACTAAAGGGTGAAGCGTAAATAGTAAAAAGTGAATAATGTATCAATAAAAGTATACAATTTATAAAATAAATAGATTATTGAGAAACAGACAGACAGATTAGATTAGATTAGATTAGATTAGATAGATAGATAGATAGATAGATAGATAGATAGATAGATAGATAGATAGATAGATAGATAGATAGATAGATAGATAGATAGATAGATGGATGGATGGATGGATGGATGGATGGATGGATGGATGGATGGATGGATGGATGGATGGATGGATGGATGGATGGATGGATGGATGGATGGATGGATGGATGGATGGATGGATGGATGGATGGATGGATGGATGGATGGATGGATGGATGGATGGATGGATGGATGGATGGATGGATGGATGGATGGATGGATGGATAGATAGATAGATAGATAGATAGATAGATAGATAGATAGATAGATAGATAGATAGATAGATAGATAGATAGATAGATAGATAGATAGATAGATAGATAGATAGATAGATAGATAGATAGATAGATAGATAGATAGATAGATAGATAGATAGATAGATAGATAGATAGATAGATAGATAGATAGATAGATAGATAGATAGATAGATATGGATGGATGGATGGATGGATGGATGGATGGATGGATGGATGGATGGATGGATGGATGGATGGATGGATGGATGGATGGATGATAGACGTTTGAACAATTGATAACGCCTTACACCTAATGTATGGATAACTATGATGTAACCCTACTATAAATTGCATATACATTTCTCATCATCATCATCGTGCCATACCGGTTGGCGTAGGCGATCATGTCCGTCCACAATATCAGTTCTGTTGATGATTGCTTTCCATGCCATGACACCAAGCCATGTAGTATTTTCTCTCATTGTCGTCCGCGATCTCTCTTTCCTTATATTTTACCAGTTGTAGCCAAGTATTCCAACTTTCCTCTTCTCATGATGTGCCCGAAAAACGTTGATTGTTTCTTTCGGATGTTTTGTAATGATTAGTCAATATAAGAAGGTAGTTTGCCATTCCTTTCCTTCTTGGCAGTGACTGTACTAGTTGGAGATCGCAGCCATTGTCTCTATACATGAGATCCTCTGCCTGCCATCGCGGTGTGGGAACCATAACGGGCACTACTTGTCGGCTGCTCCCACAACACCATCAACCACCTGCTCAAATGGCTTCACATAACCCTGACAGGGGGGTTAAACGGGAGCTCCACTTTGCCCAAGGGTGTCGCGAAGACTAACGGAGGAAAAGAGACGTCTTACTCCTCCTTTGGAAGGGCAGAACTCTACCCCGCTAATCCAATACATTTCTCAGCTTTCTATCAATTGAGAATAATGTATAATCCATTTTTGACAATAGAAATGTGAAAATGAGTTCTTAAATGTTATATAGGGCTTGTCTTAATATATGGATGTGAATCGTGGACAATAGGACAACAGACAAGAAAATTAAGAGCTGAGAAATGTGGTTTTACCGAAGAATGTTGAGAATACCATGGAGTGTTAAGAACAGTAATGATAACGTTCTGAAAGAGACCAAAGCAAAAAGAGAGCTAATATACAATTGGTTATTGGTTATGGAAGGAAGGCCTCGGTATCACAGCAAACGAATTAAAATCCATAATTGCTCAACCGCCCGTGCCAGTGGAATAATCCGAAATACTAACTCATCTCCCAAACAAAGAAAGGTAACTGTAGTCCCCATCGTAGCAGTCTCAGCACACGCCAAAAGACATAAGGCGAAACCGCGCAGAAAGTGAACACAGCCAACTGATCCCTGTCATACGATATCATCATTCATCGTAAACAAGCGGGATATCGAAGCAGGATAATATACAATATTAGGAAGTAACAATCATCATTTTTTGGCCCTATACTGAGAAAGGAACAGCTGTAATATATTGTGACAACTGGGAAAATTGAGAGACGAAGAGATAGAGGTAAGCAAAGAGAAACTATACCAGACAGATTACGAGAATGGCTTGGCAGAAAGTCAACAACAAAAAGGATAAATAACTACCGAAAGCGAAAGTTGTAAAGATTAACACCTACGTCAGCAGGTTTGGTACTTGATGGTGCTGATAAATTTCTCTCTCTCTTCTCTCTCTCCCTCTCTCTCTCCCTCTCTTTCTCATTCTCTCTCCCTCCCTCCCTCTCTCTCCCTCTCTTTCTCCATTTCTCTCCCTCTCCCTCTCTTTCTCCCTCTCTCTCCCTCTCTCCCCCTCTTTCTCCCTCCCTATCTCTCCATCTCTCTCCTCTCTCTCTCCCTCTCTCTCCTTCCCTCTCCTTCCCTCTCTCTCTCCCTCTCTCTCTCTCTCACTCTCTCTCTCCCACCCACTCTCTCTCACTCTTCTCCTTTCTCTCTCTCTCCCTCTATCTCTCCCTCCTTCTCTCCCTCACTCTCTCTCTCTCACTCTCTTTGTCCCTCTCTCTCCCCTCCCTCTCTTTCTCCCTCTCTCTCCCTCTCTCCCCCTCTTTCTCCCTCCCTCTCTTTCCATCTCTCTCCTCTCTCTCCCTCTCTCTCCTTCCCTCTCTCTCTCCCTCTCTCTCCCTCCCTCTCTCCCACCCTCTCTCTCACTCTTTCTCCCTTTCTCTCTATCCCTCTATCTCTCCCTCCTTCTCTCCCTCCCTCTCTCTCACTCTCTCTGTCCCTCTCTGAAATACTCCCCCCTCTCTCTCTTCCTCCCTTTCTCTCTCCCTCCCTCTCTCTCTCACTCTTGCTGTCCCTCTCTCCCTGACTCCCTCCCTCTCTCTCTCTTCCTCCCTTTCTCTCTCCCTCTCTCTCTCCCTCTCTCCCTGACTCCCTCTCTTCCTCCTCTCTTCCTCCCTCTCTCACCCTCCCTCTCCCACTCCCTCTCATAATATCCCCTTACTCCGCACATTCCTCCTATTACGTCTCATTTATCTTCTGCGACACAAGACGGTAACAACAGATAATGACTGTCTCGCCAGGACAAATGTTCCCCGTCTCTATTTCGGTGAATGTCATGCGCCACTTTTGTGTTTGATAAACAGAAGACACAGTCGAAGTGTCAAGTGTTTTCTCGCGTTAGGTTACCTGAAACGTGTCGTGCTTCCGTGAAAACAAACACAATCGAGCACAAACGTCCGGGCTGTTTGGTTAGACCAAAAAGTGGCAATTTTAGTTTCAAAGGTAAAAAAAAAAAAAGTAAAGTACCCCCGTCACGCCAAGTGGCGTATAGGGAACATGGTGTTAGTGACCATAAATTTTACAGACCATCGGCACATGATTTTTGGGGTAATGTGGTCGGTATTACGCCCGTGCCGCTTTACTTTCCCAGAAAATAATCCGGTACCCTTAAAGGCTGGGTGAAATGGAAGCCGTCGGTTGGGATCGAACCCTACCTCTTGTCCTTTGTTGTCCAGTCCACTAACCACTGAGCTATCGCCGCTCCACATAATTTTAGTTTCACTTCACATTTTCTAACGTGCAGATATGTATGTGTGTGTGTGTGTGTGTGCGCGCGCGCGTGCGTGCACGTGTGTCTGTATGTATGTATTCATGCTTGTGTGTATGTATGTGTGTATGTGTGTTTGTATGTGTGTTTGTGTGTGTGTATGTATGTATGTATGCATGTAATGTTTGTATGACGACCCTTCATGGCTACCTTACCTAGGTCGTCATGTTATTGGCAAAGTGAACGACTATGGTCAGTGACTTGTAGAATTTTGTTCCTTTAACAACCTGTGCGCTACTAACACCTTTTTTCAGCGTTGAGACCCGACAAAAAGTAACAAGGTGCCAACCCCTGGTTCGGGCATTGGCACCAGCTGGACTTTGTCTTAGTTCGCAGACAACACTCAAATAATGTTAGAGTAACCAGAGCATACCATAGCACAGACTGGGACACAGATAACACTTAAATAATGTTAGAGGAACCAGAGCTTACCATAGCACAGACTGGGACACAGATAACACTTAAATAATGTTAGAGTAACCAGAGCATACCATAGCACAGACTGGGACACAGACAACACTTAAATAATGTTAGAGTAACCAGAGCTTACCATAGCACAGACTGGGACACAGACAACACTTAAATAATGTTAGAGGAACCAGAGCTTACCATAGCACAGACTGTGACACAGACAACACTTAAATAATGTTAGAGGAACCAGAGCTTACCATAGCACAGACTGTGACACAGACAACACTTAAATAATGTTAGAGGAACCAGAGCTTACCATAGCACAGACTGTGACACAGACAACACTTAAATAATGTTAGAGGAACCAGAGCTTACCATAGCACAGACTGTGACACAGACAACACTTAAATAATGTTAGAGGAACCAGAGCTTACCATAGCACAGACTGTGACACAGACAACACTTAAATAATGTTAGAGTAACCAGAGCTTACCATATCACAGACTGGGACACAGACAACACTTAAATAATGTTAGAGGAACCATAGCTTACCATAGCACAGACTGTGACACAGACAACACTTAAATAATGTTAGAGTAACCAGAGCATACCATAGCACAGACTGTAACACAAACAACACTTAAACAATGTTAGAGTAACCAGAGCTTACCATAGCACAGACTGTAACACAAACAACACTTAAACAATGTTAGAAACCAGAGCATACCATAGCACAGACTGTAACACAGTAAAAAAAAGTAAAGTAAAGTACCCCCGTCACGCCAAGTGGTGTATAGGGAACACGTAAATAATGTTAGAATAACCGGAGCATACCATAGCACAGACTGTAACACAGACAACACTCAAATAATGTTAGAATAACCAGAGCATACCATAGCACAGACTGTAACACAGACCACGCAATTGTCATAAGTAAAGTGAATGCAACCACAAAAAGGAAATACATATCTAGAGAACTATCCAGGCTGAAGATTAATATCGCTGCAAATAAATTACCAGACAACCTTATTCAAAGTCTTATTTAAAAATGCCTTCCAGGGGACTGGTTGGTCTCGAGGCAAGACGCCGTTCTCGAGACAGAGAGGTTGTGGGTTCAAATCCTGGCTCAACCGTTTGGGATTGTTATTTATGATTTCTCTCTGCGGCAACCACCCCTGGTCATAGCAGCGAGGCCCGGCTTGAAACGTCAATTACTCATCGACGGAAAAAAAAAATATGAGCACCCGAAGACGGAGTTATCTGCCTGTGAAATCACACACCCTTGACTGTGCAATCTCTTCTTTTGGTACCGACAAACACTTCACCAAGGATTGGGTTCAAGAAAATTCGATGAAACTCATGCCACTTGTAGAGAAAAAGAAAAAAAAAGCTTTCTTATCCTTAAATAATTACACATGTTGAACACAAAAGACCTGTTCAAAGAAGCAGAAACAGAAGCCCAACGGGAATCCAGGAGATGTGCGAACGAGTACCAGTCAAATCTGTGCTTTAAGATCCAGAAAGCTGCTGACTTCGCTATATCTCTTTCGTCTTCTTTCTTCTTTTCTCTTTTCACTGATACCTAAACGGTGTCGTGGTTTATATTATTTGTCGATCTTGAGCTGCTCGAACTGTCTGAATTAGCGATTTTCCACATCACAAATAAATCCGTTCGAAATAACACAAGAACGCTTGAATTTCTTTTACTGCGGGCATTGAAATTCACTTATATCTTAGATTTGACTCCCATCGAAAATTGTATCGTGTTGTCAGCACAGTCACACACCGGAAGTCGGAGTTATCCACTGCTATTTGACTGGTACATTTCCATAATTCCATTTTCATATTAACCTTAAATTACCAATGTCAAACATGGGCATTGAATAAAATGCGCACTAAAAAGATCAAAAATTAGGCGATTGAGAAAGACAAACATCAGAACGGTAGATCGGATTTCTAATGTACAAATCAGAAAATAGATCGGATTAATATCATGCCTGGAATAAAAACACAAACAACAAATCAAATTGTTCGGATACCTGGTAAGATTGAAAGTAGAGCAAACAACACTAAAAGCTTTCCACGTCAAAATATCAGGTTTGAGAACAAGACGGAAGGCATAGATGAGATGGATAGACAGAATAAGATCTAAGGCAAACACTCAAAACATTTCTATTCTAACGTCTTCCAGATACGATCAAGAAGGAGACTACATCTAAAAGGGGAGTGATTAAAATATCAAACTTTACATCTGAAGCTTTCACAGAGTATTATATACATTCCTCCATTCGCCTGCGCCGCTTCAAGACAAAAGCAGAATTATAGATGATGAATAAAAGAAAGAAAGATATAATCACGAGAAAACAAAGAACGAAAGGAAGAGAAACAAAGAAAAAACAAAGAAAGTAAGAAAAAAAGAAGAAGAGAAAGAAAGAAAGAATGACTTAAATAAAGAAAGAAGAAGGAGAAAAAATGCGGAAGTATGTGTCACATTGTTTTTGTCCCTAGGTAATAAAAATCCCCAGTCCCTGAGTATGGCTGGGTGAACCTAGAAGCTATTTTTCCCGCAGATTGAACCCGACGTCTTGTTCTCAGCTGACACAAGTTCATTAACCAAATAAATCTATCTCGACTTCCACTGAAATAAACGCGGGCTGTTGACTATCAAAGAAGCTCTTGTACACCAGGTCACGAGATTTGTCTTCTTAAAACTGCATGTTTTCATGCTTGAAAAGTGTCTGTAAATATTGTTAGCGTCAACACTAACCGTGGATACACTTTGATAACACTCATGGCCTTGTGTCATACCGGTTGGCACAGGCGATCATGTCCTTGCATAATTCTCGATCGTCCTTCTATCTATCTATTGACCTTTCGAGCCGTAACCGGCCCATAGGGCGTAGACCAAGATACACCTTCTCCTATATGGATTTTTTTGTTCTAGCAGTTTTCTTTTAAAGATATTTTATCAAATCTCGCCATCTGTCTCTGTTCTGTGCAAGCAGTTCTATCTCATTGAGGGAGCCGACTCCTGCTGCTCTTGCCTCTCTCATCAATGTTCTTCTCAGTGTCTCCCTGGGTCTTCCTCTTTTTCTTTTACCTGTTGTTTCCCATATGAGATCGTCCTTGCACTACATTAATTCTTTTGTTGACTGTATGTATACCATGCCTCGACACTAGGCTTTCTAGTATCTTTTCTGTTTCTTGTCCACGATCTACTACTATTACTCCTACTATTGCCACTGTTATCTTTAACACCACGACTACAAATAATATAACTATTGCTACTATTTCTACTACAAATTCTTCACCATCATCTTCTACACCATCAGTACTACTGTTACCGCTACTACTACCACTACTACTACAACTACCAATACCAATGCTATTAAACTACTACAACTGCTACTACTACTAATAATAATTATGCTAATACTAGTACTACAATTACTACTATTACTAATACAGGTGCTACTGATAATACCACTATTGCTACTACTACTACTATACTATTGCTACTAATGCCACTACTACTACACTACCACTACTACTACTACTACCACTGCAACTACCACTACTACCATCACTACTACTACTACTAACACCAAAACTACTACTATCACTACTACCACAATCACTACTACTACAATCACTACTATCACTACCACTATCACTACCACTATAACTACTATCACTACTACTACGACAACTATCACTACTATCACCACCACCAGTACTACTACAACTACTACCAGTACTACCATCACTACTACTACTACTGCTAATACTACTACCAATAATAAAACTACTACTACTATCACTACTACCACTACCACAAACACTACCACTGCTACTAAAATCACTACTATCGCTACCACTACTACTATCACTACCACTACTACTTTAACTACTACCACAACAACAACTACTACTACTAGTACAACAACAACAACTACTACTACTACAACAACAACTACTACTACTACTAATGATAGTAATCTTCCTATCTATCTATCTATCTATCTATCTATCTATCTATCTATCTATCTATCTATCTATCTATCTATCTATCTATCTATCTATCTATCTATCTATCTATCTATCTATCTATCTATCTATCTATCTATCTATCTATCTATCTATCTATCTATCTATCTATCTATCTATCTATCTATCTATCTATCTATCGAGCCGAAGACGGCACATAGGGCAGAACCACAATCTCAAAAACAGAAACCTTGCGTGCCAAAATGGCACATATTGCAGAGATCACTGCTTCTAAAATCTATGGTCTGTTTCCATAACAATGCTTTTTACAATGACAGCTTGTCAAGCCATCGATCAACCTCCTTAGTCGCCTCTTACGATATGCCTGGAAGGTCACAGTGTCACTATTCTTTACATCCCACATAATGAGGCCCCGGTAACACACGGGAGAATCTTCCTATATTGAGAGATAAATCACAGTAAGTCTCTCAAAGACAAGATCGGTGTTTGCTAGGACTCAAAATGAACCATAAATAGAAGGTGCAAATATCACAGTTTTACTGCAAACCGCTAAACAAAGCATTTCCACCAACTTGTCTTTTTAAGGACGAGTGACAAGAGAAGACACAATTCCTTTAGTGTCATCATATGAATGCTGCGGGACGAGTGACAAGAGACGAGACAATTCCTTTAGTGTCATCATATGAATGCTGCGGGACGAGTGACAAGAGAACAGACAATTCCTTTAGTGTCATCATATGAATGCTGCGGGACGAGTGACAAGAGAACAGACAATTCCTTTAGTGTCATCATATGAATGCTGCGGAAAAAAAAAATCTTAAATAGAACATCTTTCATAAATGAATTGTAAAAAAAACACCATCATCATCATCATCATCAATCATCGTGTGCCATACCGGTTGGCGTGGGCGATCTTGTCCTTCCACAATCTTCTATCCTCCATGCATCTTATCTATTCTGTTGTTGACTGTTTTCCATGTCATGATACCAAGCTATCTAGTATGTTCTATCTTTTTCGTCCGCGATCTCTCTTTCTCTGTTATTTGCCAGCTGTAACCAAATATTCCAACTTTCCTCATCTCATGATGTGCCGAAAAATGATGATTGTTTCTTTTTGATGTTTCTTAGCAGCTCCCTTTTGTGTTGGCCTCTTTGAGAATTTACTCATTGGTCTTTTTAGCTGTCCAGGGAACTTTCAACATTCTTCTAAGAAATCCCATCTCTATGGCCTCTAATCGTCTTTTCATTTCTTTGTTTACTGTCTATGATTCTCTTCCATAGGTCATAATTGGATCCATATAGCACCGATGAATTCTCTTTCTCACTTCTATTGACATAGATTTGTTGCATAAGATATTTTAATGCTATTTTGGTCTAAGCTATTCTGCTTTTTTTTTCTGTGGTACATCTCCCATCTGATGTAATTATTGTGCCCAAGTATTTGAAACGTTGCACTTGTTTCAGATTTGTCCTGTTTATTTTTATACTGTATGATGATGATTATTGTTTGTTCGATTTGACCATTACTTCTGTTTTCTTACTATTCAGACTGAGACCTTTCTTTTTGCTTTCTTTTACTATTATGTCTATCATTTCTTGTAGTTCATTCTCTGTCTCTACAATTAAGACTGTCATCTCCATATCCCAAATTATTTATGTTGTGACCTTTGAATTCAATTCGTTTTTGGTCTACTATAGATCTCATTGTAGAAATACATAACTAAAATACCAGTGTTAAACAAGCGAGATAACATGTTAACAACAAACCACAATACAATAACCGAACAGCATACATCCATCTTGTTAACAAGTAGTGTCCTTGGTTAATTTCTCAGTCTTTTCTTCTGCTTCGACACTCGGAGGTCACAGCTCATGTTTTCTGACAATCCTCGTGTGTGTTTGTTCCTTGTTTGTTTGATTTATGGCTTCAAACGGACACAGTTTGTACATGAACGGAACACTGTTGTGTATTTTGCGTGAAGCGACCTTGTGTAACTAAAGACTTTGACCTCGCGTGTTAATGCTCGCGCCAGTGTGATCTACAAACGAAAGACTCCGGGAAACTGTCACATGTCAGAGAATTGATTTTTCTCGTCATCATCATTATTATATGCCGTGTACTGGTCTTCAATGATCGATTGTTTATCTGATTGTCCACTTCGACATTGCCCTATGTTTGATTGCATTGAAGACAAGAAAAGAAAGGGCGCAAGGAAAGTAAGAAAATTAAATTAAAGAAAATTAAAGAAAGAAAGAAAGGATACAAGGAAAGTAAGAAAATTAAATTACAGAAAATTAAAGAAAAAAAGAAAGAAAGACAGACAGAAAGAAAGAAAGAAAGAAAGAAAGGATACAAGGAAAGTAAGAAAAAAATTACAGAAAATTAAAAAAAAAAGAATGAAAGAAAGAAAGAAAGTTAGATTAGTTAGACAGACAGACAGACAGACAGACAGACAGACAGACAGAGACAGACACACAGACAGACAGGCAGACAGACATACAGACATACAGATAGACAGACAGATAGATAGATAGATAGATAGATAGATAGATAGACAGACAGACAGACAGGCAGGCAGGCAGGCAGGCAGGCAGACAGACAGACAGATAGACAGATAGACAGATAGATAGATAGATAGATAGATAGATAGATAGATAGATAGATAGATAGATAGATAGATAGATAAAAGTAAGAAAGAAAGAAAGAAAGAAAGAAACTCATTAATGCCTCCTTATATATAATGATTATTTTCAGACAAGTGTCATACTTACATAACCTTTCATACAATCTAGTTAAAATTATCAGGACTACTTCGAAATCGCCTGTTTTCTTTTTCTCATAAAAGCCTGGTACCAATTAACGGCTTGGGAAAACTATAAGCCGCCGGTCGAACTCGATCACTTTCCTTCAACAGCTCAGAATACTGAGTCTCTCACCTAGTGACTCTCCTTATCCTTCGACTGACTCAGCTCAGCATTTATCACTATTTTGGCTATACAGTAGTAGGTCTAGTAAGAACAAGTTCGATGCCATGAATAAATACACAGTTGTTATTTATTGGGGCTACAGTAGCCTAGTTGGGAAAACTACCCGACTGGGCTACCGACGTTCGGACAACCCGTGTTCGTTCGGACAACCTGTGCTGGTTCGGACAACCTGTGCTGGTTCGGACAACCCGTGCTGGTTCGGACAACCTGTGCTGGTTCGGACAACCCGTGTTCGTTCGGACAACCCGTGTTCGTTCGGACAACTTGTGCTGGTTCGGACAACCCGTGCTGGTTCGGACAACCCGTGCTCGATTCCCACTGGAAGTAGTCTGAGTTGTAGTCGTGGCTGGACAAAAATAAATATCCCCGCGGTCGACCCAGCCGCTGGCAGAAAAAAGTACCAGGGTATAGTACTCTGAGAAGGTAAGGAATGCCGCTTCGCATCGTGAGTTTCGATGCTTGAAGCAACACTATTCAGAAGTCTCCGAACACTTTTGGATAGGCGGCCGAGCATATGTGGGTGAAAACTCGCGTGCTAAGATGCCGATTCAAGTCTCGTACTTTACATTTACCTTATTTATTGTTAGGAAGCTCCGAAGCTAAATATCGTCATCATCAAGTACCGGGCCTGCTGGCGTAGGTGATCATATCTCACCACAATTTTCGATCTCGACAGTTATTTATATCTCTGTTGCTGACCTTCTGCCAAGCCATTCTCTTAAGCTGTTTGGTTGGTTTTTTTCTCTTTGCTTTCCTCTATCACTTCGTCCTTCAATTTTCCCAGTTGTTACAATAAATTCTAGTTGTTCTTTTATCATTACATGACCAAAAAATGATGATTGTTTCTACCTAATATTAAGCTAGATATATGCGCGCCTTAAAACCCGATACATCCACCTTTATCATTATCTATGTAGTGACTATTATGACTTATCGTTCTCTGTTCTTTATTTTTCCCGAACAGATTTTGTATAATATACAGGACACTCAGTTTCCGGTGGTGACTGCCTTTGGTAAATAGTTTCGTGACCCTATCGTCAATTTTGTCCATCAGATCGTCTATGACCACCAGACGTCTCCTATTTCCTCGCCATTCCTCCATGTCGGGAAGCCCTTCGTTAAACTGAACATTTCGTTGTCTCGTACATTGGTTGGCATTCGCCATAACAGTTCACAACATCCTTAGGGACTGACCATCTCATCTACGCATCATTTTCGTAGTTTACTTAACAATTCTGTCTGAAAAGCGGCCACTGTAGCCTTATCTTTTCGACTTCAACTCCCAGTGGTTCTTTAACCGTACCGCAGCGTACGCTAGAGGGCACACAGAAAGTGAGAAAGAAAGGCATTAAGAAATAGAGGCTACTGAGAGAGAGAGACTATTGAGAAAGAGAGGCAATAAGAAAAAGAGACTAGTGAGAAAGCGAGGCCAGCGAGAAAGAGAATCTAGTGAGAAAGAGAGACTAGTGAGAAAGAAAGACTAGTGAGAAAAAGAGGCAATAAAAAAGAGAGACTAGTGAGAAAGCGAGGCTAGTGAGAAAGAGAGACTAGTGAGAAATAGAGGCAGTGAGATAGAGAGGCAGTGAGAAAGAGAGACTAGCGAGAAATAGAGGCAGTGAGATAGAGAGGCAGTGAGAAAGAGAGACTAGTGAGAAAGAGAGGTTAGCGAGAAAGAGAGGTTACCGAGAAAGAGAGACTAGTGAGAAAGAGAGACCAGTGAGAAAAAGAGACTAGTGAGAAAGAGAGACCAGTGAGACAAATAGACTAGTCAGAAAGAGAGACTAGTGAGAAAGAGAGGCAGTGAGAAAGAGAGACTAGTGAGAAAGGGTGACTAAGTAGGAAAGAGAGACTAGTGAGAAAGAGAGGCAATAAGAAAGAGAGACTAGTGAGAAAGCGAGGCTAGTGAGAAGAGAGGCAGTGAGAAAGAGAGATTAGTGAGAAAGAGAAACTAGTGAGAAAGAGAGATTAGTGAGAAAGAGAGACTAGTGAGAAAGAGAGATTAGTGAGAAAGAGAAACTAGTGAGAAAGAGAGATTAGTGAGAAAGAGAAACTAGTGAGAAAGAGAGATTAGTGAGAAAGAGAAACTAGTGAGAAAGAGAGACTAGTGAGAAAGAGAGACTAGTGAGAAAGAGAGATTAGTGAGAAAGAGAAACTAGTGAGAAAGAGAGATTAGTGAGAAAGAGAAACTAGTGAGAAAGAGAGACTAGTGAGAAAGAGAGACTAGTGAGAAAGAGAGACTAGTGAGAAAGAGAAACTAGTGAGAAAGAGAGATTAGTGAGAAAGAGAAACTAGTGAGAAAGAGAGACTAGTGAGAAAGAGAGACTAGTGAGAAAGAGAGACTAGTGAGAAAGAGAGACTAGTGAGAAAGCGAGGCTAGTGAGAAGAGAGGCAGTGAGAAAGAGAAACTAGTGAGAAAGAGAAACTAGTGAGAAAGAGAGATTAGTGAGAAAGAGAGACTAGTGAGAAAGAGAGACTAGTGAGAAAGAGAGACTAGTGAGAAAGAGAGACTAGTGAGAAAGAGAGGCTAGTGAGAAAGAGAGACTAGTGAGAAAGAGAGACTAGTGAGAAAGAGAGGCAGTGAGAAAGAGAGACTAGTGAGAAAGCGAGGCTAGTGAGAAGAGAGGCAGTGAGAAAGAGAAACTAGTGAGAAAGAGAGACTAGTGAGAAAGAGAGACTAGTGAGAAAGCGAGGCTAGTGAGAAGAGAGGCAGTGAGAAAGAGAAACTAGTGAGAAAGAGAAACTAGTGAGAAAGAGAGATTAGTGAGAAAGAGAGACTAGTGAGAAAGAGAGACTAGTGAGAAAGGGAGACTAGTGAGAAAGAGAGACTAGTGAGAAAGAGAGGCTAGTGAGAAAGTGAGACTAGTGAGAAAGAGAGGCTAGTGAGAAAGAGAGACTAGTGAGAAAGAGAGACTAGTGAGAAAAAGAGGCTAGTGAGAAAGAGAGACTAGTGAGTAAGAGAGGCTAGTGAGAAAGAGAGACTAGTGAGAAAGAAAGGCTAGTGAGAAAGAGAGACTAGTGAGAAAGAGAGGCTAGTGAGAAAGAGAGACTAGTGAGAAAGAGAGGCTAGTGAGAAAGAGAGACTAGTGAGGAAGAGAGGCTAGTGTGAAAGAGAGACAATGAGAAAGAGAGGCTAGTGAGAAAAAGAGACTAGTGAGAAAGAGAGACAATGAGAAAGAGAGGCTAGTGAGAAAAAGAGACTAGTGAGAAAGAGAGGTTAGCGAGAAAGAGAGGCTAAATAAGAAAGTAAGACTAGTGATAACGAGAGACTATTGAGAAAGGGAGGCTGGTGAGAAAGTGAGGTTAGCGAGAAAGATAGGTTAAGTGAGAAAGACAGGCCAAGTGGGAAAGTGAGGCTAGTGAGAAAGTGAGGCTAGTGAGAAAGTGAGGCTAGGTGAGAAAGTGAGGCTAGGTGAGAAAGTGAGGCTAGGTGAGAAAGTGAGGCTAGGTGAGAAAGAAGGGCTAGTAAGAAAGAATGGCTAGTGAGAAAGAAGGGCTAGTGAGAAAGAATGGCTAGTGAGAAAGTGAGGCTTGGTGAGAAAGTGAGGCTAGGTGAGAAAATGAGGCTAGGTGAGAAAGTAGGGCTAAGTGAGAAAGTGAGGCTAGGTGAGAAAGAAGGGCTAGTGAGAAAGAATGGCTAGTGAGAAAGAAGGGCTAGTGAGAAAGAATGGCTAGTGAGAAAGTGAGGCTAGGTGAGAAAGTGAGGCTAGGTGAGAAAGTGAGGCAAGGTGAGAAAGAAGGGCTAGTGAAAAAGAATGGCTAGTGAGAAAGAAGGGCTAGTGAGAAAGAATGGCTAGTGAGAAAGTGAGGCTAGGTGAGAAAGTGAGGCTAGGTGAGAAAGACGGGCTAGGTGAGAAAGAAGGGCTAGTGAGAAAGTGAGGCTAGGCGAGAAAGTGAGGCTAGGTGGGAAAGTGAGGCTAGGTGAGAAAGTGAGGCTAGTGAGAAAGAAGGGCTAGTGAGAAAGTGAGGCTAGGTGAGAAAGTGAGGCTATTGAGAAAGAAGGGCTAGTGAGAAAGTGAGGCTAGGTAAGAAAGTGAGGCTAGTGAGAAAGAAGGGCTAGTGAGAAAGTGAGGCTAGGTGAGAAAGTGAGGCTAGGTGAGAAAGTGAGGCTAGTGAGAAAAAGGGCTAGTGAGAAAGTGAGGCTAGGTGAGAAAGTGAGGCTAGTGAGAAAGAAGGGCTAGTGAGAAAGTGAGGCTAGGTGAGAAAGTGAGGCTAGGTGAGAAAGTGAGGCTAGGTGAGAAAGTGAGGCTAGGTGAGAAAGTGAGGCTAGGTGAGAAAGTGAGGCTAGGTGAGAAAGTGAGGCTAGGTGAGAAAGTGAGGCTAGTGAGAAAGTTAGGCTAAGTGAGAAAGTGAGATAAGTGAGAAAGAAGGGCTAGTGAGAAAGTGAGGCTAGGTGAGAAAGTGAGACTAGGTGAGAAAGTGAGGCTAGTGGAAAAGTTAGGCTAGGTGAGAAAGTGAGATAAGTGAGAAAGAAGGGCTAGTGAGAAAGTGAGGCTAGGTGAGAAAGTGAGACTAGGTGAGAAAGTGAGGCTAGTGAGAAAGTTAGGCTAGGTGAGAAAGTGAGGCTAGGTGAGAAAGAAGGGCTAGTAAGAAAGAATGGCTAGTGAGAAAGAAGGGCTAGTGAGAAAGAATGGCTAGTGAGAAAGTGAGGCTTGGTGAGAAAGTGAGGCTAGGTGAGAAAGTGAGGCTAGGTGAGAAAGTGAGGCTTAGTGAGAAAGTGAGGCTAGGTGAGAAAGAAGGGATAATGTGAAAGAATGGCTAGTGAGAAAGAAGGGCTAGTGAGAAAGAATGGCTAGTCAGAAAGTGAGGCTAGGTGAGAAAGTGAGGCTAGGTGAGAAAGTGAGGCTAGGTGATAAAGAAGGGCTAAGTGAGAAAGAAGGGCTAGTGAGAAAGTGAGGCTAGGTGAGAAAGTGAGGCTAGGTGAGAAAGTGAGGCTAGGTGAGAAAGTGAGGCTAGTGAGAAAAAAGGGCTAGTGAGAAAGTGAGGCTAGGTGAGAAAGTGAGGCTATTGAGAAAGAAGGGCTAGTGAGAAAGTGAGGCTAGGTGAGAAAGTGAGGCTAGTGAGAAAGAAGGGCTAGTGAGAAAGTGAGGCTAGGTGAGAAAGTGAGGCTAGGTGAGAAAGTGAGGCTAGTGAGGAAAAATCGCTAGTGAGAAAGTGAGGCTAGGTGAGAAAGTGAGGCTAGTGAGAAAGAATGGCTAGTGAGAAAGTGAGGCTAGGTGAGAAAGTGAGGCTAGGTGAGAAAGTGAGGCTAGGTGAGAAAGTGAGGCTAGGTGAGAAAGTGAGGCTAGTGAGAAAGTTAGGCCAAGTGAGAAAGTGAGATAAGTGAGAAAGAAGGGCTAGTGAGAAAGTGAGGCTAGGTGAGAAAGTGAGACTAGGTGAGAAAGTGAGGCTAGTGAGAAAGTTAGGCTAGGTGAGAAAGTGAGGCTAGTGAGAAAGTGAGGAAAGGCTAGTGAGAAAGTGTGGCTAGGTGAGAAAGTGAGGCTAGTGAGAAAGAAAGGCTAGTGAGAAAGTGAGGCTAGGTGAGAAAGTGAGGATAGGTGAGAATGTGAGGCTAGTGAGAAAGTCAGGCCAAGTGAGAAAGTGAGATAAGTGAGAAAGAAGGGCTAGTGAGAAAGTGAGGCTAGGTGAGAAAGTGAGACTAGGTGAGAAAGTGAGGCTAGTGAGAAAGTTAGGCTAGGTGAGAAAGTGAGGCTAGTGAGAAAGTGAGGAAAGGCTAGTGAGAAAGTGTGGCTAGGTGAGAAAGTGAGGCTAGTGAGAAAGAAAGGCTAGTGAGAAAGTGAGGCTAGGTGAGAAAGTGAGGATAGGTGAGAATGTGAGGCTAGTGAGAAAGTCAGGCTAGGTGAGAAAGTGAGGCTAGTGGGAAAGAAGGGCTACTGAGAAAGTGAAGCTAGGTGAGAAAATGAGGCTATTGAGAAAGAAGGGCTAGTGAGAAAGTGCGGCTAGGTGAGAAAGTGAGGCTAGTAAGAAAGAAGGGCTAGTGAGAAAGAAGGGCTAGTGAGAAAGTGAGGCTAGGTGAGAAAGTGAGGCTAGTGAGAAAGAAGTGCTAGTGAGAAAGAATGGCTAGTGAGAAAGTGAGGCTTGGTGAGAAAGTGAGGCTAGGTGAGAAAATGAGGCTAGGTGAGAAAGTGAGGCTAAGTGAGAAAGTGAGGCTAGGTGAGAAAGAAGGGCTAGTGAGAAAGAATGGCTAGTGAGAAAGAAGGGCTAGTGAGAAAGAATGGCTAGTGAGAAAGTGAGGCTAGGTGAGAAAGTGAGGCTAGGTGAGAAAGTGAGGCTAGGTGAGAAAGAAGGGCTAGTGAAAAAGAATGGCTAGTGAGAAAGAAGGGCTAGTGCGAAAGAATGGCTAGTGAGAAAGTGAGGCTAGGTGAGAAAGTGAGGCTAGGTGAGAAAGACGGGCTAGGTGAGAAAGAAGGGCTAGTGAGAAAGTGAGGGTAGGTGAGAAAGTGAGGCTAGGTGAGAAAGTGAGGCTAGGTGAGAAAGTGAGGCTAGTGAGAAAGAAGGGCTAGTGAGAAAGTGAGGCTAGGTGAGAAAGTGAGGCTATTGAGAAAGAAGGGCTAGTGAGAAAGTGAGGCTAGGTGAGAAAGTGAGGCTAGTGAGAAAGAAGGGCTAGTGAGAAAGTGAGGCTAGTGAGAAAGTTAGGATAGGTGAGAAAGTGAGGCTAGTGAGAAAGTGAGGAAAGGCTAGTGAGAAAGTGTGGCTAGGTGAGAAAGTGAGGCTAGTGAGAAAGAAAGGCTAGTGAGAAAGTGAGGCTAGGTGAGAAAGTGAGGATAGGTGAGAATGTGAGGCTAGTGAGAAAGTCAGGCCAAGTGAGAAAGTGAGATAAGTGAGAAAGAAGGGCTAGTGAGAAAGTGAGGCTAGGTGAGAAAGTGAGACTAGGTGAGAAAGTGAGGCTAGTGAGAAAGTTAGGCTAGGTGAGAAAGTGAGGCTAGTGAGAAAGTGAGGAAAGGCTAGTGAGAAAGTGTGGCTAGGTGAGAAAGTGAGGCTAGTGAGAAAGAAAGGCTAGTGAGAAAGTGAGGCTAGGTGAGAAAGTGAGGATAGGTGAGAATGTGAGGCTAGTGAGAAAGTCAGGCTAGGTGAGAAAGTGAGGCTAGTGGGAAAGAAGGGCTACTGAGAAAGTGAAGCTAGGTGAGAAAATGAGGCTATTGAGAAAGAAGGGCTAGTGAGAAAGTGCGGCTAGGTGAGAAAGTGAGGCTAGTAAGAAAGAAGGGCTAGTGAGAAAGAAGGGCTAGTGAGAAAGTGAGGCTAGGTGAGAAAGTGAGGCTAGTGAGAAAGAAGTGCTAGTGAGAAAGAATGGCTAGTGAGAAAGTGAGGCTTGGTGAGAAAGTGAGGCTAGGTGAGAAAATGAGGCTAGGTGAGAAAGTGAGGCTAAGTGAGAAAGTGAGGCTAGGTGAGAAAGAAGGGCTAGTGAGAAAGAATGGCTAGTGAGAAAGAAGGGCTAGTGAGAAAGAATGGCTAGTGAGAAAGTGAGGCTAGGTGAGAAAGTGAGGCTAGGTGAGAAAGTGAGGCTAGGTGAGAAAGAAGGGCTAGTGAAAAAGAATGGCTAGTGAGAAAGAAGGGCTAGTGCGAAAGAATGGCTAGTGAGAAAGTGAGGCTAGGTGAGAAAGTGAGGCTAGGTGAGAAAGACGGGCTAGGTGAGAAAGAAGGGCTAGTGAGAAAGTGAGGGTAGGTGAGAAAGTGAGGCTAGGTGAGAAAGTGAGGCTAGGTGAGAAAGTGAGGCTAGTGAGAAAGAAGGGCTAGTGAGAAAGTGAGGCTAGGTGAGAAAGTGAGGCTATTGAGAAAGAAGGGCTAGTGAGAAAGTGAGGCTAGGTGAGAAAGTGAGGCTAGTGAGAAAGAAGGGCTAGTGAGAAAGTGAGGCTAGGTGAGAAAGTGAGGCTAGGTGAGAAAGTGAGGCTAGTGAGAAAAAAGGGCTAGTGAGAAAGTGAGGCTAGGTGAGAAAGTGAGGCTAGTGAGAAAGAAGGGCAAGTGAGAAAGTGAGGCTAGGTGAGAAAGTGAGGCTAGGTGAGAAAGTGAGGCTAGGTGAGAAAGTGAGGCTAGGTGAGAAAGTGAGGCTAGGTGAGAAAGTGAGGCTAGGTGAGAAAGTGAGGCTAGTGAGAAAGTTAGGCTAAGTGAGAAAGTGAGATAAGTGAGAAAGAAGGGCTAGTGAGAAAGTGAGGCTAGGTGAGAAAGTGAGACTAGGTGAGAAAGTGAGGCTAGTGAGAAAGTTAGTTTAGGTGAGAAAGTGAGATAAGTGAGAAAGAAGGGCTAGTGAGAAAGTGAGGCTAGGTGAGAAAGTGAGACTAGGTGAGAAAGTGAGGCTAGTGAGAAAGTTAGGCTAGGTGAGAAAGTGAGGCTAGGTGAGAAAGAAGGGCTAGTAAGAAAGAATGGCTAGTGAGAAAGAAGGGCTAGTGAGAAAGAATGGCTAGTGAGAAAGTGAGGCTTGGTGAGAAAGTGAGGCTAGGTGAGAAAGTGAGGCTAGGTGAGAAAGTGAGGCTAAGTGAGAAAGTGAGGCTAGGTGAGAAAGAAGGGATAGTGAGAAAGAATGGCTAGTGAGAAAGAAGGGCTAGTGAGAAAGAATGGCTAGTGAGAAAGTGAGGCTAGGTGAGAAAGTGAGGCTAGGTGAGAAAGTGAGGCTAGGTGAGAAAGAAGGGCTAGGTGAGAAAGAAGGGCTAGTGAGAAAGTGAGGCTAGGTGAGAAAGTGAGGCTAGGTGAGAAAGTGAGGAAGGGTGAGAAAGAGAGGCTAGTGAGAAAGAAGGGCTAGTGAGAAAGTGAGGCTAGGTGAGAAAGTGAGGCTATTGAGAAAGAAGGGCTAGAGAGAAAGTGAGGCTAGGTGAGAAAGTGAGGCTAGTGAGAAAGAAGGGCTAGTGAGAAAGTGAGGCTAGGTGAGAAAGTGAGGCTAGGTGAGAAAGTGAGGCTAGGTGAGAAAGAAGGGCTAATAAGAAAGAATGGCTAGTGAGAAAGAAGGGCTAGTGAGAAAGAATGGCTAGTGAGAAAGTGAGGCTTGGTGAGAAAGTGAGGCTAGGTGAGAAAATGAGGCTAGGTGAGAAAGTGAGGCTAAGTGAGAAAGTGAGGCTAGGTGAGAAAGTGAGGCTAGTGAGAAAGTTAGGCTAAGTGAGAAAGTGAGATAAGTGAGAAAGAAGGGCTAGTGAGAAAGTGAGGCTAGGTGAGAAAGTGAGACTAGGTGAGAAAGTGAGGCTAGTGAGAAAGTTAGTTTAGGTGAGAAAGTGAGATAAGTGAGAAAGAAGGGCTAGTGAGAAAGAATGGCTAGTGAGAAAGTGAGGCTAGGTGAGAAAGTGAGGCTAGGTGAGAAAGTGAGGCTAGGTGAGAAAGAAGGGCTAGTGAAAAAGAATGGCTAGTGAGAAAGAAGGGCTAGTGCGAAAGAATGGCTAGTGAGAAAGTGAGGCTAGGTGAGAAAGTGAGGCTAGGTGAGAAAGACGGGCTAGGTGAGAAAGAAGGGCTAGTGAGAAAGTGAGGGTAGGTGAGAAAGTGAGGCTAGGTGAGAAAGTGAGGCTAGGTGAGAAAGTGAGGCTAGTGAGAAAGAAGGGCTAGTGAGAAAGTGAGGCTAGGTGAGAAAGTGAGGCTATTGAGAAAGAAGGGCTAGTGAGAAAGTGAGGCTAGGTGAGAAAGTGAGGCTAGTGAGAAAGAAGGGCTAGTGAGAAAGTGAGGCTAGTGAGAAAGTTAGGCTAGGTGAGAAAGTGAGGCTAGTGAGAAAGTGAGGAAAGGCTAGTGAGAAAGTGTGGCTAGGTGAGAAAGTGAGGCTAGTGAGAAAGAAAGGCTAGTGAGAAAGTGAGGCTAGGTGAGAAAGTGAGGATAGGTGAGAATGTGAGGCTAGTGAGAAAGTCAGGCCAAGTGAGAAAGTGAGATAAGTGAGAAAGAAGGGCTAGTGAGAAAGTGAGGCTAGGTGAGAAAGTGAGACTAGGTGAGAAAGTGAGGCTAGTGAGAAAGTTAGGCTAGGTGAGAAAGTGAGGCTAGTGAGAAAGTGAGGAAAGGCTAGTGAGAAAGTGTGGCTAGGTGAGAAAGTGAGGCTAGTGAGAAAGAAAGGCTAGTGAGAAAGTGAGGCTAGGTGAGAAAGTGAGGATAGGTGAGAATGTGAGGCTAGTGAGAAAGTCAGGCTAGGTGAGAAAGTGAGGCTAGTGGGAAAGAAGGGCTACTGAGAAAGTGAAGCTAGGTGAGAAAATGAGGCTATTGAGAAAGAAGGGCTAGTGAGAAAGTGCGGCTAGGTGAGAAAGTGAGGCTAGTAAGAAAGAAGGGCTAGTGAGAAAGAAGGGCTAGTGAGAAAGTGAGGCTAGGTGAGAAAGTGAGGCTAGTGAGAAAGAAGTGCTAGTGAGAAAGAATGGCTAGTGAGAAAGTGAGGCTTGGTGAGAAAGTGAGGCTAGGTGAGAAAATGAGGCTAGGTGAGAAAGTGAGGCTAAGTGAGAAAGTGAGGCTAGGTGAGAAAGAAGGGCTAGTGAGAAAGAATGGCTAGTGAGAAAGAAGGGCTAGTGAGAAAGAATGGCTAGTGAGAAAGTGAGGCTAGGTGAGAAAGTGAGGCTAGGTGAGAAAGTGAGGCTAGGTGAGAAAGAAGGGCTAGTGAAAAAGAATGGCTAGTGAGAAAGAAGGGCTAGTGCGAAAGAATGGCTAGTGAGAAAGTGAGGCTAGGTGAGAAAGTGAGGCTAGGTGAGAAAGACGGGCTAGGTGAGAAAGAAGGGCTAGTGAGAAAGTGAGGGTAGGTGAGAAAGTGAGGCTAGGTGAGAAAGTGAGGCTAGGTGAGAAAGTGAGGCTAGTGAGAAAGAAGGGCTAGTGAGAAAGTGAGGCTAGGTGAGAAAGTGAGGCTATTGAGAAAGAAGGGCTAGTGAGAAAGTGAGGCTAGGTGAGAAAGTGAGGCTAGTGAGAAAGAAGGGCTAGTGAGAAAGTGAGGCTAGGTGAGAAAGTGAGGCTAGGTGAGAAAGTGAGGCTAGTGAGAAAAAAGGGCTAGTGAGAAAGTGAGGCTAGGTGAGAAAGTGAGGCTAGTGAGAAAGAAGGGCAAGTGAGAAAGTGAGGCTAGGTGAGAAAGTGAGGCTAGGTGAGAAAGTGAGGCTAGGTGAGAAAGTGAGGCTAGGTGAGAAAGTGAGGCTAGGTGAGAAAGTGAGGCTAGGTGAGAAAGTGAGGCTAGTGAGAAAGTTAGGCTAAGTGAGAAAGTGAGATAAGTGAGAAAGAAGGGCTAGTGAGAAAGTGAGGCTAGGTGAGAAAGTGAGACTAGGTGAGAAAGTGAGGCTAGTGAGAAAGTTAGTTTAGGTGAGAAAGTGAGATAAGTGAGAAAGAAGGGCTAGTGAGAAAGTGAGGCTAGGTGAGAAAGTGAGACTAGGTGAGAAAGTGAGGCTAGTGAGAAAGTTAGGCTAGGTGAGAAAGTGAGGCTAGGTGAGAAAGAAGGGCTAGTAAGAAAGAATGGCTAGTGAGAAAGAAGGGCTAGTGAGAAAGAATGGCTAGTGAGAAAGTGAGGCTTGGTGAGAAAGTGAGGCTAGGTGAGAAAGTGAGGCTAGGTGAGAAAGTGAGGCTAAGTGAGAAAGTGAGGCTAGGTGAGAAAGAAGGGATAGTGAGAAAGAATGGCTAGTGAGAAAGAAGGGCTAGTGAGAAAGAATGGCTAGTGAGAAAGTGAGGCTAGGTGAGAAAGTGAGGCTAGGTGAGAAAGTGAGGCTAGGTGAGAAAGAAGGGCTAGGTGAGAAAGAAGGGCTAGTGAGAAAGTGAGGCTAGGTGAGAAAGTGAGGCTAGGTGAGAAAGTGAGGAAGGGTGAGAAAGAGAGGCTAGTGAGAAAGAAGGGCTAGTGAGAAAGTGAGGCTAGGTGAGAAAGTGAGGCTATTGAGAAAGAAGGGCTAGAGAGAAAGTGAGGCTAGGTGAGAAAGTGAGGCTAGTGAGAAAGAAGGGCTAGTGAGAAAGTGAGGCTAGGTGAGAAAGTGAGGCTAGGTGAGAAAGTGAGGCTAGGTGAGAAAGAAGGGCTAATAAGAAAGAATGGCTAGTGAGAAAGAAGGGCTAGTGAGAAAGAATGGCTAGTGAGAAAGTGAGGCTTGGTGAGAAAGTGAGGCTAGGTGAGAAAATGAGGCTAGGTGAGAAAGTGAGGCTAAGTGAGAAAATGAGGCTAGGTGAGAAAGTGAGGCTAGTGAGAAAGTTAGGCTAAGTGAGAAAGTGAGATAAGTGAGAAAGAAGGGCTAGTGAGAAAGTGAGGCTAGGTGAGAAAGTGAGACTAGGTGAGAAAGTGAGGCTAGTGAGAAAGTTAGTTTAGGTGAGAAAGTGAGATAAGTGAGAAAGAAGGGCTAGTGAGAAAGAATGGCTAGTGAGAAAGTGAGGCTAGGTGAGAAAGTGAGGCTAGGTGAGAAAGTGAGGCTAGGTGAGAAAGAAGGGCTAGTGAAAAAGAATGGCTAGTGAGAAAGAAGGGCTAGTGCGAAAGAATGGCTAGTGAGAAAGTGAGGCTAGGTGAGAAAGTGAGGCTAGGTGAGAAAGACGGGCTAGGTGAGAAAGAAGGGCTAGTGAGAAAGTGAGGGTAGGTGAGAAAGTGAGGCTAGGTGAGAAAGTGAGGCTAGGTGAGAAAGTGAGGCTAGTGAGAAAGAAGGGCTAGTGAGAAAGTGAGGCTAGGTGAGAAAGTGAGGCTATTGAGAAAGAAGGGCTAGTGAGAAAGTGAGGCTAGGTGAGAAAGTGAGGCTAGTGAGAAAGAAGGGCTAGTGAGAAAGTGAGGCTAGTGAGAAAGTTAGGCTAGGTGAGAAAGTGAGGCTAGTGAGAAAGTGAGGAAAGGCTAGTGAGAAAGTGTGGCTAGGTGAGAAAGTGAGGCTAGTGAGAAAGAAAGGCTAGTGAGAAAGTGAGGCTAGGTGAGAAAGTGAGGATAGGTGAGAATGTGAGGCTAGTGAGAAAGTCAGGCCAAGTGAGAAAGTGAGATAAGTGAGAAAGAAGGGCTAGTGAGAAAGTGAGGCTAGGTGAGAAAGTGAGACTAGGTGAGAAAGTGAGGCTAGTGAGAAAGTTAGGCTAGGTGAGAAAGTGAGGCTAGTGAGAAAGTGAGGAAAGGCTAGTGAGAAAGTGTGGCTAGGTGAGAAAGTGAGGCTAGTGAGAAAGAAAGGCTAGTGAGAAAGTGAGGCTAGGTGAGAAAGTGAGGATAGGTGAGAATGTGAGGCTAGTGAGAAAGTCAGGCTAGGTGAGAAAGTGAGGCTAGTGGGAAAGAAGGGCTACTGAGAAAGTGAAGCTAGGTGAGAAAATGAGGCTATTGAGAAAGAAGGGCTAGTGAGAAAGTGCGGCTAGGTGAGAAAGTGAGGCTAGTAAGAAAGAAGGGCTAGTGAGAAAGAAGGGCTAGTGAGAAAGTGAGGCTAGGTGAGAAAGTGAGGCTAGTGAGAAAGAAGTGCTAGTGAGAAAGAATGGCTAGTGAGAAAGTGAGGCTTGGTGAGAAAGTGAGGCTAGGTGAGAAAATGAGGCTAGGTGAGAAAGTGAGGCTAAGTGAGAAAGTGAGGCTAGGTGAGAAAGAAGGGCTAGTGAGAAAGAATGGCTAGTGAGAAAGAAGGGCTAGTGAGAAAGAATGGCTAGTGAGAAAGTGAGGCTAGGTGAGAAAGTGAGGCTAGGTGAGAAAGTGAGGCTAGGTGAGAAAGAAGGGCTAGTGAAAAAGAATGGCTAGTGAGAAAGAAGGGCTAGTGCGAAAGAATGGCTAGTGAGAAAGTGAGGCTAGGTGAGAAAGTGAGGCTAGGTGAGAAAGACGGGCTAGGTGAGAAAGAAGGGCTAGTGAGAAAGTGAGGGTAGGTGAGAAAGTGAGGCTAGGTGAGAAAGTGAGGCTAGGTGAGAAAGTGAGGCTAGTGAGAAAGAAGGGCTAGTGAGAAAGTGAGGCTAGGTGAGAAAGTGAGGCTATTGAGAAAGAAGGGCTAGTGAGAAAGTGAGGCTAGGTGAGAAAGTGAGGCTAGTGAGAAAGAAGGGCTAGTGAGAAAGTGAGGCTAGGTGAGAAAGTGAGGCTAGGTGAGAAAGTGAGGCTAGTGAGAAAAAAGGGCTAGTGAGAAAGTGAGGCTAGGTGAGAAAGTGAGGCTAGTGAGAAAGAAGGGCAAGTGAGAAAGTGAGGCTAGGTGAGAAAGTGAGGCTAGGTGAGAAAGTGAGGCTAGGTGAGAAAGTGAGGCTAGGTGAGAAAGTGAGGCTAGGTGAGAAAGTGAGGCTAGGTGAGAAAGTGAGGCTAGTGAGAAAGTTAGGCTAAGTGAGAAAGTGAGATAAGTGAGAAAGAAGGGCTAGTGAGAAAGTGAGGCTAGGTGAGAAAGTGAGACTAGGTGAGAAAGTGAGGCTAGTGAGAAAGTTAGTTTAGGTGAGAAAGTGAGATAAGTGAGAAAGAAGGGCTAGTGAGAAAGTGAGGCTAGGTGAGAAAGTGAGACTAGGTGAGAAAGTGAGGCTAGTGAGAAAGTTAGGCTAGGTGAGAAAGTGAGGCTAGGTGAGAAAGAAGGGCTAGTAAGAAAGAATGTCTAGTGAGAAAGAAGGGCTAGTGAGAAAGAATGGCTAGTGAGAAAGTGAGGCTTGGTGAGAAAGTGAGGCTAGGTGAGAAAGTGAGGCTAGGTGAGAAAGTGAGGCTAAGTGAGAAAGTGAGGCTAGGTGAGAAAGAAGGGATAGTGAGAAAGAATGGCTAGTGAGAAAGAAGGGCTAGTGAGAAAGAATGGCTAGTGAGAAAGTGAGGCTAGGTGAGAAAGTGAGGCTAGGTGAGAAAGTGAGGCTAGGTGAGAAAGAAGGGCTAGGTGAGAAAGAAGGGCTAGTGAGAAAGTGAGGCTAGGTGAGAAAGTGAGGCTAGGTGAGAAAGTGAGGAAGGGTGAGAAAGAGAGGCTAGTGAGAAAGAAGGGCTAGTGAGAAAGTGAGGCTAGGTGAGAAAGTGAGGCTATTGAGAAAGAAGGGCTAGAGAGAAAGTGAGGCTAGGTGAGAAAGTGAGGCTAGTGAGAAAGAAGGGCTAGTGAGAAAGTGAGGCTAGGTGAGAAAGTGAGGCTAGGTGAGAAAGTGAGGCTAGGTGAGAAAGAAGGGCTAATAAGAAAGAATGGCTAGTGAGAAAGAAGGGCTAGTGAGAAAGAATGGCTAGTGAGAAAGTGAGGCTTGGTGAGAAAGTGAGGCTAGGTGAGAAAATGAGGCTAGGTGAGAAAGTGAGGCTAAGTGAGAAAATGAGGCTAGGTGAGAAAGTGAGGCTAGTGAGAAAGTTAGGCTAAGTGAGAAAGTGAGATAAGTGAGAAAGAAGGGCTAGTGAGAAAGTGAGGCTAGGTGAGAAAGTGAGACTAGGTGAGAAAGTGAGGCTAGTGAGAAAGTTAGTTTAGGTGAGAAAGTGAGATAAGTGAGAAAGAAGGGCTAGTGAGAAAGAATGGCTAGTGAGAAAGTGAGGCTAGGTGAGAAAGTGAGGCTAGGTGAGAAAGTGAGGCTAGGTGAGAAAGAAGGGCTAGTGAAAAAGAATGGCTAGTGAGAAAGAAGGGCTAGTGCGAAAGAATGGCTAGTGAGAAAGTGAGGCTAGGTGAGAAAGTGAGGCTAGGTGAGAAAGACGGGCTAGGTGAGAAAGAAGGGCTAGTGAGAAAGTGAGGGTAGGTGAGAAAGTGAGGCTAGGTGAGAAAGTAAGGCTAGGTGAGAAAGTGAGGCTAGTGAGAAAGAAGGGCTAGTGAGAAAGTGAGGCTAGGTGAGAAAGTGAGGCTATTGAGAAAGAAGGGCTAGTGAGAAAGTGAGGCTAGGTGAGAAAGTGAGGCTAGTGAGAAAGAAGGGCTAGTGAGAAAGTGAGGCTAGGTGAGAAAGTGAGGCTAGGTGAGAAAGTGAGGCTAGTGAGAAAAAAGGGCTAGTGAGAAAGTGAGGCTAGGTGAGAAAGTGAGGCTAGTGAGAAAGAAGGGCAAGTGAGAAAGTGAGGCTAGGTGAGAAAGTGAGGCTAGGTGAGAAAGTGAGGCTAGGTGAGAAAGTGAGGCTAGGTGAGAAAGTGAGGCTAGGTGAGAAAGTGAGGCTAGGTGAGAAAGTGAGGCTAGGTGAGAAAGTGAGGCTAGTGAGAAAGTTAGGCTAAGTGAGAAAGTGAGATAAGTGAGAAAGAAGGGCTAGTGAGAAAGTGAGGCTAGGTGAGAAAGTGAGACTAGGTGAGAAAGTGAGGCTAGTGAGAAAGTTAGTTTAGGTGAGAAAGTGAGATAAGTGAGAAAGAAGGGCTAGTGAGAAAGTGAGGCTAGGTGAGAAAGTGAGACTAGGTGAGAAAGAGAGGCTAGTGAGAAAGTTAGGCTAGGTGAGAAAGTGAGGCTAGGTGAGAAAGAAGGGCTAGTAAGAAAGAATGGCTAGTGAGAAAGAAGGGCTAGTGAGAAAGAATGGCTAGTGAGAAAGTGAGGCTTGGTGAGAAAGTGAGGCTAGGTGAGAAAGTGAGGCTAGGTGAGAAAGTGAGGCTAAGTGAGAAAGTGAGGCTAGGTGAGAAAGAAGGGATAGTGAGAAAGAATGGCTAGTGAGAAAGAAGGGCTAGTGAGAAAGAATGGCTAGTGAGAAAGTGAGGCTAGGTGAGAAAGTGAGGCTAGGTGAGAAAGTGAGGCTAGGTGAGAAAGAAGGGCTAGGTGAGAAAGAAGGGCTAGTGAGAAAGTGAGGCTAGGTGAGAAAGTGAGGCTAGGTGAGAAAGTGAGGAAGGGTGAGAAAGAGAGGCTAGTGAGAAAAAAGGGCTAGTGAGAAAGTGAGGCTAGGTGAGAAAGTGAGGCTATTGAGAAAGAAGGGCTAGAGAGAAAGTGAGGCTAGGTGAGAAAGTGAGGCTAGTGAGAAAGAAGGGCTAGTGAGAAAGTGAGGCTAGGTGAGAAAGTGAGGCTAGGTGAGAAAGTGAGGCTAGGTGAGAAAGAAGGGCTAATAAGAAAGAATGGCTAGTGAGAAAGAAGGGCTAGTGAGAAAGAATGGCTAGTGAGAAAGTGAGGCTTGGTGAGAAAGTGAGGCTAGGTGAGAAAATGAGGCTAGGTGAGAAAGTGAGGCTAAGTGAGAAAATGAGGCTAGGTGAGAAAGAAGGGCTAGTGAGAAAGAATGGCTAGTGAGAAAGAAGGGCTAGTGAGAAAGAATGGCTAGTGAGAAAGTGAGGCTAGGTGAGAAAGTTAGGCTAGGTGAGAAAGTGAGGCTAGGTGAGAAAGAAGGGCTAGTGAAAAAGAATGGCTAGTGAGAAAGAAGGGCTAGTGAGAAAGAATGGCTAGTGAGAAAGTGAGGCTAGGTGAGAAAGTGTGGCTAGGTGAGAAAGACGGGCTAGGTGAGAAAGAAGGGCTAGAGAGAAAGTGAGGCTAGGTGAGAAAGTGAGGCTAGGTGAGAAAGTGAGGCTAGGTGAGAAAGTGAGGCTAGTGAGAAAGAAGGGCTAGTGAGAAAGTGAGGCTAGGTGAGAAAGTGAGGCTGTTGAGAAAGAAGGGCTAGTGAGAAAGTGAGGCTAGGTGAGAAAGTGAGGCTAGTGAGAAAGAAGGGCTAGTGAGAAAGTGAGGCTAGGTGAGAAAGTGAGGCTAGGTGAGAAAGTGAGGCTAGTGAGAAAAAAGGGCTAATGTGAAAGTGAGGCTAGGTGACAAAGTGAGGCTAGTGAGAAAGAAGGGCTAGTGAGAAAGTGAGGCTAGGTGAGAAAGTGAGGCTAGGTGAGAAAGTGAGGCTAGGTGAGAAAGTGAGGCTAGGTGAGAAAGTGAGGCTAGGTGAGAAAGTGAGGCTAGGTGAGAAAGTGAGGCTAGTTGAGAAAGTGAGGCTAGTGAGAAAGTTAGGCTAAGTGAGAAAGTGAGATAAGTGAGAAAGAAGGGCTAGTGAGAAAGTGAGGCTAGGTGAGAAAGTGAGACTAGGTGAGAAAGTGAGGCTAGTGAGAAAGTTAGGCTAGGTGAGAAAGGGAGATAAGTGAGAAAGAAGGGCTAGTGAGAAAGTGAGGCTAGGTGAGAAAGTGAGACTAGGTGAGAAAGTGAGGCTAGTGAGAAAGTTAGGCTAGGTGAGAAACTGAGGCTAGGTGAGAAAGAAGGGCTAGTAAGAAAGAATGGCTAGTGAGAAAGAAGGGCTAGTGAGAAAGTGAGGCTAGGTGAGAAAGTGAGGCTTGGTGAGAAAGTGAGGCTAGGTGAGAAAGTGAGGCTAGGTGAGAAAGTCAGGCTAAGTGAGAAAGTGAGGCTAGGTGAGAAAGAAGGGATAGTGAGAAAGAATGGCTAGTGAGAAAGAAGGGCTAGTGAGAAAGAATGGCTAGTGAGAAAGTGAGGCTAGGTGAGAAAGTGAGGCTAGGTGAGAAAGTGAGGCTAGGTGAGAAAGAAGGGCTAGGTGAGAAAGAAGGGCTAGTGAGAAAGTGAGGCTAGGTGAGAAAGTGAGGCTAGGTGAGAAAGTGAGGCTAGGTGCGAAAGTGAGGCTAGGTGAGAAAGAAGGGCTAGTGAGAAAGTGAGGCTAGGTGAGAAAGTGAGGCTAGGTGAGAAAGTGAGGCTAGGTGAGAAAGTGAGGCTAGGTGAGAAAGTGAGGCTAGGTGAGAAAGCGAGGCTAGGTGAGAAAGTGAGGCTAGTGAGAAAGTTAGGCTAAGTGAGAAAGTGAGATAAGTGAGAAAGAAGGGCTAGTGAGAAAGTGAGGCTAGGTGAGAAAGTGAGACTAGGTGAGAAAGTGAGGCTGGTGAGAAAGTTAGTTAAGGTGAGAAAGTGAGATAAGTGAGAAAGAAGGGCTAGTGAGAAAGTGAGGCTAGGTGAGAAAGTGAGACTAGGTGAGAAAGTGAGGCTAGTGAGAAAGTTAGGCTAGGTGAGAAAGTGAGGCTAGGTGAGAAAGAAGGGCTAGTAAGAAAGAATGGCTAGTGAGAAAGAAGGGCTAGTGATAAAGAATGGCTAGTGAGAAAGTGAGGCTTGGTGAGAAAGTGAGGCTAGGTGAGAAAGTGAGGCTAGGTGAGAAAGTGAGGCTAAGTGAGAAAGTGAGGCTAGGTGAGAAAGAAGGGATAGTGAGAAAGAATGGCTAGTGAGAAAGAAGGGCTAGTGAGAAAGAATGGCTAGTGAGAAAGTGAGGCTAGGTGAGAAAGTGAGGCTAGGTGAGAAAGTGAGGCTAGGTGAGAAAGAAGGGCTAGGTGAGAAAGAAGGGCTAGTGAGAAAGTGAGGCTAGGTGAGAAAGTGAGGCTAGGTGAGAAAGTGAGGCTATTGAGAAAGAAGGGCTAGAGAGAAAGTGAGGCTAGGTGAGAAAGTGAGGCTAGTGAGAAAGAAGGGCTAGTGAGAAAGTGAGGCTAGGTGAGAAAGTGAGGCTAGGTGAGAAAGTGAGGCTAGGTGAGAAAGAAGGGCTAGTAAGATAGAATGGCTAGAGAGAAAGAAGGGCTAGTGAGAAAGAATGGCTAGTGAGAAAGTGAGGCTTGGTGAGAAAGTGAGGCTAGGTGAGAAATGAGGCTAGGTGAGAAAGTGAGGCTAAGTGAGAAAGTGAGGCTAGGTGAGAAAGAAGGGCTAGTGAGAAAGAATGGCTAGTGAGAAAGAAGGGCTAGTGAGAAAGAATGGCTAGTGAGAAAGTGAGGCTAGGTGAGAAAGAAGGGCTAGTGAGAAAGAATGGCTAGTGAGAAAGAAGGGCTAGTGAGAAAGAATGGCTAGTGAGAAAGTGAGGCTAGGTGAGAAAGTGAGGCTAGGTGAGAAAGTGAGGCTAGGTGAGAAAGAAGGGCTAGTGAAAAAGAATGGCTAGTGAGAAAGAAGGGCTAGTGCGAAAGAATGGCTAGTGAGAAAGTGAGGCTAGGTGAGAAAGTGAGGCTAGGTGAGACAGACGGGCTAGGTGAGAAAGAAGGGCTAGTGAGAAAGTGAGGCTAGGTGAGAAAGTGAGGCTAGGTGAGAAAGTGAGGCTAGGTGAGAAAGTGAGGCTAGTGAGAAAGAAGGGCTAGTGAGAAAGTGAGGCTAGGTGAGAAAGTGAGGCTAGGTGAGAAAGTGAGGCTAGGTGAGAAAGTGAGGCTAGGTGAGAAAGTGAGGCTAGGTGAGAAAGTGAGGCTAGGTGAGAAAGTGAGGCTAGTTGAGAAAGTGAGGCTAGTGAGAAAGTTAGGCTAAGTGAGAAAGTGAGATAAGTGAGAAAGAAGGGCTAGTGAGAAAGTGAGGCTAGGTGAGAAAGTGAGACTAGGTGAGAAAGTGAGGCTAGTGAGAAAGTTAGGCTAGGTGAGAAAGGGAGATAAGTGAGAAAGAAGGGCTAGTGAGAAAGTGAGGCTAGGTGAGAAAGTGAGACTAGGTGAGAAAGTGAGGCTAGTGAGAAAGTTAGGCTAGGTGAGAAACTGAGGCTAGGTGAGAAAGAAGGGCTAGTAAGAAAGAATGGCTAGTGAGAAAGAAGGGCTAGTGAGAAAGTGAGGCTAGGTGAGAAAGTGAGGCTTGGTGAGAAAGTGAGGCTAGGTGAGAAAGTGAGGCTAGGTGAGAAAGTCAGGCTAAGTGAGAAAGTGAGGCTAGGTGAGAAAGAAGGGATAGTGAGAAAGAATGGCTAGTGAGAAAGAAGGGCTAGTGAGAAAGAATGGCTAGTGAGAAAGTGAGGCTAGGTGAGAAAGTGAGGCTAGGTGAGAAAGTGAGGCTAGGTGAGAAAGAAGGGCTAGGTGAGAAAGAAGGGCTAGTGAGAAAGTGAGGCTAGGTGAGAAAGTGAGGCTAGGTGAGAAAGTGAGGCTAGGTGAGAAAGTGAGGCTAGGTGAGAAAGAAGGGCTAGTGAGAAAGTGAGGCTAGGTGAGAAAGTGAGGCTAGGTGAGAAAGTGAGGCTAGGTGAGAAAGTGAGGCTAGGTGAGAAAGTGAGGCTAGGTGAGAAAGTGAGGCTAGGTGAGAAAGTGAGGCTAGTGAGAAAGTTAGGCTAAGTGAGAAAGTGAGATAAGTGAGAAAGAAGGCTAGTGAGAAAGTGAGGCTAGGTGAGAAAGTGAGACTAGGTGAGAAAGTGAGGCTAGTGAGAAAGTTAGTTAAGGTGAGAAAGTGAGATAAGTGAGAAAGAAGGGCTAGTGAGAAAGTGAGGCTAGGTGAGAAAGTGAGACTAGGTGAGAAAGTGAGGCTAGTGAGAAAGTTAGGCTAGGTGAGAAAGTGAGGCTAGGTGAGAAAGAAGGGCTAGTAAGAAAGAATGGCTAGTGAGAAAGAAGGGCTAGTGATAAAGAATGGCTAGTGAGAAAGTGAGGCTTGGTGAGAAAGTGAGGCTAGGTGAGAAAGTGAGGCTAGGTGAGAAAGTGAGGCTAAGTGAGAAAGTGAGGCTAGGTGAGAAAGAAGGGATAGTGAGAAAGAATGGCTAGTGAGAAAGAAGGGCTAGTGAGAAAGAATGGCTAGTGAGAAAGTGAGGCTAGGTGAGAAAGTGAGGCTAGGTGAGAAAGTGAGGCTAGGTGAGAAAGAAGGGCTAGGTGAGAAAGAAGGGCTAGTGAGAAAGTGAGGCTAGGTGAGAAAGTGAGGCTAGGTGAGAAAGTGAGGCTATTGAGAAAGAAGGGCTAGAGAGAAAGTGAGGCTAGGTGAGAAAGTGAGGCTAGTGAGAAAGAAGGGCTAGTGAGAAAGTGAGGCTAGGTGAGAAAGTGAGGCTAGGTGAGAAAGTGAGGCTAGGTGAGAAAGAAGGGCTAGTAAGATAGAATGGCTAGAGAGAAAGAAGGGCTAGTGAGAAAGTGAGGCTAGGTGAGAAAGTGAGGCTAGGTGAGAAAGTGAGGCTATTGAGAAAGAAGGGCTAGAGAGAAAGTGAGGCTAGGTGAGAAAGTGAGGCTAGTGAGAAAGAAGGGCTAGTGAGAAAGAATGGCTAGTGAGAAAGTGAGGCTTGGTGAGAAAGTGAGGCTAGGTGAGAAAATGAGGCTAGGTGAGAAAGTGAGGCTAAGTGAGAAAGTGAGGCTAGGTGAGAAAGAAGGGCTAGTGAGAAAGAATGGCTAGTGAGAAAGAAGGGCTAGTGAGAAAGAATGGCTAGTGAGAAAGTGAGGCTAGGTGAGAAAGAAGGGCTAGTGAGAAAGAATGGCTAGTGAGAAAGAAGGGCTAGTGAGAAAGAATGGCTAGTGAGAAAGTGAGGCTAGGTGAGAAAGTGAGGCTAGGTGAGAAAGTGAGGCTAGGTGAGAAAGAAGGGCTAGTGAAAAGAATGGCTAGTGAGAAAGAAGGGCTAGTGCGAAAGAATGGCTAGTGAGAAAGTGAGGCTAGGTGAGAAAGTGAGGCTAGGTGAGACAGACGGGCTAGGTGAGAAAGAAGGGCTAGTGAGAAAGTGAGGCTAGGTGAGAAAGTGAGGCTAGGTGAGAAAGTGAGGCTAGGTGAGAAAGTGAGGCTAGTGAGAAAGAAGGGCTAGTGAGAAAGTGAGGCTAGGTGAGAAAGTGAGGCTATTGAGAAAGAAGGGCTAGTGAGAAAGTGAGGCTAGGTGAGAAAGTGAGGCTAGTGAGAAAGAAGGGCTAGTGAGAAAGTGAGGCTAGGTGAGAAAGTGAGGCTAGGTGAGAAAGTGAGGCTAGTGAGAAAAAAGGGCTAGTGAGAAAGTGAGGCTAGGTGAGAAAGTGAGGCTAGTGAGAAAGAAGGGCAAGTGAGAAAGTGAGGCTAGGTGAGAAAGTGAGGCTAGGTGAGAAAGTGAGGCTAGGTGAGAAAGTGAGGCTAGGTGAGAAAGTGAGGCTAGGTGAGAAAGTGAGGCTAGGTGAGAAAGTGAGGCTAGTGAGAAAGTTAGGCTAAGTGAGAAAGTGAGATAAGTGAGAAAGAAGGGCTAGTGAGAAAGTGAGGCTAGGTGAGAAAGTGAGACTAGGTGAGAAAGTGAGGCTAGTGAGAAAGTTAGTTTAGGTGAGAAAGGGAGATAAGTGAGAAAGAAGGGCTAGTGAGAAAGTGAGGCTAGGTGAGAAAGTGAGACTAGGTGAGAAAGTGAGGCTAGTGAGAAAATTAGGCTAGGTGAGAAAGTGAGGCTAGGTGAGAAAGAAGGGCTAGTAAGAAAGAATGGCTAGTGAGAAAGAAGGGCTAGTGAGAAAGAATGGCTAGTGAGAAAGCGAGGCTTGGTGAGAAAGTGAGGCTAGGTGAGAAAGTGAGGCTAGGTGAGAAAGTGAGGCTAAGTGAGAAAGTGAGGCTAGGTGAGAAAGAAGGGATAGTGAGAAAGAATGGCTAGTGAGAAAGAAGGGCTAGTGAGAAAGAATGGCTAGTGAGAAAGTGAGGCTAGGTGAGAAAGTGAGGCTAGGTGAGAAAGTGAGGCTAGGTGAGAAAGAAGGGCTAGGTGAGAAAGAAGGGCTAGTGAGAAAGTGAGGCTAGGTGAGAAAGTGAGGCTAGGTGAGAAAGTGAGGAAGGGTGAGAAAGAGAGGCTAGTGAGAAAGAAGGGCTAGTGAGAAAGTGAGGCTAGGTGAGAAAGTGAGGCTATTGAGAAAGAAGGGCTAGAGAGAAAGTGAGGCTAGGTGAGAAAGTGAGGCTAGTGAGAAAGAAGGGCTAGTGAGAAAGTGAGGCTAGGTGAGAAAGTGAGGCTAGGTGAGAAAGTGAGGCTAGGTGAGAAAGAAGGGCTAATAAGAAAGAATGGCTAGTGAGAAAGAAGGGCTAGTGAGAAAGAATGGCTAGTGAGAAAGTGAGGCTTCTTGAGAAAGTGAGGCTAGGTGAGAAAATGAGGCTAGGTGAGAAAGTGAGGCTAAGTGAGAAAGTGAGGCTAGGTGAGAAAGAAGGGCTAGTGAGAAAGAATGGCTAGTGAGAAAGAAGGGCTAGTGAGAAAGAATGGCTAGTGAGAAAGTGAGGCTAGGTGAGAAAGTTAGGCTAGGTGAGAAAGTGAGGCTAGGTGAGAAAGAAGGGCTAGTGAAAAAGAATGGCTAGTGAGAAAGAAGGGCTAGTGAGAAAGAATGGCTAGTGAGAAAGTGAGGCTAGGTGAGAAAGTGTGGCTAGGTGAGAAAGACGGGCTATTTGAGAAAGAAGGGCTAGTGAGAAAGTGAGGCTAGGTGAGAAAGTGAGGCTAGGTGAGAAAGTGAGGCTAGGTGAGAAAGTGAGGCTAGTGAGAAAGTGAGGCTAGGTGAGAAAGTGAGGCTAGTGAGAAAGAAGGGCTAGTGAGAAAGTGAGGCTAGGTGAGAAAGTGAGGCTAGGTGAGAAAGTGAGGCTAGTGAGAAAAAAGGGCTAGTGAGAAAGTGAGGCTAGGTGAGAAAGTGAGGCTAGTGAGAAAGAAGGGCTAGTGAGAAAGTGAGGCTAGGTGAGAAAGTGAGGCTAGGTGAGAAAGTGAGGCTAGGTGAGAAAGTGAGGCTAGGTGAGAAAGTGAGGCTAGGTGAGAAAGTGAGGCTAGGTGAGAAAGTGAGGCTAGTTGAGAAAGTGAGGCTAGTGAGAAAGTTAGGCTAAGTGAGAAAGTGAGATAAGTGAGAAAGAAGGGCTAGTGAGAAAGTGAGGCTAGGTGAGAAAGTGAGACTAGGTGAGAAAGTGAGGCTAGTGAGAAAGTTAGGCTAGGTGAGAAAGGGAGATAAGTGAGAAAGAAGGGCTAGTGAGAAAGTGAGGCTAGGTGAGAAAGTGAGACTAGGTGAGAAAGTGAGGCTAGTGAGAAAGTTAGGCTAGGTGAGAAACTGAGGCTAGGTGAGAAAGAAGGGCTAGTAAGAAAGAATGGCTAGTGAGAAAGAAGGGCTAGTGAGAAAGTGAGGCTAGGTGAGAAAGTGAGGCTTGGTGAGAAAGTGAGGCTAGGTGAGAAAGTGAGGCTAGGTGAGAAAGTCAGGCTAAGTGAGAAAGTGAGGCTAGGTGAGAAAGAAGGGATAGTGAGAAAGAATGGCTAGTGAGAAAGAAGGGCTAGTGAGAAAGAATGGCTAGTGAGAAAGTGAGGCTAGGTGAGAAAGTGAGGCTAGGTGAGAAAGTGAGGCTAGGTGAGAAAGAAGGGCTAGGTGAGAAAGAAGGGCTAGTGAGAAAGTGAGGCTAGGTGAGAAAGTGAGGCTAGGTGAGAAAGTGAGGCTAGGTGAGAAAGTGAGGCTAGGTGAGAAAGAAGGGCTAGTGAGAAAGTGAGGCTAGGTGAGAAAGTGAGGCTAGGTGAGAAAGTGAGGCTAGGTGAGAAAGTGAGGCTAGGTGAGAAAGTGAGGCTAGGTGAGAAAGTGAGGCTAGGTGAGAAAGTGAGGCTAGTGAGAAAGTTAGGCTAAGTGAGAAAGTGAGATAAGTGAGAAAGAAGGGCTAGTGAGAAAGTGAGGCTAGGTGAGAAAGTGAGACTAGGTGAGAAAGTGAGGCTAGTGAGAAAGTTAGTTAAGGTGAGAAAGTGAGATAAGTGAGAAAGAAGGGCTAGTGAGAAAGTGAGGCTAGGTGAGAAAGTGAGACTAGGTGAGAAAGTGAGGCTAGTGAGAAAGTTAGGCTAGGTGAGAAAGTGAGGCTAGGTGAGAAAGAAGGGCTAGTAAGAAAGAATGGCTAGTGAGAAAGAAGGGCTAGTGATAAAGAATGGCTAGTGAGAAAGTGAGGCTTGGTGAGAAAGTGAGGCTAGGTGAGAAAGTGAGGCTAGGTGAGAAAGTGAGGCTAAGTGAGAAAGTGAGGCTAGGTGAGAAAGAAGGGATAGTGAGAAAGAATGGCTAGTGAGAAAGAAGGGCTAGTGAGAAAGAATGGCTAGTGAGAAAGTGAGGCTAGGTGAGAAAGTGAGGCTAGGTGAGAAAGTGAGGCTAGGTGAGAAAGAAGGGCTAGGTGAGAAAGAAGGGCTAGTGAGAAAGTGAGGCTAGGTGAGAAAGTGAGGCTAGGTGAGAAAGTGAGGCTATTGAGAAAGAAGGGCTAGAGAGAAAGTGAGGCTAGGTGAGAAAGTGAGGCTAGTGAGAAAGAAGGGCTAGTGAGAAAGTGAGGCTAGGTGAGAAAGTGAGGCTAGGTGAGAAAGTGAGGCTAGGTGAGAAAGAAGGGCTAGTAAGATAGAATGGCTAGAGAGAAAGAAGGGCTAGTGAGAAAGAATGGCTAGTGAGAAAGTGAGGCTTGGTGAGAAAGTGAGGCTAGGTGAGAAAATGAGGCTAGGTGAGAAAGTGAGGCTAAGTGAGAAAGTGAGGCTAGGTGAGAAAGAAGGGCTAGTGAGAAAGAATGGCTAGTGAGAAAGAAGGGCTAGTGAGAAAGAATGGCTAGTGAGAAAGTGAGGCTAGGTGAGAAAGAAGGGCTAGTGAGAAAGAATGGCTAGTGAGAAAGAAGGGCTAGTGAGAAAGAATGGCTAGTGAGAAAGTGAGGCTAGGTGAGAAAGTGAGGCTAGGTGAGAAAGTGAGGCTAGGTGAGAAAGAAGGGCTAGTGAAAAAGAATGGCTAGTGAGAAAGAAGGGCTAGTGCGAAAGAATGGCTAGTGAGAAAGTGAGGCTAGGTGAGAAAGTGAGGCTAGGTGAGACAGACGGGCTAGGTGAGAAAGAAGGGCTAGTGAGAAAGTGAGGCTAGGTGAGAAAGTGAGGCTAGGTGAGAAAGTGAGGCTAGGTGAGAAAGTGAGGCTAGTGAGAAAGAAGGGCTAGTGAGAAAGTGAGGCTAGGTGAGAAAGTGAGGCTATTGAGAAAGAAGGGCTAGTGAGAAAGTGAGGCTAGGTGAGAAAGTGAGGCTAGTGAGAAAGAAGGGCTAGTGAGAAAGTGAGGCTAGGTGAGAAAGTGAGGCTAGGTGAGAAAGTGAGGCTAGTGAGAAAAAAGGGCTAGTGAGAAAGTGAGGCTAGGTGAGAAAGTGAGGCTAGTGAGAAAGAAGGGCAAGTGAGAAAGTGAGGCTAGGTGAGAAAGTGAGGCTAGGTGAGAAAGTGAGGCTAGGTGAGAAAGTGAGGCTAGGTGAGAAAGTGAGGCTAGGTGAGAAAGTGAGGCTAGTGAGAAAGTTAGGCTAAGTGAGAAAGTGAGATAAGTGAGAAAGAAGGGCTAGTGAGAAAGTGAGACTAGGTGAGAAAGTGAGACTAGGTGAGAAAGTGAGGCTAGTGAGAAAGTTAGTTTAGGTGAGAAAGTGAGATAAGTGAGAAAGAAGGGCTAGTGAGAAAGTGAGGCTAGGTGAGAAAGTGAGACTAGGTGAGAAAGTGAGGCTAGTGAGAAAATTAGGCTAGGTGAGAAAGTGAGGCTAGGTGAGAAAGAAGGGCTAGTAAGAAAGAATGGCTAGTGAGAAAGAAGGGCTAGTGAGAAAGAATGGCTAGTGAGAAAGCGAGGCTTGGTGAGAAAGTGAGGCTAGGTGAGAAAGTGAGGCTAGGTGAGAAAGTGAGGCTAAGTGAGAAAGTGAGGCTAGGTGAGAAAGAAGGGATAGTGAGAAAGAATGGCTAGTGAGAAAGAAGGGCTAGTGAGAAAGAATGGCTAGTGAGAAAGTGAGGCTAGGTGAGAAAGTGAGGCTAGGTGAGAAAGTGAGGCTAGGTGAGAAAGAAGGGCTAGGTGAGAAAGAAGGGCTAGTGAGAAAGTGAGGCTAGGTGAGAAAGTGAGGCTAGGTGAGAAAGTGAGGAAGGGTGAGAAAGAGAGGCTAGTGAGAAAGTGAGGCTAGGTGAGAAAGTGAGGCTATTGAGAAAGAAGGGCTAGAGAGAAAGTGAGGCTAGGTGAGAAAGTGAGGCTAGTGAGAAAGAAGGGCTAGTGAGAAAGTGAGGCTAGGTGAGAAAGTGAGGCTAGGTGAGAAAGAAGGGCTAATAAGAAAGAATGGCTAGTGAGAAAGAAGGGCTAGTGAGAAAGAATGGCTAGTGAGAAAGTGAGGCTTGGTGAGAAAGTGAGGCTAGGTGAGAAAATGAGGCTAGGTGAGAAAGTGAGGCTAAGTGAGAAAGTGAGGCTAGGTGAGAAAGAAGGGCTAGTGAGAAAGAATGGCTAGTGAGAAAGAAGGGCTAGTGAGAAAGAATGGCTAGTGAGAAAGTGAGGCTAGGTGAGAAAGTTAGGCTAGGTGAGAAAGTGAGGCTAGGTGAGAAAGAAGGGCTAGTGAAAAAGAATGGCTAGTGAGAAAGAAGGGCTAGTGAGAAAGAATGGCTAGTGAGAAAGTGAGGCTAGGTGAGAAAGTGTGGCTAGGTGAGAAAGACGGGCTAGGTGAGAAAGAAGGGCTAGTGAGAAAGTGAGGCTAGGTGAGAAAGTGAGGCTAGGTGAGAAAGTGAGGCTAGGTGAGAAAGTGAGGCTAGTGAGAAAGAAGGGCTAGTGAGAAAGTGAGGCTAGGTGAGAAAGTGAGGCTGTTGAGAAAGAAGGGCTAGTGAGAAAGTGAGGCTAGGTGAGAAAGTGAGGCTAGTGAGAAAGAAGGGCTAGTGAGAAAGTGAGGCTAGGTGAGAAAGTGAGGCTAGGTGAGAAAGTGAGGCTAGTGAGAAAAAAGGGATAGTGAGAAAGTGAGGCTAGGTGAGAAAGTGAGGCTAGTGAGAAAGAAGGGCTAGTGAGAAAGTGAGGCTAGGTGAGAAAGTGAGGCTAGGTGAGAAAGTGAGGCTAGGTGAGAAAGTGAGGCTAGGTGAGAAAGTGAGGCTAGGTGAGAAAGTGAGGCTAGTTGAGAAAGTGAGGCTAGTGAGAAAGTTAGGCTAAGTGAGAAAGTGAGATAAGTGAGAAAGAAGGGCTAGTGAGAAAGTGAGGCTAGGTGAGAAAGTGAGACTAGGTGAGAAAGTGAGGCTAGTGAGAAAGTTAGGCTAGGTGAGAAAGGGAGATAAGTGAGAAAGAAGGGCTAGTGAGAAAGTGAGGCTAGGTGAGAAAGTGAGACTAGGTGAGAAAGTGAGGCTAGTGAGAAAGTTAGGCTAGGTGAGAAAGTGAGGCTAGGTGAGAAAGAAGGGCTAGTAAGAAAGAATGGCTAGTGAGAAAGAAGGGCTAGTGAGAAAGTGAGGCTAGGTGAGAAAGTGAGGCTTGGTGAGAAAGTGAGGCTAGGTGAGAAAGTGAAGCTAGGTGAGAAAGTCAGGCTAAGTGAGAAAGTGAGGCTAGGTGAGAAAGAAGGGATAGTGAGAAAGAATGGCTAGTGAGAAAGAAGGGCTAGTGAGAAAGAATGGCTAGTGAGAAAGTGAGGCTAGGTGAGAAAGTGAGGCTAAGTGAGAAAGTGAGGCTAGGTGAGAAAGAAGGGCTAGGTGAGAAAGAAGGGCTAGTGAGAAAGTGAGGCTAGGTGAGAAAGTGAGGCTAGGTGAGAAAGTGAGGCTAGGTGAGAAAGTGAGGCTAGGTGAGAAAGAAGGGCTAGTGAGAAAGTGAGGCTAGGTGAGAAAGTGAGGCTAGGTGAGAAAGTGAGGCTAGGTGAGAAAGTGAGGCTAGGTGAGAAAGTGAGGCTAGGTGAGAAAGTGAGGCTAGGTGAGAAAGTGAGGCTAGTGAGAAAGTTAGGCTAAGTGAGAAAGTGAGATAAGTGAGAAAGAAGGGCTAGTGAGAAAGTGAGGCTAGGTGAGAAAGTGAGACTAGGTGAGAAAGTGAGGCTAGTGAGAAAGTTAGTTTAGGTGAGAAAGTGAGATAAGTGAGAAAGAAGGGCTAGTGAGAAAGTGAGGCTAGGTGAGAAAGTGAGACTAGGTGAGAAAGTGAGGCTAGTGAGAAAGTTAGGCTAGGTGAGAAAGTGAGGCTAGGTGAGAAAGAAGGGCTAGTAAGAAAGAATGGCTAGTGAGAAAGAAGGGCTAGTGAGAAAGAATGGCTAGTGAGAAAGTGAGGCTTGGTGAGAAAGTGAGGCTAGGTGAGAAAGTGAGGCTAGGTGAGAAAGTGAGGCTAAGTGAGAAAGTGAGGCTAGGTGAGAAAGAAGGGATAGTGAGAAAGAATGGCTAGTGAGAAAGAAGGGCTAGTGAGAAAGAATGGCTAGTGAGAAAGTGAGGCTAGGTGAGAAAGTGAGGCTAGGTGAGAAAGTGAGGCTAGGTGAGAAAGAAGGGCTAGGTGAGAAAGAAGGGCTAGTGAGAAAGTGAGGCTAGGTGAGAAAGTGAGGCTAGGTGAGAAAGTGAGGCTATTGAGAAAGAAGGGCTAGAGAGAAAGTGAGGCTAGGTGAGAAAGTGAGGCTAGTGAGAAAGAAGGGCTAGTGAGAAAGTGAGGCTAGGTGAGAAAGTGAGGCTAGGTGAGAAAGTGAGGCTAGGTGAGAAAGAAGGGCTAGTAAGAAAGAATGGCTAGAGAGAAAGAAGGGCTAGTGAGAAAGAATGGCTAGTGAGAAAGTGAGGCTTGGTGAGAAAGTGAGGCTAGGTGAGAAAATGAGGCTAGGTGAGAAAGTGAGGCTAAGTGAGAAAGTGAGGCTAGGTGAGAAAGAAGGGCTAGTGAGAAAGAATGGCTAGTGAGAAAGAAGGGCTAGTGAGAAGGAATGGCTAGTGAGAAAGTGAGGCTAGGTGAGAAAGTTAGGCTAGGTGAGAAAGTGAGGCTTGGTGAGAAAGAAGGGCTAGTGAAAAAGAATGGCTAGTGAGAAAGAAGGGCTAGTGAGAAAGAATGGCTAGTGAGAAAGTGAGGCTAGGTGAGAAAGTGAGGCTAGGTGAGAAAGACGGGCTAGGTGAGAAAGAAGGGCTAGTGAGAAAGTGAGGCTAGGTGAGAAAGTGAGGCTAGTGAGAAAGAAGGGCTAGTGAGAAAGTGAGGCTAGGTGAGAAAGTGAGGCTATTGAGAAAGAAGGGCTAGTGAGAAAGTGAGGCTAGGTGAGAAAGTGAGGCTAGTGAGAAAGAAGGGCTAGTGAGAAAGTGAGGCTAGGTGAGAAAGTGAGGCTAGGTGAGAAAGTGAGGCTAGTGAGAAAAAAGGGCTAGTGAGAAAGTGAGGCTAGGTGAGAAAGTGAGGCTATTGAGAAAGTGGGAAAGTGAGGCTAGGTGAGAAAGTGAGGCTAGGTGAGAAAGTGAGGCTAGGTGAGAAAGTGAGGCTAGGTGAGAAAGTGAGGCTAGGTGAGAAAGTGAGGCTAGGTGAGAAAGTGAGGCTAGGTGAGAAAGTGAGGCTAGTGAGAAAGTTAGGCTAAGTGAGAAAGTGAGATAAGTGAGAAAGAAGGGCTAGTGAGAAAGTGAGGCTAGGTGAGAAAGTGAGACTAGGTGAGAAAGTGAGGCTAGTGAGAAAGTTAGGCTAGGTGAGAAAGTGAGATAAGTGAGAAAGAAGGGCTAGTGAGAAAGTGAGGCTAGGTGAGAAAGTGAGACTAGGTGAGAAAGTGAGGCTAGTGAGAAAGTTAGGCTAGGTGAGAAAGTGAGGCTAGTGAGAAAGTGAGGAAAGGCTAGTGAGAAAGTTAGGCTAGGTGAGAAAGGGAGATAAGTGAGAAAGAAGGGCTAGTGAGAAAGTGAGGCTAGGTGAGAAAGTGAGACTAGGTGAGAAAGTGAGGCTAGTGAGAAAGTTAGGCTAGGTGAGAAAGTGAGGCTAGGTGAGAAAGAAGGGCTAGTAAGAAAGAATGGCTAGAGAGAAAGAAGGGCTAGTGAGAAAGAATGGCTAGTGAGAAAGTGAGGCTTGGTGAGAAAGTGAGGCTAGGTGAGAAAATGAGGCTAGGTGAGAAAGTGAGGCTAAGTGAGAAAGTGAGGCTAGGTGAGAAAGAAGGGCTAGTGAGAAAGAATGGCTAGTGAGAAAGAAGGGCTAGTGAGAAAGAATGGCTAGTGAGAAAGTGAGGCTAGGTGAGAAAGTTAGGCTAGGTGAGAAAGTGAGGCTTGGTGAGAAAGAAGGGCTAGTGAAAAAGAATGGCTAGTGAGAAAGAAGGGCTAGTGAGAAAGAATGGCTAGTGAGAAAGTGAGGCTAGGTGAGAAAGTGAGGCTAGGTGAGAAAGACGGGCTAGGTGAGAAAGAAGGGCTAGTGAGAAAGTGAGGCTAGGTGAGAAAGTGAGGCTAGTGAGAAAGAAGGGCTAGTGAGAAAGTGAGGCTAGGTGAGAAAGTGAGGCTATTGAGAAAGAAGGGCTAGTGAGAAAGTGAGGCTAGGTGAGAAAGTGAGGCTAGTGAGAAAGAAGGGCTAGTGAGAAAGTGAGGCTAGGTGAGAAAGTGAGGCTAGGTGAGAAAGTGAGGCTAGTGAGAAAAAAGGGCTAGTGAGAAAGTGAGGCTAGGTGAGAAAGTGAGGCTATTGAGAAAGTGGGAAAGTGAGGCTAGGTGAGAAAGTGAGGCTAGGTGAGAAAGTGAGGCTAGGTGAGAAAGTGAGGCTAGGTGAGAAAGTGAGGCTAGGTGAGAAAGTGAGGCTAGGTGAGAAAGTGAGGCTAGGTGAGAAAGTGAGGCTAGTGAGAAAGTTAGGCTAAGTGAGAAAGTGAGATAAGTGAGAAAGAAGGGCTAGTGAGAAAGTGAGGCTAGGTGAGAAAGTGAGACTAGGTGAGAAAGTGAGGCTAGTGAGAAAGTTAGGCTAGGTGAGAAAGTGAGATAAGTGAGAAAGAAGGGCTAGTGAGAAAGTGAGGCTAGGTGAGAAAGTGAGACTAGGTGAGAAAGTGAGGCTAGTGAGAAAGTTAGGCTAGGTGAGAAAGTGAGGCTAGTGAGAAAGTGAGGAAAGGCTAGTGAGAAAGTTAGGCTAGGTGAGAAAGGGAGATAAGTGAGAAAGAAGGGCTAGTGAGAAAGTGAGGCTAGGTGAGAAAGTGAGACTAGGTGAGAAAGTGAGGCTAGTGAGAAAGTTAGGCTAGGTGAGAAAGTGAGGCTAGGTGAGAAAGAAGGGCTAGTAAGAAAGAATGGCTAGTGAGAAAGAAGGGCTAGTGAGAAAGTGAGGCTAGGTGAGAAAGTGAGGCTTGGTGAGAAAGTGAGGCTAGGTGAGAAAGTGAGGCTAGGTGAGAAAGTCAGGCTAAGTGAGAAAGTGAGGCTAGGTGAGAAAGTGAGGCTAGGTGAGAAAGTGAGGCTAGGTGAGAAAGTGAGGCTAGGTGAGAAAGTGAGGCTATGTGAGAAAGTGAGGCTAGTGGGAAAGAAGGGCTAGTGAGAAAGTGAAGCTAGGTGAGAAAATGAGGCTATTGAGAAAGAAGGGCTAGTGAGAAAGTGCGGCTAGGTGAGAAAGTGAGGCTAGTAAGAAAGAAGGGCTAGTGAGAAAGAAGGGCTAGTGAGAAAGTGAGGCTAGGTGAGAAAGTGAGACTAGGTGAGAAAGTGAGGCTAGTGAGAAAGTTAGGCTAGGTGAGAAAGTGAGGCTAGTGAGAAAGTGAGGAAAGGCTAGTGAGAAAGTGTGGCTAGGTGAGAAAGTGAGGCTAGTGAGAAAGAAAGGCTAGTGAGAAAGTGAGGCTAGGTGAGAAAGTGAGGCTAGGTGAGAATGTGAGGCTAGTGAGAAAGTGAGGCTAGGTGAGAAAGTGAGGCTAGTGGGAAAGAAGGGCTAGTGAGAAAGTGAAGCTAGGTGAGAAAATGAGGCTATTGAGAAAGAAGGGCTCGTGAGAAAGTGCGGCTAGGTGAGAAAGTGAGGCTAGTAAGAAAGAAGGGCTAGTGAGAAAGAAGGGCTAGTGAGAAAGTGAGGCTAGGTGAGAAAGTGAGGCTAGTGAGAAAGAAGTGCTAGTGAGAAAGTGAGGTCAGGTGAGAAAGTGAAGCTAGTGAGAAAGCAAGGATATGTGAGAAAGAGGGGTTAGTGAGAAAGCGAAGCTAGTGAGAAAGTGAGGCTAGTGAGAAAACGAGGCTAGTGAGACAGTGATGCTAATGAAACAGTGATGCTCGTGAGAAAAAAACAGGCTAAATAGTTTTGTGATGCTATATGATAAAGAGAGATTAGTGATGCTATGTGAGAAAGAGAGGCTAGTGAGAAAAACAGGCTATGTAAGAAAGAAAGATTAGTGAGAAATAAGGGCTAAGTGAGAAAGTGAGAAAGTGAGAGTCAGTGAGGTTTAGCCAAAAAGGAAACTATAAATCTCAGTTCCAGAGACATTCTTCCTCCATTATTATTCTAGCAGGAAAGGCTTGGAACCGGAAATACACGTGCTAAACATCCGGGCATTTCACTTCATCTTTATCCAATCACAGTTGAGCTGGTGTAAGAGCGACAACTATCTCAAGTATCTCTTTGTGAGTAACCTTCTCTTGGTACTTTCCTGGCGAGAAATCGAAAATTGCAATTTCAACGTCTTTGTTCAGCTTCCGGTTCAAAGGGGCACTTAGGCAGTGCGTAAAGTAATCGATAATTGATTTAGTTAGAGTTCATGACCTCTGGTCTTATAACAGAAAATGGGGTGAAAGATATATATATATAATCAAGAAAAGAGTTCTTAAATGTTACGTAGAGCCAGTCTTAACATACGGATGCGAATCATGGACAATAGGACAACAGACAAGAAAATCACTGGAGTCTATAGAAATGTGGTTGTACAGAAGAATGTTGAGAATACCATGGACAGCTAAGAAGAGTAATGAAGAGGTTCTGAGAAAGGTCAAAGCAAAAAGAGAGCTAATTTCCAATGTTAGGAAGAGACAATCATCATTTTTTGGCCATGTAATGAGAAGAGAACAACTTGAATATATTGTAACAACTGGGAAAATTGAGGGACGAAGAGATAGAGGGAAGCAAAGAGAGAAAATACCAGACTGCTTAAGAGAATGGCTTGGCAGAAGGTCAACAACAGAAATGATAAATAGCTGCCGAGATCGAATGTTGTGGAGAGACTTGGTCACCTACGCCACTAGGCCCGGTACTTGATGATGATGATGATATATATATATATTTTTTTTTTTTTTTTTTTTTTTTTTTTTTTTTTTTTTTTGGTTATTGTCTTTCCTATATCAACGTTGGTTGGTTAGTAGTAGCCCCCGTCAGTCATAGTTGACTATGGATTTCTCAGCGCCCCTAGAAATGTTATTTTTTCCTTTCTTTTCATTCGTCGTGTATTCTCTTTCTCTATAAATCTGTCTGCCTCTTCTTTGAGGTGAACCTTTAGAGTGTGTTTCCAGAGATTGCGGTCTGCAGCTATGTCTTCCCATGCTGCAGGGTTTATGTTCAGAGTCTTCATGTCGCGTTTACACACATCTACAAATCGGAGTTTTGGGCGCCCCCTAGTTCTTTTACAATCTGCCAGTTGTCCGTAGAGTATATCTTTTGGTACACGGCCATCTTTCATACAGTGTACAAGGCCAAGCCAGCGAAACCTACGTTGTTTGAGCAGCGTGTAGATATTCGGTAGGCCTGTGCAAGTCAGGACCACCACGTTTGTTACTTTATTCTTCCAGGTGATACCAAGAATACGGCGTAGACATCGCATATGGAATGCATTTGGCCCCTTCTCCTGCTTTACGTGGCTACGCTAATTATAATTATCATGTGTGTCTTTTTTTATGTATTTATGCGCTACCCCCACGGTTACGTCGTTTCTTTGTCCGCTTTTGAAAGTCGTTAAATGGACGTACAGGCGCTGTTGGCTTGGTTTACCACAAGCTGCGCGATCTGAGTCTTCAGCCCAACATGTACAACTTCTGTATTCATCATCATCATTGAGTTCCGTCTCCGCTTCGAAGGTTGGCTACCATGGAGCGCCATTCCACTCTGTCTCTTGCTTGGATAGTCCAGATTGTCATAGGTTGACTTCTCCATCTTTTGATGTTGCTCGTCCATGTTAGTCTTGGTCTGCCTCTGTCTCTTTTACCTTGTATTTTCCTTCTTTTTAGTTCAATTATTCTGTGACGTCATCTACCCATTTCACCATTCAAGATTTAATGTCTCAATCACTCCTTTTGTTATTGTGCTCTTGAATTATATTATAATTTATAATATTATTAAATATCTTCTTTGTCTTGTTTTAATTGTGTTTAATAGTTCTCTTTTATTTTTAGTTGTTTTAAGACTTCATCGTTTGTTTGTTTTTTTTCATTCTATCAATTTCTTCCTATTCTTCTATAAATGCACATTTCAAAGACTTCAATTTTCTGTTCTGATTTCTTATTTGATGTCCATGATTCTGCACCATACAGGAATGTTGAGAAGATATAAGATTTTGCTATTCTTAGTTTTAGCCCTGGTGTTAGTTGTTTTGATGTTAGTATCGAAGAGGTGCGCGTGGCCGTGCGGATAAAACCACTGTTCCGCTAGCTGAAAAGCTGACGTACGGTGTTCGAAGCTCGCGGTAGACAGAAACGATTTTTTCTATCGGGGGTGAAATAAAAATCCTGAGTCTCACACGTCGTGGCGACTGCTTGACCAAGCGGCCTTTATCCCTCGGGTTCTATCATTGCCCCCCGACATACACCAGCAATGGTACTATGTGTCGTAAAGATAGTAATCGAAGAGTGTGAAACAAAATCAGTCCAGAAATTAGTGATGAACAGTGTGGTTTCGTTAGAGGTAAAGTTACGAACATTGCCACATACATCATAAGATCTTAAGTAGAAAGATCCATAGGGATGAAAACTGATCTACACTTATGTTTCAAAGATTATACCAAGGCATTTGACAAAGTAAAGCGCAAAGAAATAATAACAATTTTAGAAGGCTTAAACGTAGACAGCAATGATCTGATAATAATAAAGAACATGTACTGGCAACAAACAGCGGCCATAAGAACTGGACATTAATTGGGAATGTTTCAACAAATAAAACAGGGTGTTAGGCAAGGTTGTGTGCTTTCGCCAGATTTGTTTAATATGTATAGTGAGATTATTTTAAGAAAAAAATTTAGGAAGAAAGAATCATCATTTTTTTTTTTGGCCTAGCAGTGAAAAGGGAACAGCTGGAATATATTGTAACAACTGGGAAAATTGATGGGCGAAGAGATATAGAGGGAAGCAAAGAGAAAAGATACCATACAGATTAAGAGAATGGCTTAGCGGAAAGTCAACAACAGAACCTATAGAATAAATAACCGTCGAGATCGACAGTTGTAGAGAGACATGATCATCTACGCCAGCAGGCATGGTACTTGATAATGATAATGATGTTTTTCATTGCATTAAACTTACTTTTTGCCATTCCTATCTTTTATTTATTTTAGTTTTCTATGTTCCATCACTGGTTATATAGTATGTCCAAGGTAGTTGTAGTTATGAACTGTATCCAGGTCTTTTTCTTCAACCTTGATGTATTATCTATCTATTATACTAGACAATTCCTTAACTTATCAACGGTATGTTATCACACTTAAAGCATGTTCTTCTATTATAAAAAAATTGTTTGTAGCATTATTTTAATTTACATAATTATATCAGTTATAAATTAACACATTCTTAAAATACTAGTCGCATAGATGTAAAGCGTGGGCAAGACTCCTGGGAACCCGGCTAAAGTATAGTAAAGTTAAAACAAATCTATCTATCTATTGGCATATCGAGCTGTAGCCGGCCCATAGGGCGTAGGCAAGATACTCCTTCTCTTATCTAAATTTATATTTTTGCAGTTTTCAATTCTTTTAAAGATATTTTATCAAATCTCTCCATTTGTCTCTGCTCTGTGCAAGCAGCTCTATCTCATCGAGGGAGCCGATTCCTGCTACTCTTGCCTCTCTCATCAATGTTCTTCTCAGTGTCTCTCTAGTGGTTGGATGGCGATTTCTCTAATTTCCTCGTTTGTTGTGAATTCGTTCCACACTATACCAAGCATTTGACATTTATTTTCGAATGCGTTCAACTTTGTTTCTATATCTCATGTTGTTTTCCAGCTTTCACACCCATACGAAAGGGTTGATAGTACATTTGATTTGAATAGTCTAAGTTTTGTGTTTGTGCTGATGCGTTTTGATTTCCACAGCTTTTCAAGGCTTCTGAAAGACATTGCTGCTTTAGCTATTCTGATACTGCTGTACAAAACAAAACTGCTCTACATGCTATTTACGTAAGACCACTCTTGTGGAAAGTCTCTCTTCTTCTATTCTCTTTCTCACTGATACCTAAAAGGTGTCGTGGTTATATCATTTGTCGTTCTTGCGCCGCTCGAACTGTCTGAATTAGTGATTTTCCTTTGTTGTTACATGTCTCTGTCACTGCATCTATCCATCTTCTTATAGGTCTTCCTCTTGGTCTTTTTCCATGCATTCTCGAGAAGAACGCCCTTGATGGCTATTGGTAAGGATTCATTTTGACCAGGTGGCCAAACCATTTAAGTTGTTGTTGCTCTATATAATCTTGGCAGGGTTTTGTCCTCTTGTGGAAAGTACGGACCGCTAAATTGGCGCCGAGAAGAACTTTACCCTGAGCAGTATTATGTCTATAGCCATTTCGAGCAAAAGATGACACATAGGACAACCATTTTAGACTGTCTCTCACGACCTTTTTTTTCAAGTGTCAGACCTTGCACAGGGCCCGCAATGTATTAGGGCCCACACAACTCTGTTTTGGGCGAGTCGCTCAAACTCGGTACGGGAGCTGATGCTCTCGCCTGCGTGTTCATTTTTTATTTTTTCTCTCGATCGGTCTCTTTTTCTTGTACCCTCTGATTCCCTTTTGAGCGCCTGCTTTGAAATTCTGTTTGGGAGACTGGTTGGTCTCGAGGCAAGACGTCGGCCTCGAAAAAGAGAGGTTGTGGGTTCAAATCCCGGCTTCACCGGTTGGTATTTTAAATTTATAATTTCTTTCTGCGGCAACAACTCCTGGTCTCAGCAGCGATGTCCGGCTTAAAACGTCAATTACTCATCGACGGAAAAAAATATGAGTACCTCCGAAGTTGGAGTTATCTGCCTGTGCGGCGAGGGATCCCTATGCACACGGCTGCCAGGGAAAAATGTTTTAACACGCAAAATTCAGTTCCTAGTCTCTAGGGACTTCGTCAGAGGTAAAAGCTAGCGAACGAAAAAAGAAAAAAAAATATTATGTTTGTTGTTTCTTCTCATCACATAACAAATATATGACCACCTTCTTTTCTTGATTATAGATGATAATATTTATGTTTTGTCACTTCCATTATTTCTACACTAGCCCTGAACTTACATACAGATTTATGCACCATGTATCAACAATGAAAAAGACTGCGAAGAATTCTATTACATGCAATAAAGCTTGTCAAATCATTGGACAGCTATCACCATTATTGTCCAACATGGAAATAACTCTAGAGGTAAAACGGGTATATTACAATACAATCTTCATTCTAACGTTAAGCTACCAATGCCAGTCCTGGACTCTAGATAAAAGAAAAACAAGAAAAATAACCTCAAATGAGATGAAATGTATTAGTCGAATGACAAGAAACTGATGGATAGCCTGAGAGATAAGATTAGAAATTAAAAACTGAGAAATAAAGCTAGGAATAACCCCGCCCCCCCCCCCCTTTTCCACCACTTTCCACCCCGTAGATCATGTAAAGAAACATCAGATAAAATGGTTTGGTAACGGGACACGGCAGAAAGATCAAAACACAATACAAGAAGCCTTCAATAAACGTTGCGAGAACACCAGACCTAAGGGTCGACCACGGAAAAAAGATGGATTGACGGAATATTAGAAACACTAGGAAACATAACAGCAGCAGAGGCGAACAGAAGAGCAAAAGACCCAAAATTATATCTGCAGTCGACGCTGAAATGGAAATGAGGAAGGAGAGAAGTAGAAGTCTTGAATTCATTCTATCGTATGCGAAGTATTTTCACGAGGTATCGGTTTTCAAATTCTTCCTGTTTATTTACTATTTCTTTAGTTGTTTTCCAGCTCTCGCATGCATAAGTAAGGCTGGATAATACATTTGATATGAAAATCCTGAGCATCTGCGGGGGGACTTCTCAGAGAGATAATCTGAAAGTGGCAATATTGCGCAGTTTGCATATTGCCATGGTCATCTGTAGAAAGGGAATCAAAGGAGGAATAGGTATGTATTACAGCACTCAGAAGAAATGATAAATAAACAACAACAACAACAACAACAACAACAAAACAAAGAACAACATATGGTCCGAAGCAGGATCGAACCCGTACTCCCAGTCTTGCCACGAGAAGCCGAAGGCTAGGGAACACTGCCACTCAGTTGTTGCTTTTTTTCTGTTGTTGTTTATTTGTCATTTTTCCTGAGTGCTGTAATACATACCTCTTCCTCTTATAATTCCCTGAATTATCAACTCGGAAGTTTCCGTCTATAATAATATGCATTTATTATTATTTGTCATCTGTAGCAATAAGGCCACAGGACAGAAGGGAAATAGCGCAATAATTGTGTGACCTTTTCAGCTTTGCCATCATTTCCGTTTGTGGGTAGAGTGACCTAAATTGTCTATAGGTCGCAATTCTGAAGACACCACGACTGATTGGGGAGGGGAAGGGTGGGGTGGTACTGGGATTTCCCTCTCTACCCGATGACCTTGCAACTACAGACGGCTGTGACGTAATGGATAGCGTTACATTATGTTTAGAAGGTAATTGATAGTTTTACTTAATTTTAGTAGGATACCTCTTTACGTCACTTTATATAAAAAATAGCAGACTGTTGAATTCCTTCAAATGAACATCCCAAGGATGCATGCACGAGGAACTACTCAGTAAAGTTATCACATATGAATTAATTTAACACTTTAACCCTGGTGAAACGTTCTTTGACAATCCGGAAGTATTACATCCAATTAATATTGTCGGGAGGCGAAGGCGCGCCCCCCCAGCACCAGAGCTGGAAGTCGTCAGTGACTCATAACTGATGGCTTGCGCCAGGATCGGTGAACCAGAACCATCCAGACCCTGCTACACCTCTTCGTGGTGCCTCTAGAAACAGACTAACCTGTCTAGTCTGGCCAAGCGAGCAGGGATCGAAGTGGGAAGACGAACCCGGTACACAAAAAAGCGTCGGCTGAAATCGGATGTGTTGGGCCGAAAGGCGCAGATATCACAGTGTTACACTGCAAACTGTAACACAACGTAACTACGTCCACTTAACGTCCTTTTAAGGGCGGATGACGAGGAGGAAGTCTACGGTTCGTATCCGTTAGAATACCTCAAATCATCGGACGAACGCATCATCATCATCATCATCATCATCATATTGTCTGATTATTATAGACAATACGACTTTCGGCAAACTCACAGAAAGGGCCTGGAACAACACGAAACTAACACTAAAGACTAAACATTTAATATATCAAACTTGTGTGCTTAGCACACTATTATATGGATCTGAAACCTGGACAACATACTCAAACCAGGAAAAAAGACTAAATGTCTTCCACATGCGATGTCTCCGCAGAATAATGCACATCAAATGACAAAATAACTAACTTAACTGTCCTGCAACCGTGATAAGACCCCAACAATCATGTCGATGTTCAGATGTCGATGACTGAAATGGCTGCGTGACGACCAGCGAATGGAAGAAAAGCGCATCTCCAGGCAAATACTATATGGCGAACTAACACACAGAAAAAGACAAATCGGCAGACCTAAACTACGATATAGAGATATCTGTAAATCATCTCTGAATGACTTCTCCATCTGTGAAAATGACTGTGAACATCTGGCAAGTAATCGCACATCATGGAGAGCATGTATAAAGAATGATATAACATCATTTGAGACTGTGCTAAGGCAAAAATTTGAAAAGACTCATGAAAAAGGATGGAAAACCCTGTGGATCAGTGGGCCTGACTTGTTCATTCTATGGCCGTGTGTTTTTGTTTGTCAAACATGGATAGAATTAGCCACGAGAGAAGTTGCTCGACAAAAACAAAACCTAAAAAAAATACACAACAGCTTCCACTAGACCGTCTGACAAGACGAAAAGGGCCTTATTTATATTATTATAGAAAGTTTGCAGAGAATATAGCGATTGAGGAATGTACAACATAATCCAGCGATCAACACGGAAAATTAAATATGTGACTGTTAACAGTGAAAGAAAGAAAATTAAACTGGTACGGAAAAATTAGCAATACTAAAAAAAAAAGGAAGAAAAAAGTGGTAGGATGACAGCTTTACTTGGTCTTAGCCGAAACGTCGACTTTTGTTTCGTCCGTTACCACGTAAAGCTGTCACCATACCACTTTATGTCTTCCTTTTTTTAGTATTGCTATTATCATCAGCTTTACAGCAGCTTCGCATCTCTACGCGTCTTGGTGCATCTTGGTGCATCTTGGTGCATCTTGGTGCATCTTGATGCCTTTACCTCTACGGAGAAATGATATATGTGTCGATAATCGATATATTACTAAGATCTACAGGCTTTTTAAAGACCATTTTGCAGGCCACAGTTCTCCCGATAAAGTAGACAAGACAGACAGACAAAAAGGTGGTATGACAAGACAGAAAAAGAGGCGGGTTGACAACATCAAAGAACACACAGGATTAACCTTTTCTTACGTCTCAGATAGCAGCTCTTGATCGTGAAGGTTGGATCTTGATCTGTGAATACGTCATCAAGAGGGCTCCAACAAATGTCAATGGCATAATACGAGGTACATCCGACTTTAGTAATGTAATTTTCGGCTACCGTGTTGTCTTCTCAAAGTGGCACTGGATTAATCATGTTCTCAGAGGAGGCAAAGTCAAAAGGCGCGTCTCATAGTCCGTTTAAGGGCGGATGATGAAGAGGTACATTCCTTTAGTCATCGGGCGAACGCAAGTTAGCAAGCAAGCAAGTAAGCTAGCAGGCAAGCAAGCTAGCAAGCAAGCAAGCAAGTAAGTAAGTAAGCTAGCAAGCAAGCAAGCAAGTAAGCTAGCAAGCAAGCTAGCAAGTAAGCTAGCAAGCAAACAAGCTAGCAAGCAAGCAAGTAAGCTAGCAAGCAAGCTAGCAAGTAAGCTAGCAAGCAAACAAGCTAGCAAGCAAGCAAGTAAGCTAGCAAACAAGCTAGCAAGCAAGCAAGTAAGCTAGCAAGCAAGCTAGCAAGTAAGCAAGCGAGCAAGCTAGCAAGCAAGCAAACTTGCATGTTCTCAGAATGCCCCAGATAGCGATATCGAGAATACCTCATCCCTGGACTCCAAATGGCAAGAAAACAAAGGGAAGACCGAAGGAAATGTATGTAGATGTTTGACAAATAATTGAAGGAAAAATGATTCACGTGAAATGGTGGGCTTCAAAAGCTGGCTCAAGACAGAAACAACAGAGATCTATAGTGATAGTCATATGTTCTAGATTGCATATAGAGGAGAAGTTAGTGCTGCCCCTCATTTCTATCGCTAGTCGAATGACCAGGACGGTTAGTCTATTTCCTGATCCAACAGCGAGATTGAAGAGTAGGAACTTGATGTGTTTTGGTTCACTGATCTGACGTCAGAGATAATCTACTGATAACTTCCAGACCAACTGTCCATTTGGTGTCGTGGACCCAAAAATACATTTGTATCTTCACGAAGATTTGAAGATAATCGAAAACCACTTTAGAATGAACGAAGCTCTAAAACTCTTCCAAGGACTGCTAATGGAAGAGAGAGAGAGAGAGAGAGAGAGAGAGAGAGAGAGAGAGAGAGAGAGAGAGAGAGAGAGAGAGAGTATAAGGCTCAGAACCATCATTTGACATGGTTCAATTAATTAGATTTATAAATACACAAGATCTGCAAACAATTAATATTGGGAAACCAGATAATTCAAATAAAATATATCGCGTTTACGACCTATATCATAGTTTGTGTGGTGTGCGGGGGTGATAACCTTGACCTCATAAGTTAATGATGATGGTACGTCTGAGGCGCATATAGAAACATGAGAAACAGTTCGATAAGGTTGTGGCACCCTTACAACAGTGCACTATGTCAGAGTGGCGATATGCTGTGACATTTCTGTTGAGAGAAATCGCTAAAACTGTAAAGATTTATCATCGGATGAGTATTCAGTACCTGAAAAAGTGTAAGCGTTCATCAAATACCAAGTCTGTTAGCATTGGTGATAATGTCTGTCCACAACTTTCTGTTAGCATTGATGATCATGTCTGTCCACAACTTTCTGTTAGCATTGATGATCATGTCTGCACACAACTTTCTGTTAGCATTGGTGATCATGTCTGTCCACAACTTTCTGTTAGCATTGGTGATCATGTCTGTACACAACTTTCTGTTAGCATTGGTGATCATGTCTGCACACAACTTTCTGTTAGCATTGGTGATCATGTCTGTACACAACTTTCTGTTAGCATTGGTGATCATGTCTGTACACAACTTTCTGTTAGCATTGATGATCATGTCTGCACACAACTTTCTGTTAGCATTGGTGATCATGTCTGCACACAACTTTCTGTTAGCATTGGTGATCATGTCTGTACACAACTTTCTGTTAGCATTGGTGATCATGTCTGTACACAACTTTCTGTTAGCATTGATGATCATGTCTGTACACACCTTTCTGTTAGCATTGATGATCATGTCTGTACACAACTTTCTGTTAGCATTAATGATCATGTCTGTACACAACTTTCTGTTAGCATTGATGATCATGTCTGTACACAACTTTCTGTTAGCATTGGTGATCATGTCTGTACACAACTTTCTGTTAGCATTGGTGATCATGTCTATACACAACTTTCTGTTAGCATTGGTGATCATGTCTGTACACAACTTTCTGTTAGCATTGGTGACCATGTCTGTACACAACTTTCTGTTAGCATTGGTGATCATGTCTGTACACAACTTTCTGTTAGCATTGGTGATCATGTCTATACACAACTTTCTGTTAGCATTGGTGATCATGTCTGTACACAACTTTCTGTTAGCATTGGTGATCATGTCTGCACACAACTTTCTGTTAGCATTGGTGATCATGTCTGTACAAAACTTTCTGTTAGCATTGATGATCATGTCTGTACACAACTTTCTGTTAGCATTGATGATCATGTCTGTACACAACTTTCTGTTAGCATTGGTGATCATGTCTGTACACAACTTTCTGTTAGCATTGGTGATCATGTCTGTACACAACTTTCTGTTAGCATTGGTGATCATGTCTGTACACAACTTTCTGTTAGCATTGATGATCATGTCTGTACACAACTTTCTGTTAGCATTGATGATCATGTCTGTACACAACTTTCTGTTAGCATTGATGATCATGTCTGTACACAACTTTCTGTAGCATTGGTGTTCATGTCTGTACACAACTTTCTGTTAGCATTGGTGTTCATGTCTGTACACAACTTTCTGTAGCATTGGTGATCATGTCTGTACACAACTTTCTGTTAGCATTGGTGATCATGTCTGTACACAACTTTCTGTTAGCATTGGTGATCATGTCTGTAAACCAACTTTCTGTTAGCATTGGTGATCATGTCTGTACACAACTTTCTGTTAGCATTGATGACCATGTCTGTACACAACTTTCTGTTAGCATTGGTGATCATGTCTGTACACAACTTTCTGTTAGCATTGGTGTTCATGTCTGTACACAACTTTCTGTTAGCATTGGTGATCATGTCTGTACACAACTTTCTGTAGCATTGATGACCATGTCTGTACACAACTTTCTGTTAGCATTGATGACCATGTCTGTACACAACTTTCTGTTAGCATTGGTGTTCATGTATGTACACAACTTTCTGTTAGCATTGGTGATCATGTCTATACACAACTTTCTGTTAGCATTGGTGATCATGTCTGTACACAACTTTCTGTAGCATTGATGACCATGTCTGTACACAACTTTCTGTTAGCATTGGTGATCATGTCTGTACTCAACTTTCTGTTAGCATTGGTGATCATGTCTGTACACAACTTTCTGTTAGCATTGGTGATCATGTCTGTACACAACTTTCTGTTAGCATTGGTGATCATGTCTGTACACAACTTTCTGTTAGCATTGGTGATCATGTCTGTCCACAACTTTCGATCGCAACAGTTGTTTATCATTTCCGTTGTTGACCTTCTGCCAAGTCATTTTCTTAAAGTGATATCTTTTCTCTTTGCTTCCCCCTATCTCTTCGTCCCTCAATTTTTCCAGTTGTTACAATATATTCCAGCTGGTCTCTTCTCATTACATGGCCAAAAGATGATGATTGTTTCTAATATTGGAAATCAGCTCTCTTTTTGCTTTGTCTCTTTCAGAACGTTTTCATTATTCTTCATAGCTGTCCATGGTATTCTCAACATTCTTCTGTAAAACCACATTTCTACAGACTCCAGTGATTTTCTTGTCCATTGTTCTACTGCCCACGATTCACATCCATATGGTAAGACTGACTCTACATGAACTCTTTTTCTTCTTTCTATTGTCAAAAATGAATTGTACAGTATCGTAGTCATTTTTTTTTTTTTTTTGGGTGTAGAAAACTACTTTTGTCTAAGCTATCCTGCACCTCACCTGTGCTGCACGTGTACCATCTGAGGTTAACATTGTTCCAAATGTTTCTGTTCCAAATGTTTCTGTTCCAAATGTTACTGTTCCAAATGTTTCTGTTCCAAATGTTTCTGTTCCAAATGTTTCTATTCCAAATGTTTCTTTTCCAAATGTTTCTATTCCCAATGTTACTGTTCCAAATGTTTCTGTTCCAAATGTTTCTGTTCCAAATGTTTCTGTTCCAAATGTTTCTGTTCCAAATGTTACTGTTCCAAATGTTTCTGTTCCAAATGTTTCTGTTCCAAATGTTTCTATTCCAAATGTTTCTTTTCCAAATGTTTCTATTCCCAATGTTTCTGTTCTAAATGTTTCTGTTCCAAATGTTTCTGTTCCAAATGTTTCTATTCCAAATGTTTCTTTTCCAAATGTTTCTATTCCCAATGTTTCTGTTCCAAATGTTTCTGTTCCAAATGTTTCTATTCCCAATGTTTCTATTCCAAATGTTTCTGTTCCAAATGTTTCTGTCCCAAATGTTTCTGTTCCAAATGTTTCTGTTCCAAATGTTTCTGTTCCAAATGTTTCTGTCCCAAATGTTTCTGTTCCAAATGTTTCTGTTCCAAATGTTTCTGTCCCAAATGTTTCTGTTCCAAATGTTTCTGTTCCAAATGTTTCTGTCCCAAATGTTTCTGTTCCAAATGTTTCTGTCCCAAATGTTTCAAATTGTGTTTACTGAGAAGTTCTAAACCGATTTCACTAGTTCGAGCATTTTTCTAAATCGGTAAGGTGTGGCTAAATATAGCAGTCTTGAAAAATGTTTTTTTTTCGGGAATACCGGCCTGCCACAATCATTCAGATGACATCATTACTGCACAGCCAACTATAACATGAATTTATTGTTGAATAAAATGACTAAGTTAGAATGACAGGAACCTTTGAAGGCTACGTATGAAGGGTGTTCCTTGTTGCAGTTTCCACATATTCCAAGTCCGGCTTGTTGCAGGAGCTACTGAGTTAAGTGCACTGTGCACACCGTGAGCTGTGTGTCTCATCCGTTGTGATTATGTTTCGACGTTTCAATTGTTTACGATGAATGATGATATCATATGACAAGGAACAGTTGGCTGTGTTTACTTTCTGTGCGGTTTCGCCTTATGTCTTTTGGCATGTACCTGGGACTGCTTTGATGGGGGACTACAGTTACCTTTCTTTGTTTGGGAGATGAGTTCAGTTGATTCCACTGGCATGGGCGGTTGAGCAATTATGGATTTTCTTTTGTTTTCGTTCGCCAGCTTTGACCTCTGACGAAGTCCTTAGAGACTAGGAACTGAATTGTGCGTGTTAATCCATTTTTCCATGGCAACCGTGTGCACATGGGTCCCTCGCCGCACAGGCAGATAACTCCGTCTTCGGAGGTACTTATATGTTTTCCCTTGATGAGAGTAATTGGCGTTTCTAGCCGGGCCTCGCTACTGAGACCAGGGGTGGTTGCTGCAGAGAGAAATCATAAAAAAATCCTAACAGGTAATTATGGATTCGAATTCGTTTGCAGTGATACCGGGGCCTTCCATAACCATAACCATAGCTAAGTTATTGAGATACTACTTTGGGAAAAACATGTGGCACTAGGGGCAGTCTTTACAAGATGATGTTTTGAAAAGTGTACGAGATGGCTACCCAGTGGTGGTGGTGTAGTAATGGCTGCGCATGCGCCCGAAATAATTGTACCCGGGCGGTATTTACGTTCTTATCAAACGATGGCTTCAGTGCAACGAACTAGAGGAGGATTATGTCAAACTACTACCATCTAAAGAAGCAAGCCTGATGGCTGAAAGGGGAATCCCAAAACACACTTATTAACGTGACGTTGTCAGCTATATCAGCTATTGGCGACTGACGTTATTGCACTCACAAGAACCCCCGTCCTCACGAAGCAAAAAACGTCACGAAACTTTGAGATTTTTCTGGGTTGTCCTTTCCGCCACCCCCCCCCCCCCCCCACATCCCCGGCTTACTTCATTGGATGACGATGTCACGGAATGACAGCAGACAAATAATAATAAATGAATATTATTACCGAAGAAAAATGCCATGGGCGTCAGATCAGCAAATCAGTATGGGTTCTATCCTGCTTCGGACCATCAATTCTTTGTTTATTTTTTTCTGTTGATTATTTGTTATTTTTTCCCAGTGTTACAAACATACCTCTTCCCATGAACTGTTTCGCAGAAAGACAGTGCCAGTCTCTGCCGTCTACGGCTTTTTGATTCAAAGGGAACATGCTGATGATTGTTATTAAAACTAAACCAGCCCTGCGTGAAAGCTCATCACCACATCGTGACGGAAACCCTGTCCACAGATTTCTTTTAAACCGTCGGTCGTTTTCTGTGGACAGCGCAGGTCCCGATGAGAGGTTCATAGGCCTTATTTGCGGTGAGGTCAAAGGGCACTGATTGTGCTGGGCCCGCGGTGTCCGAGAGTTGAAAGGTTGACGTCCTTAAGCTACCAAGACTTTATTGACCACAAACGAGCTGATTTTATTCGTTCCGTCAGCGGCTAATGGAGAAAGCGTTAAGATAGAACCGAACTCTTACTCTGTTTCTCATGTTTAAAAATAGTTATTATGATGAAATCAATGTGCTCAAATCTTTTTTCCTTAGCGTCGATGGGAGATATATTTTGTGTTCTGTTTTTTCTTCTGTTCGACCCTGCTGCTTTTATGTTTCCTACTGTTTATCATGGACAATAAGACAACAGACAAGAAAATCACTGGAGTCTGTAGAAATGTGGTTTTACAGGAGAATATTGAGAATACCATGGACAGCTAAAAAGAGTAATGAAAACGTTTTGAAAGAGACCAAAGCAAAAAGAGCTCTAATTTCCAATATTAAGAAGAAACAATCATCATTTTTTGGCCATGTAATGAGAAGGGAACAGCTGGAATATATTGTAACAACTGTGGAAATTGAGGGACGCGAAGAGATATAGTGAATCAAAGAGAAAAGATACCAGGCAGCTCAAAAGAATGGCTTGGCAGAAGGTCAACAACAGAAATGATAAATAACTGTCGTGATCGAACGTTGTTCAGAGACATGGTCACCTACGCCAGCAGGCATGGTATTTGATGATGAGTATTTATAATATTCCATTAATCCATCTTTTTCGTGGTCGGTCCTTGGTTCTGGTGGTCTCGCAATGTTTATTGAAGTCTCGTTATGTTTTTTTTTTTTTTAATCTTTTTGTCGTATCACGCTTTCAAACCATTTTATCTGTTGTTACTTTATATGCTCTAAAGCGGGAATTATTCCTAGTTTTTTTCAGTTCTTAAATTCTGATCTTATCACTTAGGCTGCTTCCTGCCATTCGTCTGACACATTTCACCTCAGTAGTGGTTATTTTACTTATTGTTCTTACATCTAAGTTCCAGGCCTGGCATTGGTAGCACAACGTTTGGATAAGATTGTATTGTAGAGAGCTCGTTTTGCCTCTAGAGTTATTGCCTTGTTGGGCAATAGTGGTGATGGCTGTCCGATGATTTGACAAACTTTGTTGCATTTTGAGTCTGATGTTTGTAAAAAAGTGCCATTTCATAGCAAGTATATTTTATGAGAGTGTTTCTGTGTGAGTTATTTAATTCCTGCTTTACAATTTTCTTAAACTTTGAATTAACAGTTTTTAGAAATCATATATATTTTAGACATACACATGTTCTAGTGACATGTTCTACTACAACTACTGCCACTACTACTACTACTAATACTGTCAATACTACTACTACTACTACTGTCAGTACTACTACTACTACTGCCACTACTATTAATACTATAGCTACTACTACTACTACTACTGCCACTACTACTACTACAACTACTACTACTACTGCCACTTCTACCACTACTACTGCCACTACAACTACTACTACTGCCACTACTACTACTACTACTGCCACTACTACTACTACTACTGCCACTACTACTACTACTACTGCCACTACTACTACCACTACTACCACTACAACTACTACTACTATTACTATTACTAACACAACCACCACTACTACTGCCACTACTACTACTGCCACTACTAATACTACTACTGCCACTACTACTACTACTACTGCCACTACTACCACTACTACTACCACTACTACTACTACTACTACTACTACTACTACTATTACTATTACTAACACAACCACCACTACTACTGCCACTACTACTACTGCCACTACTAATACTACTACTGCCACTACTACTACTACTACTGCCACTACTACCACTACTACTACCACTACTACTACCACTACTACTACTACTACCACTACTACTACTACTACTACTACTACTACCACTACTACTACTGCTACCACTACTACTACTACTGCCACTACTACCACTACTACTACCACTACTACTACTACCACTACTACTACCACTACTACTACCACTACTACTACTACTGCCACTACTAATACTACTACTGCCACTACTACTACTACTACTGCCACTACTACCACTACTACTACCACTACTACTACTACTACTACTACTACTACTATTACTATTACTAACACAACCACCACTACTACTGCCACTACTACTACTGCCACTACTAATACTACTACTGCCACTACTACTACTACTACTGCCACTACTACCACTACTACTACCACTACTACTACCACTACTACTACTACTACCACTACTACTACTACTACTACTACTACTACTACCACTACTACTACTGCTACCACTACTACTACTACTGCCACTACTACCACTACTACTACCACTACTACTACTACCACTACTACTACCACTACTACTACCACTACTACTACTACTGCCACTACTACCACTACTACTACCAATACTACCACTACTACTACCACTACTACTACTACTACCACAACTACTACCACTACTACTACTACTACCACTACTACTACTACTACTACTACTACTACTACTACTACCACTACTACTACTACTATTACTACTACTACTACTACCACTACTACTACCACTACTACTACTACCACCACTACTACCACTACTACTACTACTACCACTACTACTACTACTACTACTACTACCACTACTACTACTACTATTACTACTACTACTACTACCACTACCACTACCACTACCACTACCACTACCACTACTACTACTACCACTACCACTACCAATACCACTACTACTACTACTACTACTACTACTACCACTACCACTACTACTACTACTACTACCACCACTACTACTACCACTACCACTACTACTACCACAACCACTACTACTACCACTACCACTACTACTACTACTGCTACTACTACTACCACTACCACTACTACTACTACTACTACTACTACTACCACTACTACTACTACTACCACTACTACTACTACTACTACTACCACTACTACTACCACTACTACTACTACTACTACTACCACTACTACTACTACTACTACTACTACTACCACTACTACTACTACTACTACTACTACTACTACCACTACTACTACCACTACTACTACTACTACTACTACTACCACTACTACTACTACTACTACTACCACTACTACTACTACTACTACTACTACTACTACCACTAATACTACTACTATTACTATTACTAACACAACCACCCCTACAAGGGTTCTTGTTCTTTTCCGCTGGTTACCATTTGAGGACCTGCTTTGAGATTCTTTTGTTGTCTCTTCTCATCACATATGACCATCTTCTCTTGATTATAGCTTATATTTCCTTTGCTTTGCTATTTCTCTTTTACCTGCCGCAGTCTTGAATTCATTCCATGGTTTACAGAGTATTTTCCTGACACATTTGCTTTCAAATATATCCAATTTATTTTCTATTTCTTTAGTTGCTTTCTAGTTCTCGCATGCATAAGTATGAGATGATAATACATTTGATTTAAAAATCTTAAGCTTTGTTTTTGTCCTTAGTAATTTTGATTGTCCTGTTTGAACAAAATTTCTGAAAGTCATTGCAATCCTGATATATATATATATATATCAATGATAAACAGCCGTGCATTAGATGGTATCAATATATTTTTCAGCAGATATATCGATAATTGACAGTCATATATCACTAAGAGAAAGTTTGTAGTTTCCGTCAGTCATAGTTGACTGTGGATTTTGCAGTGCCCATAGGAAATGTTGAGAGCCGCGATAGCTCAGTGGTTAGTGAACTGGACTACAAAGGACAAAAGGTAGGGTTCGATCCCAATCGACGGCTCCCGGGTTCACCCAGCCTTTAATGGGTACCTGGTTTTCTTCAGGAAAAGTGAAGCGGCATGGGCGTAATACCGACCACATTACCCCAAAAATCATGTGCCGAAGGTCTGTAAAATTTATGGTCACTAACACCATATTCCCTATACGCCACTTGGCGTGACGGGGGTACTTTACTTTTTTTTTACTTTTATAGGAAATGTTACTTTTTTTCTTTTCCTCCGCTGTGTATTCTTCGTACATAAGAATGTTGAGAATACCATGGACATCTAAGAATAGTGGTGAAAATGATCTGAAAGAGGCCAATGCAAAAAGAAAGCTAATTTCCAATATTAGGAAGAAACAATCATCAATTTTTGGTCATGTAATGAGAAGGGGAAAGTTGGAATACTTGGTTACAACTGGCAAAATAAAAAGAAAAAGAGATCGTGGGCGACAAAGAGAGAAAAGACTGGATAGCTTGGTGTCATGGCATGAAAAACAGTCAACAACAGAACTGATACGATGCACTGTAGATAGAAGATTGTGGAGGGACATGATGATGATGATGATGAATGAGAAGGGAACAGCTGGAATATATTGTAACAACTGGGAAAATCGAGGGACGAAGAGATAGAGGGAAGCAAAGAGAAAAAAATAACAGACAGCTTAAGAGAATGGCTTTGGCAGAAGGTGAACAACGGAAATGATAAATAGCTGTCGCGATCGAAAGTTGTGGAGAGACAATATCACCTACGCCAGCAGGTCCGGTACATTATGATGATGATTCTCTTATTCTATGAATCTGTCTGCTTCTTGTTTTCGTTTGAGCTTTAGAGTGTGTTTCTAAAGATTGCAGTCTGTAGCTATCTCTTCCCACGCTATAGGGTTCATGGTTTAGAATCTTCATGTCACGTTTACATACGTCTATAAATCGGAGTTTTGGCTTCCCCCTAGTTCTTTTACCACATGCTAGGTGACCATAAGCTATATCTTTTGGTAAACGCCATCTTCCATATGGTGTAACTAGCCAAGCCAGCATAACCTAGGGACAAATAATAAATGAATATTAATTACTATGGAGGGAAACTTCCGAGGCGAGAAATCAGCGAATCATTTCAGGGAAAGAGGTATGTTTACATCATCATCATCACCATGTACCATACCAGTTGGCGTAGGCGATCATGTCCTTCCACAATCTTCTATCTACAGTGCATCGTATCAGTTCTTTTGTTGACTTTTTTCGGTGCCAGGGCAACAAGCTATCCAGTTTTTTCTCTCTTTGTCGTCCGCGATCTCTCTTTTCTTGTATTTTGCCAGTTGTAACCAAGTATTCCAATTTTCCCCTTTTCATGATGTGCCCGAAAAATGTTATTTTTTCTTTCTGGTGTTTTTTTATGAGCTCCCTTTTTGTGTTGTCCTCTTTGAGAATGTCTTCGTTTGCTCTTTTTTAACTATCCAGGGAACTTTCACATTCTTCTGAGAAATCCCATCTCTGTGGCCTCTAACCGTCTTTTCATTTCTTCGTCTACTGTCCATGATTCTTTTACAAACATTCGCTTCCATATGTTAACAACACTCGGAAAAAAATCATAAACAATTAAAAACAGAAGAAAAAACAAAGAACAAAAGATGGTCCGAAAAGTAGGATCGAATCCGTACACCTCGCCACAGCGCCTTGTCACGACAACCAAATGTTAGAGCACAAGGCTAACTCAGCTAACTAAAAAGATAGCTATCTTTGGCGATGTCTTTCTGGCAGGTGTACTCATGACTATAGCGTAGGGTTACGATCACAACTTGGGAATAAATTGCGTATCTGTATTTTCCTATTGAGACAAGTAATTCCCGGATAGGATAAGGCAGAATACTTTCGTTGCAGACAAATAGTTGTAGAACGAAACAGTTTGAATAGCAGTTTCCAGTGGTTTAGACGAGACAAATAAGCATGTCCTACGTTTTTTGAGTAGCGTGTAGATGTTCGGTAGGCCTGTGGGAGTGATGGCCTCCACGTTTGTCACTTTTTCCTTCCAATGAGATCGAGAATGCGTCACTGACATCACACAATGGGAAAATTACAGACTCCAAAGATTTGTTATTATGGTAAAAAAAGTAATTTTAATGCCACGAAAAATATACTAACACCAAAACAAATAACACCAGGGCTAAAACTAAGAATAGCAAAATGTTACATCTTCTCAATATTCCTATATGGTGCAGAAACATGGACATTATACAAGAAAACAGAACAGAGAATTGAAGCCTTTGAAATGTAGATTATAGAAGAATAGGTAGAATTGGATGGAAGGAAAAGAAAACAAACGATGGAGTCTTAAAACAACTAAAAATGAAAAGAGAACTACTAAGCACAATTAGAACAAGACAAATGAAACTTTTGGGCATGTTAAAAAGACACAACAGCCTAATAAAAGTCATTTTGGAAGAGAAAATACAAGGTAAAAGAGTCAGAGGCAGACAAAGACTAACATGGACGAGTAACATCAAAAGATAGACAAGTCAACCTATGACAATCTGCACCATCAAAGCAAGAGGCAGAGTGGAGTGGTATCTACAGTGCATCGTATCAGTTCTGTTGTTGACTGTTTTCCATGCCATGACACCAAGTTATCCAATATTTTCTCTCTTTGTCGTCCGCGATCTTTTTTTCCTTTCATTTTGCCAGTTGTAACCAAGTATTCTAATTTTCCTCTGATGATGGTAGACTCCATTATTTTGTTATCAATGAGTCCAGATATTGAAACTATTTACTCTTAACAACTTTTGTTCATTAATACATACTCTATACCACTCTTGAAATCTGCTTCTATCGCTCACAACTTGAACTAAAAGTCATTGTTAAATTAAACACGTTCCCCATTATATGGTGTTCGATCACTGACTTCCGTGGACACTAACTTCTAATCTAAATGAGGTCAAGCGTTTATTAATAACCACAGATCAACGTCAAGTTTCTGTCAACAGTATTGTCCCCTGTGACCAGTCTCTGTATTTGATTGGTTGAGCCCGTGTGTATCCGTCAATATTTGGATGGACCCTTTTAACGTTTGCTACTGTAATTCTCTTAACAGTTTGTTTTAATTGTCCATTCAGTAGACCTTTTAAAAACACATTAGTTAATTTAAAAAAAAATTAAGTTTATTATATTATATTATATTATATTATATTATATTATATTATATTATATTATATTATATTATATTATATTATATTATATTATATTATATTATGTTATGGAGCCTTGATAGCTCAGTGGTTAGTGAACTGGACTATAAAGGACAAGAGGTCGGGCTTGATTGTGATCGACGTCTTCCGGGTTCAAACAGCCTTAAATGGGTCCCGGGTTTTTTTCTGAAAAAAAAAGTAAAGCGGTAAAGTAAAGCAGTCAAATGTATGGTCACTAACACCATATTCCCTATACGCCACTTGGCGTGACGGGGGTACTCTTTACTTTTTTTGTTTGTTTGCCGCCTTTTTTTTAAACTGTTGTATACGACCTGCAATTAAATATGAAATAAAAATGTCAGACGCTAAAAAATATCATCATCATGTTGCTAGTGTATCGATAACTAAGGATAGTTGAAGTTGGAGTTACTTAAAAATATTGTTACGTTTTCTTCAGCTATTTGCTTGCTTGCGTTCGCCCGATGACTAAAGTATTCTAGAGTATTCCTAGACTGTAGAATTCCTCTTCGTCATCCGCCCTTAAAAGGACGTTAAGTGGACGTGTCTGCGTTGTGTTGTGGTTTGCAGTATAACTGTGATATTTGCGCCTTTCGGCCCAACACATCCGACTTCAGAACGACATTTTTGAGTACCGGGTTGTCTTCCCTCTTTGATCCCTGCTCACTTGGCCAGACTAGACAGGTTAGTCTGTTACTGGAGGCACCACAGTGAGGTGGAGCAGGGTCTGGATGGTTCTGGTTCACCGATCCTGGCGCAAGCCATCAGCTGTAGGTCGCTGACAACTTCCAGCTCCGGTGCTGTGAGGTGCGCCTTCGCCTCCTTCAGCTATTTAAATGATGGTTCAACTTGGGGGAAGACGCTGTGGCTAGTGTGCTGGCTTTTGGCCGGTAGGATTCGGATAATTGCTGCGTGTCTGCTCGTCAGCTCTCAGAGGAAAACGACATTCATCTCCCTCATGTGCCATAGCTATTGGCGCAGGCGATCATGTCCTTCCACAACTCTCTGTCCACAGTGCATCGATTCAATTTTTTTTTTCTTTTTTTTTTTGCATTTTTAGCATGCCACGACACCAAGCTTATAGTGTGTTCTCTCTTTGTCATCCGCGATCGCTCTGCCCTGTATTTTGCCAGTTGTAACCAAGTATTGCAATTTAGGAGTTCTCGTTTATTTGCTGTCTTCTTCCAGAATTTCCTCTTTGTTTTTATTTTTTTTTTAAATCTGCCCAGGTTACATTCTTCTGATAAATCCCATCTATATGGCTTCTAATCATCTTTTCGTTTATTTGTCTACTGTCCATGATTTGCATCTATAGATAAGAAAACGGTCATATATCTAGCACCGATGAACTCAATTTCTTACTTCTAGTGACATGGAGAAAAGAAATGTATAGTCACGGAACTAATTAGGTATGAACCATACAGCATTGCTCTGTTATAAATGGTCCATTTCTCTCAACGCTGGAAGGCACAAGAATCAAAGAGAAGGAAAGAGCATCTGCTCAAAAATACCATCATCACCAAGTATAGCACCTTTTGGACCAGGCGATTATGTCTCTCACAACTTTCTGTTTCTGCAGTTGTTTATTATTTCTGTTGTTGATTTCCAACCAAACCACTTTCTCTTGACATTTCTGATATCCTTTTCTCAGTTTTTCTTTACATTTTCCTTACTAAATTATTCATCAATATTACAACTAAATTATTCATCAATATTAAAACTAAATTCTTTCACAATAGATTCCTGCAGTTCCTTTCTCATCATTGACCAAACAACGATAACTTTTTTCGGTCCGATAATTAGCTTTCTTTTTTTTTTTTTATTTATCCTCTATCTAAACGTCCTTATTGCTCTTCTAATTTGTCTACAGTGTTGTCCACTTTTTCTTCTGTCCTTCTTTATTTGCTTTCTAGGGGAGATACAGATGACGGTCTTTTGAGCTTTTGTTGGCTTCTCCTGCTGTTATATTTCATAGTGTCTCTAATATTCCATCAGTCCATCCTTTTCGCGGTCGGTCCTTGGGTCTGGTTTTCGCAACGTTTATTAAAGGTTCGTTCTGTTGTGTTTTTTAATCTGTCAGTCTTATCACGCCGCCAAACCATTTTATCTATTGTTTCTTTATGTACTCTATGGCTGGAATGATTGTAGCTTTTCTCTCCGTTCGTCACTTTCGATCTGATTTCCCAGGCTGTTTCGTGTCATAAATGTGTGCTATCAACATTCCGTAAAAATACATTTCTGCAGCATCCAACCATTATTTTTTTTTACCTATCTATCGACTGTCCAGCATTCACTTACGCTTAACACCACAAACTTAACACCGAAGAACTCTTTTAATTTAAACTCAATTTTAAAAAGAAAAAACCGAATAGAATAATTGTACTTCTGAAGAATGCAGTATTTGATATCAATGTACATATGATCTAATATATATAAGTCTTCTTCTGTTCTTATAATTCACCTTTAAGTGAGCGTTGATGAGTCGTGTCCTAGTTTCACAGCATAGCCACGATATCTGCACATTTCGGCCGGACACATTCGTCTTCGACAAGAATAAATAGATTTGCTTAACAATTGTTTGCTCGGACAGCGGTCATTTGCTTGCTCTTTTCGACTTTAAACAGCAAAGAGTTCTTTAGCGTGCGCTAATGCACACGTGACCTCCTGTTTTTTTTTTCTCCATTATTCGATAGGGCTAGACATCGGATCTCACTATCCAGAGAGGGCTAGACATCGGATTTCACTATCCTGAGAGGGCTAGACATCGGATCTCACTATCCAGAGAGGGCTAGACATCAGATCTCACTATCCAGAAAGGGCTAGACATCGGATTTCACTATCCAGAGAGGGCTAGACATCGGATCTCACTATCCAGAGAGGGCTAGACACCGGATCTCACTATCCAGAGAGGGCTAAACATAGGATCTCACTATCCAGAGAGGGCTAAACATAGGATCTCACTATCCAGAGAGAGCTAGACATCGGGCTACCAAGTTACCTGGGGAAGGTAAAGCAACGAGGAAACCACCGGGTTCGATATTTTTTTTTATTCATCTCACCGTCTGTGATGGGAATCGAACCCATGACCTTCCTGTCCAGAGGCCAAGGTCTTACTTCTAGATCACCGAGCCCCCGATATAGAAGTGAGTTCTAGACGATAAGCTGTACAACCAGTAAACATTGGAATCAGCAGTGATGTGCTTTATGAGAAGAATGCTTCGAACTCTATAGATAACAAAGAATACTAATGAAGAATAGGGAGCCGCGATAGCTCAGTGGTTAGTGAACTGGACTACCACGGACAAGGGTTCGATCCCAACCGACGGCTTCCGGGTTCACCCAGCCTTAAATGGGTACCGGATTTTTTTCTGGGAAAGTAAATCAGCACGGGCGTAATACTGACCACATTACCCCAAAAATCATTTGCTGAAGGTCTGTAAAATATAGGGTCACTAACACCATATTTCCCTATACGTCACTTGGCGTGACGGGGGTACTTTACTTTACTTACTTTACTAATGAAGAATGTTTAAACAGAGCTGGAGAAAAAAGAAATATCTGAATAATAGGAAAAGACAATTTACTTTTATTGGACATCTGATGCGAAAAAATGGTACTGATAATACTATAACAACGGGTAGGATGAATAGAAAGAAGAGCAGAGGAAAACCATGAGAACAAATATTGAACAGCTTATCCAAATGACAAAATAAAACATCAGAGAATGAAATGATGAGAGGCAAGGAGAATCGAGTGATGTGGAGAGAGATGTTCGCTCTGCGCCAATCGGTATGTCACCTGACCTGATGATGATGACGTACATATATACAATTAATCTTCATGCAGTGGCGGTTATTCAGAGCAGGAAACGGAGGCCATGACTCCTCTTACATTTCATCAGAATACATAACACAATCACATTCCAGCTCAATGAAATAAATATCACTGTGCAACCAGCCACCCGTATCTCTGGTATAGCTGTGATATAGTTCAAATAACTCAAGCCGCTACTAATAAATAGGCTTCAATGTCTATGGAGGTCAAACCTACTACAACCGTACAACGGCATTTATCGACCTTGCAATGTGTATGAGAATTAGGTAGGCCATTTCAACAATTACATCCACTAATTACATCAACGTTTCATTGGCAACACAATAAGGACAAATCAGATGTAGTTCTATATTTTAATTTAAACATATAGAAGTAGTACCGTTGGGAGGAGAACTAATGGATTACTTCCTGTAAAAATCACTGCGCTGTGTTTTTAAATTTAAAAAAAAACCTGTACAAAGCTGTAAGATATTTTAAATTAACAACAACACCGTGTGTTTTTTTCCATCACTTATAATGAAAATGTAGCCACGTCGCCTCCCAGTAGCAGAGCTGACCCACCTGTTTGTTGTCAGCGAACACAGCTCATGGCTTGCAACAGGATCGGTGAACCAGAACCATCCACACCCCACTTATTCTCCCCGTTGTGTCTGTAGTAACAGACTGGTCTGTCTAGTCTGGCCAAGCGAGTAGGGATTCAAGAGGGAAAACAATCCGATCCTCAAAAATAACGTGTTGAAGTCGGATGCGTTGGGCCGAAAGGCGCAAATATCACAGTTTTACTGCAAACCACAACACAACGCAGACATGCCCACCTAACGTCCTCTTAAGGGCGGATGATGAGAAGGTGTATTCCTTTAGTCATAGGGCGAACCCAACCAAGCATAATGTAAATAACTAAGATATTATGATGTAATTATAATAATGTTAATTTAGAGCAATAATTGAAGGAACTATTTTACATAGCGCAAATTGCTGCAAAGTTTATGTCGCAAATTATCAGGTTAAAGGTCAACTTAAATCTTCGGTGTCATGTCCTGATCCCCTCAAGTTTCAAACTCACTGTACGCCGCTGCATTTATTGTTTTAATATTTAAAAAAAAATTAACAAAGTTTCGTTCTTTAACAAGCTTATTATATTTGTGTCATTTTTAAATATTTATAAGAATTTGGTCCAATGTCCAACGTAATGATATCCTGTAAGGAAGTATTATTGTAACGGCTGCCATTGCCCTCAATATGTCAAGTTTGACGTCGTGTCACGTGTCACGTGCTACCGCTCCTGTCGTGTGTTTGCACAGGTGGGTCCAATGTTATCGTGACAGCAGCGAGATTGGTCAGACGCATGCATGTCTAAAGCAACATGTTATTCAATTATTGAATCTTCAAACTTGAAGGTTTCAAACAAAATGTATTAGCCATAATAACACAGGCAGACACGACCATAACAAACGAAATATAGAAAAGTACGACTATTGCCTTGGTAACAAATAATAATAAATGAATATTATTATAGAGGGAAACTTCCTAGGCGATGATCAGCGATTCAATTTAGAGGAAGGGGTATGTTTACAGCACTCGGGAAGAATGACAAATAATCAACAACAGAAAAAAAAAACAACAACAAAGAACAATATATGATCCCAAGCAAGATCGAGCCCGTACTACTCCACACAGCGCCTTGCTGATTCGCCATTCATCTCCTTGAGAACAATGATCATATAGACAGTAGTTGTGTGGAACGAATTCAAAACAAACGAGGAAATTAGAGAAATCGCCAATCAACCACTAATATCTTCAGTAATAAAGAAAAGACGATGGTAATATGTTGGACATGTGATGAGAAGAGATAATAACCGAATAGCAAAGCAAGCCCTCATATGGGAAACAACAGGTAAGAGAAAAAGAGGAAGACCCAGGGAGACACTGAGAAGAACATTGATGAGAGAGGCAAGAGCAGCAGGATTCGGCTCCCTCAATGAGATAGAGCTGCTTGCAAAGAACAGAGATAAATGGCGAGATTTGATAAAATATCTGTAAAAGAAAACTGCTAAAACAAAAATTCAGATAGGAAAAGGTGTAACTTGGTCTACGCCCTATGGGCCGGCTACGGCTCGAAAGGTCAATAGATAGTAGTTGTATTTTTTTTTTTTTTTTTTTTTTTTTTTTTTGCGTTCGCAGATTTTACCTGCGACGAAATCTATTGAGACTAGGAAGTGAATTTTACTTGTTAATCCGTTTTTTTTTTTACTTGGCAGCCGTGTACACAGGGGCCGCTCGCCGCACAGGCAGATAACTCCGTCTTCGGAGGTACTCATATTTTTTCTCCGTCCAAGAGTAATTGACGTTTCAGGCCGGGCCTCGCTGTAGAGACCAGGGGTGGTTGCCGTGGCGAGAAATCATAAATAAAAATCCCAACTGATGCAGCCGGTATTTGAACCCACAACCTCTCTGTCTCGAGGCCGGCATCTTGCCTCGAGACCAACCAATTCTCCCGTTGTGGTATTTGTATTCCTTATGCAAACTAGAAACACTCATTACTCTTGAAAGAAGAATATAAGCTCTGGAGATGAGATGATATAGAAAGATCTTGTTTATTTCTAGACAGACCATATCACCAATGAGGACGTGACAACCACAGTTATTTGTCAGTGATACTTTAGTTGAATTACGTAATTGAGTTTTTCTCATTATCATCATGTGCCATACCGGTTGGCATATGAGATCATATCCTTCCATATTCTTCTATCCACCATGCATCGTATCAATTATGTTGTTCACTCTTATCCATGTCATGACACCAAGCCATCAAGGATTTTCTCTCTTTTTCGTCCGCGACCTCTCTTTCCTTGTATTTTGCCTGTTGTAACCAAGTATTCCAACTTTCCTCTTCTCATGATGTGTCCGAAAAAATTTGATTGTTTCTTTCTGATGTTTATTAGGAGCTCCCTTTGTGTGTTGGCCTCTTTGAGAACTTACTCGTTGGTCTTTTTAGCTGTCCAGGGAACTTTCAACATTCTTTTGAGAAATCCCATCTCTGTGGCGTCTAATCGTCTTTTTATTTGTTTGTCTACTGTCCAAGATTCGCTTCCATGGGTCAGAATTGGCTCTATATAGCACCGATGAACTCTCTTTCTCACTTCATTGGCATTGACGTGTTGCATAGGATATTTTTCATTTTCTGAAATGCTATTTTGGCCTCAGCTATTCTACTTTTTTTTTCTGTGGTGTATCTTCCATCTGATGTTATTATTGTGCCCAAGTATTTGACGCGTGTACGTGTTTCAGATTTATCCTGTTTATTTTTATGCTGCATGATGGTGATGATTATTTCTTCGATATGACGATTACTTCGGTTTTCTTACTATTCCGACTGAGACCTTTTTTGCTGGTTTCTTTTACTATAATGTCTATCATTTCTTGTAGTTCATTTTCTGTCTCAGCCATTATGGCTCTGTCATACGCATATCGCAAATTGTTTATATTGTGACCGTTGACTTCAATTCCTGTTATATCTACTTTTGTTATAAACACTCATTACTCTTGAAAGAAGAATACAAGCTCTGGAGATGAGATGGTATAGAAAAATCTTTGACGTGGCTCTTTACTTTGAATGCCACCGGCCGAAACGTCAGAATTTTCTTGTGTTCCTTTTTTGTAAACCTGTCACCAAACCTTGAAGTGCATACCACACCCCACTACTGGCTACTTGCTCCCAGCTTTACCGCAGCACTGCAATTAGTTGCCTGTTCCCTATAGAAAGATCTTGTTTATTTTAGATAGACCATATCACCGAATGAGGACGTGAGCAACCACAGTTGTTTGATATTTATAATTTATTTTGATTTGCGTAATTGTGTCTTTCTAGAAGATACTGCGGAAGCCAACTGAAAGTATTACACAACAGGCCCTTCTTTGAAATCCCTAGGGGAAAAGACAAAGAGGAAGACCAATAAATTCTTGGAGAAGACAGACAGAAGCAGAGATGAAGATGATGTAGTAGACATGGAATGATCTTAAAAGAATGGCAAGAAACAGAAAAACTTGGAAAGTGTTTGTTGAAGACCTATGCTCCATAGGGAGCTGAAAGGTAGAAGAGAGTGAGAAGAGAGAATGATATAACACACATGCTTCTTCTAGTAAACATTTAATGTGATTAGAAGATGTCATATCTTAAAATGTAAAAACGTGTGTGGTTAAAATTCAATATTTTACCCCAGAAACTCTCAAATATGCCGATCTGCGTTTTTTTTTTTTTTTTTTTTTTTTTTTTTTTTTTTTTTTTTTGTTATACGCATTAACTACTACAGTATCCATCTTCTTCTTTTCTCTTTGCACTGATGCCTAAAAGGTGTCGTGGTTATATTATTTGTCGTTCTTGAGTTGCTCGAACTGTTGAATTAGTGATTTTCCTTTGTTGTTACATGTCTCTGTCACTGCATCTATCTTCTTCTTTTCTTTTTTCACGGATATCTAAAAGGTGTCGTGGTTATATCATTTGTCGTTCTTGAGCTGCTCGAATTATCTGAATTAGTGATTTTCCTTTGAAGTTACATGTCTCTGTCACTGCATCTATCCATCTTTTTCTGGGTCTTCCTCTTGGTCTTTTTCCATGCATTCTCGAGAAGAACGCCCTTGATAGTGATTGGTAAGGGTTCATTCTGACCAGGTGGCCAAACCATTTAAGTTGTTGTTCTATATGTTCTTGACAGGGTTTAGTTCCTACCATTTTTCTTATGGTTTCATTTGGTATGCTATCTCTTCTTGTGTTTGTTACTTTTCTCAAGCATCGTATCTCACATGTATTGATCTTTCTTAAATGGGATTTAGAAAGGGTCCATGTTTGACTTTCATAGCACAAAGTTGGTATGAAAATGCTATTTATTATTTGTTGTTTAGCTGGCATAGAAATGTTTGGATGTCTTAGCAATGGTGAAAGTTGGTATGTGACAGCATTTGCTTTTTGTATTCTCATGTCAATTTCTCTGTCTAGTTTTCCATCTTCTGTGAACATTGTGCCTAAATACTTGAATTCCTCTACTTGTTTTATCAAGAAATTTAAGCGTTCTTGTGTTATTTCGAAAGTATCAATCACACGTAAATATTTACTTTAGAAATGTTATGTTTTTTTGACTGGAATCACTAGGTGAAATCACTTTAATGGAATACCAGTTCTTGGATTGAGTGGAATATGCTAGGGTAAGGTTTCTGTCATTCATATGTAAGACAACATTTCTAAGATTTGAACTAAAATACCACTTTAAGATGGGAGCCTCTATAGCTCAGTGGTTAGTGAACTAGACTACAAAAGACAAGAGATCGGGTTCGATCCTGATCGACGGCTTCCAATTGCACCCAGCCTTAAATGAGTACCTGATTTTATTTCTGGGAACGTAAAGCGGCACGGATGTAATACCAACCCCATTACCCCAAAAATCATGTGCTGAAGGTGTGTAAAAATTATGATCATTATTATCATCGAGTGCCGTCTCCGCAACGAAGGTACCATGGAGCGCTATTCTGCTCTGTCTCTTGCTTTGATGGTGCAGGTTGTCATAGGCTGATTTGTCCATCTTTTGATGTTACTCGTCCATGTTAGTCTTGGTCCGCCTCTGCCTCTTTTTCCTTGTATGTTCCCCTCCAGTGTTACTTTTAGAAGGCTGTTAAAAAAAAAAAGTAATTCAAGATGGCGTCCGTGTGTGGACAGTGTTTTCCGTTTCAGCGTGTGTTGTTTCGAAATACGCCAGTTACACGTGGTGTCCGCTTCTTGGATTTAATGTTCTGCTCATGCCTGTTGTGATTGTTTAACTTCTGACAGGCTGGTGAACGGAAATTCTCGTTGTTAAGTGGGAATTTACCTTTTTTTTATTCGAGATTGACCTATCGGTGATAGATCATTGTTTTTCACTGTCGCGACAGGCAAACGGAAATGTCCACTTCGAATTGTACAAAGTCTGCAACGGTGGATGGGGCGGAAGAGTCAGCAATGACCAACAGCCCAGAAAGCGGAAACAGCAAAGTGTGTGATACACAAGAGGCATGTTCAGGACACGAAAGACGAATGTGGCTGACCACCGTGAAAGAGATTGGAGCCTCATCACGTACTAGTCCAGAGGAAGCCATGGCGAGGAATTCGAACTTATGTCGGAGAAAAGATCTTAAAAAAAAATTATGATCACTAACACCATATTCCCTATACGCCACTTGGCGTGACGGGGGTTCTTTACTTTTCTTTCCATTTTGAGATGAAACAAATAAAAGCCGTGAAACAAATGCAACAACCCACATGACAAATTTACTGTCAATGATTACAAATGGCACGACTATGGTTCAAAATCTACAGGCCTTGCTATAACGATATTACATGGAACAGTACCAGACAAAAGATTACAAGGCAGACACATAAGCGATGGGAAGACAACATCAGAGAATGGACAGGATTAACTTTCGTCACGTCAACCATGAAGCTCGCACAAGTTGTAGGAACATTTTCATGACGTCATCAAGAGTGACACAACGGTATGGGACTGTACCAACTTCAGTGACGCTAGTCCGAAACTAAAGATTATAGACTACAACTAAAGGTTATAGACCACAACTAAAGATTATAGACTACAACAAAAGATTATAGACTCCAACTAAAGATTATAGACTACAACTAAAGATTATAGACCACAACTAAAGATTATAGACTATAACTAAAGATTATAGACCACAACTAAAGATTATAGACTACAACTAAAGATTATAGACTACAACTAAAGATTATAGACTACAACTAAAGATTATAGACCACAACTAAAGATTATAGACCACAACTAAAGATTATAGACTACAACTAAAGATTATAGACTATAACTAAAGATTATAGACCACAACTAAAGATTATAGACTACAACTAAAGATTATAGACAACAGTTGAAAGAAGAAATATTTCAAAGAATCGTTTAAGGTTATAGTTGTAGTTAGTCGAAAGCCCCGGTATCAATGTAAACGAATTAAAAACCATAATTGCTCAACCGTCCAGTGAAACATCTCATCTAATTGAAGGATCAAAACAAAGAAAGGCGGCTGCAATCCCCATCATAACGGCCACAGCACACGTCAAAAGACATAAAGCGTGGCCGCACCGAAAGTGAACGCAGTTTGTCCTTTGTCAAACGATATCATCATTCATGGTAAGCAATGGGAATATCGAAACACGATCCGTATGAAAAACACGGCTCACGGTGTGCACAGAGCACTAAACTCAGTAGCTCCGGCAGCAAGCCGGACTTGGAATATGAGGAAACTGCAACAAGAAACACTTTTCAAACATAGCCTCAACGGTTTCTGCCGCCTATTCGCCATATTGACCGGATATTTCGGAAAGATGTCTCGTTTAAGGGTGTCTCTAACTATCTTTAATAAACGTCACTAACTGGCACTTAATCCTTGCGCATAATCGCCCACTGCGGCAGGGAACTACTTCTTCTGGGTGCACCTCGTCAATTTTAGTACATTTGAAGAAAAAAACTTCCGCCAGCTCGAGACTGGTCACCATGCAGCTTGTCCTGATACGGTACTCGTGATGGTCACACGGGCGTTCTCTGTTCATCATATGTTGGGCATGATTGTAGCAGATGTTCAGCTGTCATTTTGCCTGTACCACAGCCACAGTCATCAAGGGTTCCTATCTTTTTGTGTTGAAAAGATGTTAGTTCAATCTGCTGTGACCTCTTCCTCTTCTACTTCTTCTTTTTCTCTTCTCTCTTTCCTCATTTGTCATTCAGCGTCAAAAGAAAAAAAACAACTATCTTTTCGACACATAGTACCATTGCTGGTGTATGTTGGGGGGCAACGATAGAACCAGAGGGATAAAGGCCGCTTGGCCAAAGCAGTCGCCACGACGTGTGAGACTCAGGATTTTGATTTCACTCCCGATAGAAAAAAATCCTTTCTATCTAACGCGGGTTTCGAATACCGTACGTCGGCTTTTCAGCCAGCGGGACAGTGGTTTGTCGAGGGGAAATATATAATTTGCGGTCTTCTTTTGCTCTTCTTTTCGCTTTTGCTGCTGTTATGTTTCCGAGTGCTTCTAATATTCAATCGACCTATCTTTTTCGTGTTCAACCCTTGGGTCTGGTATTCTCGCAACGTTTATTGAGGGCTCGTTGTGTTGCGTTTTGACAACTGCCTTGTCACGTGGCCAAACCATTTTATCTGTTGTTTCTTTATAAATTCTCTGGCGGGGGCTATACTCAGCTTTTTTTCTCTGTTCTTCATTTCTGATCTTGCCTCTCTGACTGTTTCCTGTCATTCGTCTAACACATTTCATCTCGGTAGAGGTTAATTTTGTTATTGTTCTTCCATCTAGGGTCCAGGACTGGCATTGGTAGCACATTGTGGCCTGTTGAGAGTCTACAAATTGTTCCTTTATGTTGAGCCAGTGGTAGGCATAATTTTCATGGTACCCTTGTTGTTCTGTATTTGATTTCTATAGCAGAGAACAGACAAATCTTTCATGTCACTTTTGTATTAGGAGATTATGTCTCCATTTTGACTTTCTAGTCATCGCTGTATTCACAAAAATGATGTCAACACACGCGGCTGAGACTATTGCTATAATAACTTGCAAATGGCTGTTATTAATACACTTGTTATCTGGGCATCACGATAACTTTACGGAAGTCGTCTAGTAAAGAGGGATAACTGCAAGGAATCCAGGTAGTGGCGTATGATGCCTGCATCTATCTATCTATTGACCTTCCGAGCCATAGCCAGGCCATAGTACATAGACCCAGATACTCTTTCTCTTTTCTAAATTTTTATTCTAGCAGTTTTCAATCCTTGTAAAGGTCTTAAATAATCTAAGGTATGCTGATGCTACAGTCTTAATCGCTAAGAGTGAAAATGAGTTACAAAAAATGTTGGAAATTATAGTAAAAGAAAACAAAAATAAAGGACTCAGCCTTAATAGAAAAAATACATAGGTAATGGTAACAACAAAGAAAAACACATCACTCCAGTGCAAAATAAAGACAAGTGGAACAATATTAAAACAGGTAAATGAATTTAAATATTTGGGAACGTTGTTAACCTCAGACGGAAGATGTATAAAAGAAGTGAGATGCAGAATGGCTCAGGCAAAAGCAGCTTTCCAAAAAATGAGGAAGATACTATGCAATATATTTTTGACAATAGAAACAAGAAAAAGAGTTCTTAAATGTTACTTAGAGCCAGTCTTAACATATGGATGCGAATCATGGACAATTGGACAACAGACAAGAAAATCACTTGAGTCTGTAGAAATGTGGTTTTACAGAAGAATGTTGAGAATACCATGGACATATAAGAAGAGTAATGAAGATGTTCTGAGAGAGGTCAAAGCAAAAAGAGAGCTAATTTCCAATATTAGGAAGAAACAATCATCATTTTTTGGCCATGTAATGAGAAGAGAACAACTGGAATATATTGTAATAACTGGAAACATTGAGGGACGAAGAGATAGAGGGAAGCAAGGAGAAACAATAATAGACAGCTTAAGAGAATGGCTTGACAGAAGGTCAACAACAGAAATGATAAATAGCTGCCGAGATCGAAAGTTGTGGAGAGACATGATCACCTACGCCAGCAGGCCCGGTACTTGAGGATGAAAGCTCTTTTATCAAATCTTGCCATTTGTCTCTGTTCTGTGCAAGCATCTCTATCTCACTGTGGTAGCCGATTCCTGCTACTCTTGTCTTTCTGATCAATGTTCTTCTCAGTGTCTCTCTGGGTCTGCCTCTTTTCCTCTTACATGTTGTTTCCCACATGAGGGCTTGCTTTGTTATTCGCTTATTATCTCTCCTCATCACATGTCCAACATATGACCATCGTCTTTTCTTGATTACTGAAGATATGAGTGGTGACTACATGTGCATGCAAAATTAAGAGATGGATAGAAGAAAGTATAACTGTATCACTGTGACAAGTGGCGTTACATGGGATATGCTTCGATGAGGAGACGACGCATGATGATGCTGATGATGATTTTGAGGATGCTGGTTGTAATGATGATAATGATGGTCATGGTAAATGTGGTGATGGTGGTGATGATGATGATGATGGTGGTGATGATGATGATGATGATGGTGATGATAAATGTGGTGATGATCATCATCACCACTATTATCACCATCATCATCATTACCATGACCACCATCACCATCATCCCTGCTACCATGATGATTATAACGATGATGATGATGATTATGATGATGATGATGATGATGATGATGATAATTTTGGCGATGGTGATGATGATGTCGGTTGTAGGGATGATGGTGATATGGATGGTTATAGTGGTTGTGATAATGATGCTCACGGTTTTGGTGATGGTTGCAGGGATGATGGTGATGGTGGTCATGGTAATGTTGGAGATGACCTCGGTGATAGTGATAATGGTTTTATCGATGGTTGTGCGAAGATGACAACCACTTCCAGTCAACATCCGCACAAAACATCCATCAACAACCCAATTTCAATAGAAATCGATAATTTCTGTTTAAAATCATCAACTTCACTCAAGTTAACAACACCATCAACAAAAATACACCAAAAAATGTTGAATCACTTTATCTTTCATTAACAAAAATAATGTTTAATCCAGACAGTTCGAGCAGCCTAAGAACGACAAATAATATAACCACGACACCTTTTCGGTATCAGTGAGAAAGAGAAAGCAAAAGAAGAACAAACATAATCTGGTCTTCATTAATATTTTACAAAAAAATAACAGATAAGGCAACATTTTGATTGACATATGCACTTAAGTCTGATTTGCGAATCAGATTTGGCGAAAGAAAGTAATGACATAGACAGTTCGACCTGACACTTGACAGATTAACGTTCGATTTCATGAAGATAATAATTTTATGTAAATATTAGGGAGGGAAATGTCGCGGCTAGACAGATGTAACGTTAACAGCGACAAATAACGCAAATGTTTGCTTGTCAGTAGGGTGTGTATTTTCTTGTCCGTACTTTAAAATGTGTTAGGTGTTTTTTGCGTTGTGTTGTATTATATTGATGGAATCAGTGGGCGTCTAGTGACAGTGGAATCTACGAGGTCTAGTGACAAACGACAATGCACAAAAAGTAGAAATAGACTCAAGATGCAACAAAATTTGTCAAATAATTTGACAGCTAGCACCAATATTGTCCAACAAGTAAATAACTGTAGAGGTAAAACGGACACTCTACAATGCAATCTTAATTCAAACGTTGTGCTACCAATGCCAGTCCTGGACCCTTGATGCAAAAACAATAAGAAAAATAACCTCTACTGAGATTAAATGTGTTAGAAGAATGAAAGGAAACAGCCTGAGAGATACAATCAGAAATGAAGAACTGAGAAAAAAGCGTGGAAAACTTCTGCTATGGAATATATAAAGAAACAACAGATAAAATGGTTTGACAATGTGACAAGACAGTAAGACACACCACAACGATTCTTTAATAAAAGTTGCGAGAATATCAGACCCAAGGGCCGACCACGAAAAAAAATGGATTGACGAAATATTAGAAACACCACAATTAGATCTCCCTTCAATGCTGAAAGGCAAAGAATGGAATCAGTTTAACTGGGAGGGGGGGGGTGCGGGGGCTGGATGGTCTAGAAAGAAGTCGGCCCCTTCAAAGGCAGAAGAAATTTTCCAGAAAATTTAATCCGAAGTTTCTTCGTAGCTGTACCCTATTCTGGTGTCCTGAGCAGCGAGAGACGATGTCTAACCCTATTCTGGTGTCCTGAGCAGCGAGAGCCGATGTCTAACCCTATTCTGGTGTCCTGAGCAGCGAGAGCCGATGTCTAACCCTATTCTGGTATCCTGAGCAGCGAGAGCCGATGTCTAACCCTATTCTGGTGTCCTGAGCAGCGAGAACCGATGTCTAACCATATTCTGGTGTCCTGAGCAGCGAGAGCCGATGTCTAACCCTATTCTGGTGTCCTGAGTAGCGAGAGCCGATGTCTAACCCTATTCTGGTGTCCTGAGCAGCGAGAGCCGATGTCTAACCCTATTCTGGTGTCCTGAGCAGCGAGAGCCGATGTCTAACCCTATTCTGGTGTCCTGAGCAGCGAGAGCCGATGTCTAACCCTATTCTGGTATCCTGAGCAGCGAGAGCCGATGTCTAACCCTGTCGGAAAACGGCGAAAAACAGGAGGTCCAGTGTGCCCAGTGTGAGCGAAGGAGATTGTTGAAGATCTTTTCAGACGAAACGTTGGTTTGTTCAGTCTTGCCTAGTATGTAAAGCTCATTCGTTATATTCTTAGTCATTTTATTTACCGCATCTTTCGCATCTGGTTACTGATGACTATTTTTGTTTCCTTACAAATTCGCTCACATCAAAAATCTCATTGACGGAACAAAATATGAATACCTCCGAAGTCTGAGTTATCTGCCTGTGCAGCGAGGGACCCCTGTGCACGCGGCTGCCATCAGGGAAAAAAATGGATTAACACGCAAAATTCAGTTCCTAGTCTCTAGGGACTTCGTCAGAGGTAAGAGCTGGCGAACTAAAAAAATAAAGATCTAAAATGATGAGGCGTAGGCGCGCCTCACAGCACCAGTGCTGTGACGTTGTCAGCGACCCACTACTTGCGGCAGGATCGATGAACCAGCACCATCCAGAGCCTGCTCCACCTCTCTGTAAAGCCTTTAGTAACAGACTAACCTGTCAAGTTTGGTCATGCGAGTATGGATCGAAGAGGGAAGACAACCCTGTACTCAAAAATGTAATGCTGAAGTCGGATGTGTTGGGTCGAAAGGGACAAATATTACAGCTATACTGCAAACCACAACAGAACGTAGACACGCCCACTTAACGTTCTTTTAAGGCGGATGACGAAGAAGTGCACTCCTTTAGTCAACGGGTGAACGCAAGCAGGCAAGCAAGATCTAAAATGATAACATCAGTATTATTTTGCTATGCTATATTAACTCTTGCCGTACGGAAGCTTTTTATCAATGCAACAGGTGAGATTTCAGACACACAATTTCTCATGGTTTTAAGAATCAATCTACATATATATATATATATATATTTATCTCTCTCTCTTTCTCTGTCTCTCTCTCTCTCTCTCTCTCTCTGTGATCAGGACTCAATCATAGTAGGATTCCAGACTTTCTTGAAGTCAGCTATTCTGACTGAATACCTGTTAAAACGTTGCACTGTTTTCTGCGCCAGTGGCCCAGTGCATCCGATTGGGTGGCAAGCAACTGTATTTATCTAACCCTATAACATATTAAAATAGATGAATTTTTAAAAAAACTGAACAATGTATTAGATTTCGCCAATACCAAGATGATACAAGACATGTAAAAAAAAATATGGTTTGATGACGGTTCACAATAATCAAATTGGCAGTGACGCACTATGCGGCGAAACGTACGGAAAGAGTTAAATTTGAACATACGAGACGCTATAACTGAAATGTGTGCAATATTTGTGGTAAAACAAATGCTTATTTTACACTAGAAATTGTTTAAATTATAAGATCTTGAAATACAGTCATCCCTCGCCACTTCGCGGTTCATTTATCGCGGCCTCAATACATCTCGGATTGTTCAAAAATTCAAAATTGAGGAATTATTATTAAAAAAACCCATTATTTTATGTATGTTATTTATACTATTAATATTTTACTTACATGTTTGAAACTATTCTTTAATGTTCTAATGATAACATATGCACTTATATGGTTTCATATACACTTATTGATATTATACATACACAAAAAATGTACGTATGCTAAAAATGAGAGGGTGACACTACTTCGCGGTTTTCCACTTATCGCGGCCGGTTCTGGTCCCTATTAACCGCGATAACTGAGGGGCTACTGTATTTTTGTTGCATAAACATTAAATAATTAGTACATCAATATTAAACCAATTAATTAATGAAGCCAGAATAGTAATATTCTTGTGGAAAAAAAAAAGTAAAGAGCCCCGTCACGCCAAGTGGCGTATAGAGAATATGATGTTAGTGACCATACATTTTATAGACCTTCGGCACATGATTTTTGGGGTAATGTGGTTGGTATTACCCCCGTGCCGCTTTACTTTCCCAGAAAAAAATTCGGTACCCATTTAAGGCTGGGTGAACCCGGAAGCCGTCGGTTGGGATCGAACCCGATCTCTTGTCCTTTGTAGTTTAGTTCACTAACCACTGAGCTATCGCGGACTTCCAATATAATTGTGCAGTGTTGTAAATTATTGAAAATAAACTAAGATCACACCCAAAATCATGAGAATTAGTGCAGCAGACAATAATCAAATAGCATTAAGAGAAATACCCATAGAAGATGTAAATCCTTATGTGTGTGCGCACGCGCGTACTTTAATATAGACAAAGAAGGCGGAACAGAGATTGATACCAAATTTGCATAAAAATAGCAAAATTAACCTTCATTACACTAGAAAACATGGAAATTCAAAGAAAATCAAAGGAATCAGGTTAAAACATCATGAAAATGTTAAATTCCAATGTTAAATCAGTCCAGTTCTGGGGATAAGAATAATTGTATGTGGAGACTTTAACAGCCATTCACAGAGCTGGGGCTATGAACATATGGACAAGAGAGGTGAAGAGCTTGAAAATTGGCAGGATGACAATGGGCTTATACTATTAAACCAGGCAACAGATCCACCAACATTCTACTCCAGATCATGGCATACCACATCTACACCAGACCTTGCTTTCCATTCACCAGACCTGGATTGGAATATCACACGAATTGTTGGGAAACAACTTGGAGGCAGCGACCACCGACCAGTCTTTTTAGTGGTACAAAATAAGGCCATCAGGGAGAGCAGCACTCTCTCCAGATGGAATTACAAAAAGGCAGACTGGAAAATGTATCAACACTACACCAGTGTACTGACTAAAGATATAAATACAGATAGAGACATCAACAAAATAGTTGATGAATTCAGTAGACTAATAATACAAGCTGCCAGTGAAACAATACCTAGAGGGGCACGGAAACACTACAAACCATACTGGAGTAGTGAGCTAGAGCAACTGCACAATGACATGGAAACATCTCGAAAGCAAGCAGAAAATAACCCTTGCCAAGAACACCACAACAACTACCAGCATGCTAAAGCCAAATTTCAACGGGCTAAACTACAAGCCAGACGGAGAAGCTGGAAAGAGAAAACAGAGTCCTTGAATCTTGAACGAGACACAAGAAAAGTGTGGAAGCTTGTAAAACAGCTGAATGATGAGAGTACAGAAAGGAACACCAAAATTACACTGAAGAAGGATGGAAACATTCTAACAGGTAAACATGCAGCAAATTACTTTGCAGACTCCTTTGCAAATGACAATAATATTGAAATTAGCCTAGAAAAACGACAAGAGACCCGTTTAAAACAACAAAATGCAAGACAAGAAGAGACCACACATGAAGTAATGGAAACACCAATTACACAAAGAGAGCTAGAGCTGGCAATATACAAATTAAAAATGAAAAAGTCACCAGGCAATGATGGAGTGTCCAATGAAATGATTAAGAACTTGGGAACAGCAGCTAAAGCAAAACTACTGCAGATCTACAACATTTGCTGGATCACAGGTAGAGTGCCACAGGCATGGAGAGAAGCAATTATGATACCATTACTAAAGCCAGGAAAAGATGGTTCAATGACATCCAGCTATAGACCAATCAGCCTTACAAGCTGTTTGTGTAAAACAATGGAACGTATAATCAATCTCAGACTGCAGTGGTACCTGGAAAGTGAAAATCTCCTTGTCCCACAACAAGCAGGCTTTAGACAGTGTTACTCTACCGAAGATCAAGCAACCTATCTTTCCCAGGAAATTGAAGATGCGTTTCAAGAAAAGAAACTGGTACTAGCAGCATGGATAGACCTAAAGAAAGCATTTGATAAGGTATGGAAGGAAGGGCTTTTGAAGAAACTGAGAAATTATGGAGTAAATGGCAGGATGTACAAATGGGTCAAAGCATACCTGCATAACAGGAGAGCCAGAGTGCAACTGGATGGTCTTAAGAGTAAGAAGGTCTTATTGCGCCAGGGCGTTCCACAAGGAGGGGTACTATCTCCAACACTTTTTCTGATCTACATCAATGACCTAGTTACTGAACTACCACATGGCATCAAAGTGGCAATGTATGCAGATGACTTGGTAATGTGGTGCACAGAGGAGTATGCAACAGTGGCCTCCAAATTGCTACAAAGAGCTATGAATGCACTGAATTCATGGACAAATAGATGGTGTATCAGCATCAATACAGACAAATGCAGTACTACACTTTTCACACTCTCCCCAAAACAAAAAGCAGGAGCCATCTACATAAACAATGAGCCTGTGAAAGAAGACATACAAGCTACATATCTCGGAGTTACATTTGATAACAAACTATCTTGGAAACAGCAGATAAATAAGGCAACCCAAAAAGCAAGGAGGAAATTGGCTATTCTAAGAAAGTTGTGTGGAACCACATGGGGTGCGAGTGGGAAAATACTCAGTAAAGTTTACCAACAGAGTATACGCCCACATTTAGAATATGGATCATCCGCATGGTGCTCAGCATCAAACACCACATTGCAAGAACTGGATAAAGTACAAAACCAGGCACTTAGGGTCATCACAGGAGCAATGAAATCAACACCAATATTGGAGATGGAGAAATTGTGGAGGATACCAGCACTGAGAGAACGGAGAGACACAAAGGTGCTGATACAGGCAGAAAAATTTGTATGCATGCCGAGACATCCAATGAAGGACAGATTCCAAAATCTTGCATTGGGACGACTTAAGAGAAGCAGCTTTATCCACCAAGCCAAGCGTATTAGTAGACAAACACCAGACATGCCAAGAGTTGTTAAACCCCTTCTGCCCATACCAGAACAGACTCCCTGGACAGATGAATCAGGATTATCAGTTCAAATATGGACAGAAGTGAAAGGAATAGTTGACAAAGAGGAACAAAATAGTCTACAGCGAAAAACAATAACTCTCAGTTTCCTGGATGAAGAATACCCACAAGACCTATGGATCCGTGTGTACACAGATGGATCAGCACAGAATGCAGTAAAGAATGGGGGAGCAGATGCATATATAGAGTACCCAAATAACACTAGGGATATGAATAAAATAGCAACAGGGAAATATTGTCACAATTATGATGCAGAAATACAAGCAATAAAGTTGGCAATAGAAAAGCTGCTGAACAGTAATCTTAGCCCACAGCCTGTAGTGTTTTTGACAGATGCAAGATCAGTACTCCAGGCACTACAATCCAGAAAATTACCACATCTGCAGACCTTATTGACTGAACTCTGCAAGCACCACAGGGTTGCCCTGCAGTGGATCCCGTCTCACTGTGGAATACCAGGAAATGAGAAAGCAGATCAGTTGGCAAAGGAAGGTTCAACAGGCACACAACTAGATACACCAGTTACATACCATCATAAGAAAAAGATAATCAAATCAATCAGAGGACCACAAGCCCCATATCAGGATGCCTTTCATAATATGAATAGATATGAACAAGTTATCATTATACGCCTAAGAACAGGACACAATCGACTCCATAGTCACATGTATACAAAATTCAAGATCGGCACATCAACTACTTGTACATGTGGACAGGCACCCCAGACTGCTGAACACATACTTCAAGACTGCACTGAATATAGTAGACTGAGGAAAATCCATTGGCCCATAGATACAACACTACAGACAAAACTATATGGGCCACTGCAAGAATTACAAAAGACAGTAAAATTCATACAGGAAACGAAATTGCTGATATAGACAATACTTCGAGCGAACGAAAGATAGATAGATAGACTAGAAAACATGGAAATTCAAAGAAAATCAAAGGAATCAGGTTAAAACATCATGAAATGTTAAATTCCAATGTTAAATCAGTCCAGTTCTGGGGACTCGATGGTCTACAGATAAGACGTCAGCCTCTGAACAAGAAGGTTCCGAGTTCGATTTCCCCTACTGGCGGTGGATGTTTTTGATAAAATCAATTTAGTTGCTTTCTTTTTTCATATGTTTACCTTCCCCTGTATCTAGGTAGTGACATTCGCTGTCAAGAACGCTCGTAAAACTGTGAAAAACAGGAGATCCCGTTTGCAATCGCGCACGTTCAAGAATTCTTGACAATTAAACTCGAAAAGAGTAGGACAAGAATGACCGCCGTCCGGGCAAAAAAATGATTAGCAAAATCTACCCATCCATACCTGAGTCGAGTTTGTCGGGGTGAGGAAGGCGCAGATGTCATGACTATGCCTTAATTTACCGACACAGCGCATTCACGACCACGTCATGGGTGCACGCTAAGAACAAAAGAAAGAATCCATTTCTACTATATAGCTGTGAAATATGTAGAACAACAAAAGCTAAGAGTTATTAAAATAGTCATAAATGGACGCTTAGAAAAGTAAAGTGTCACCGTCACGCCAAGTGGCGTAGAGGGAATATGGTGTTAGTGACCATAAATTTTACAGACCCTCGGCACATGATTTTTGGGGTAATGTGGTCGGTACTACGCCCGTGCCGCTTTACTTTCCCAGAAAAAAATCCGGTACCCATCAAAGGCTGGGTAAAACGGAAGCCGTCGGTTGGAATCGAACCCTACATCCTGTCCTTTGCAGTCCAGTTCACTAACTACTGAGCTATCGCGGCTCCCTAAATGGACGCTTACGCAGAATAAAAGGAAGGAATTGGCAGGACAAATTTACAAACTTGAAACTATGGGAAGTCCAATAAACAATAACAAATCCAATACCAGTGGACAAGGAGATAAGACAAAGACGGTGTCGCTGGATAGGACACGCTACAGAAGCCAACAGAGACAAGATTTTTGTTGTGGAGGAGACAAAGAGGAAGGTCAAATCATATTTACGGAATGAGAGGATAGACGGATAGAGAGATGTACAAGATGGAGACGACATGTGTCAACATGGTCTTGAAAATGTTTGATGATGACCTATGCTCAAGAGGAAGTTTTTTTCTTTCTGTGTTTGGATCCTTCAATGGGATGAGATGTTAATTCGGATGATTCCACTGGTACGGGCGATTGAGCAATTATGAATTTCAATTCGTTTGCAGTGATACGAGGGCATTCGACAAACTACTACTACTCTATAGGAATTTGAAAAGGAATAAGAAGAAGAAAGACTACTACTACTACTCTATAGGAAGTTGAAAAGGAATAAGAAGAATAAAAGACTACTACTACTACTCTGTCATCATCAAGTACCAAGACTGGTGGCGTAGGTGATCATGTCTCTCCACAACTTTCGATCACGACAGTTATTTATCATATCTGTTGTTGACCTTCTGTCAAGCCATTCTCTTAAGCTGTCTGGTATCATGTCCTATTTGCTTCCTTCTATCTCTTCGCCCCTAAATTTTCCCAGTTGTTACAATATATTCCAGCTGTTCTTTTCTCATTACATGGCCAAAAATGATGATTGTTTCTTCCTATTATTGGAATTTACGACCTCTGATTGTTATTCCAGGCATGCCCCTTATGGATCTTAAAATAATCTCACTATAAATATTAAATAAATCTGGTGACAGCACACAATCTTGCCTAACACCCTGTTTTATTTATTGAAACATTCCCAATTGGTTTCCAGTTCTTTTGGCTGCTGTTTGTTGCCAGTACATATTCTTTATTATTCTTAGATCTTTGCTGTCTACGTTTATGCTTTCTAAAATTTTTATTATTTCTTGGTACTTTACTTTGTCAAATGCCTTGGTGTAATCTATGAAACATAGGTATAGATCTGTTTTCACCTCTATGGCTCTTTCTACTAAAGATCATATGATGTATGTGCCATTGCTTGTTCCTTTCTCTCTAACAAAACTACGTTGTTCATCACTAATTTCTGGACTGATTTTGTTTCGCACTCTTCACATGATGATTCTTAGTAATATCTTAGTCATTTGACTCAATAAGACTTATTGTGTGATGATCATCGCATTCAATCTCACCAGCTTTCTTTGGTAGGGCTCTGAATATTGACTTTAGTAGGTTGTCTGGTATATATATCCGCTGTTGTAGATATCATTCAATATTTTTATTATTATTACTATTCCAAAATCATCATTGCCTTCAATCTCTTCTTTGTTATATTATCTGGTCCAGGAGCATTGCCTGCTTTCATATTGCGCAAGGCGTCTTCCACTTCTTTGAGTATTGCTGGTCCTTCTCCATTATCCTTAATATTTACATCTGTTCGTTCAAAAACTACTACTCTATATATAGGAAATTGAAAAGGAACAAGAAGCAGAAAGACTTCAGGCCAATATTGCGGAAAGGCAGCAGACACCGTTGAGGCTTAATCTGGCTTGCCACCAGAGCTATTGAGCTTAGGTGTTATCAGCAAACTGTGGGCTGTGTTTTTCATCCGGATCGTATTTCGATATTCCAATTGCTGACGAGGAATGATGATATTGTATGACGAAGGACAATTCAGCTGCGTTCACATACGGTGCCGCTTGGCCTTATGTCTGTTAGCGTGTGCTGTAGCTGCTGTAATGGAGACTGGAACTGCCTTTCTTTGTTTGGATCCTTCAATGAGATGTGTTTTAATTCGGATGATTCTACTGGGAGGGGCGGTTGAACAGTTAAGGGTTTTGATTCGTTTGCAGAGATACCGGTGCCTTCGGCTAACCATAAACATAACAACAAGAAGGACGGTCACAAATTTTGAATAACTCGAACAAAATATCAATCTCAAGAGTGAATGGAGTGTAGTTTCTTTAGGATATCTTCACTCACAGATAGAGCTACATTATGGGTTATTGAGTTATTTGCGGGTCATCATCATTGCACTCCGAATGTCCATAGGTGCTCAGATCCATCTTAAGCAAGTCTCGCAGTGCCCAACGACTGACGACTCCAGTTCTGTGTTGGTTGATAAGTCTTCTTATACTCCACTGGAGGCGAAGGCACGCCTCACAGCACCAGAGCTGGAAGTTGTTAGCGACCCACACCTGACGGTTTGCGCCAGGATCGGTGAACCAGAACCATGCAGACCCTGCTCCACCTCTCCGCGGTGCCTCTAGTAACAGACTAACCTGTCTAGTCTGGCCAAGCGAGTAGGGATTGAAGAGGGAAGACAACCCGATACTCCAAAATGTCGTGCTGAAGTCGGATGTGTTAGGCCGAAAGGCGCAAATATAACAGTTATACTGCAAACCACAACACAACGCAGACACACCCACCTAACGTCCTTTTAAGGGCGGATGATGAAGAGGAATTCTATAGTCTACAAATACTCTAGAATACTTTAGTCATCGGGCGAACGCAAGCAAGCAAGCATACCCCCACTAATTTTCTCGTTTCTGGCTGTGCCCATCTCTTTCATCAGGAGTGACGTGAACTCATGTGGGATTAAAATTAAAGCGCAACTTTTGTGATTAACACAGACAGCTGTGCTCCACACAAGAGTGCGGTAAAAAATGCTTCAAGAAAATATAGGAGCGCACCAATTAAAATTAGGACGACGCACGTTTAGAATTGGGCGCATCTTTCCTGAACACTCCCAGTGACGTCCACTAATGACGCCGGCGTTGCTTTAGGAACTGTCTTACAAACCACTGCCACAGAGCCGAGAGGGGCGTATCGTCTCGGAAATTTTCCGACGCTCCGTTATAAGAATAGAATGAGAGAGATCGTACACATACAGTGCGGGCAGTGTGGAAACCAGGTGAGGTGTTTGTGCTTTTCTTTTGTGGTTGGACGTATCTAAATGTGGAATGGTAGGAGAAACTGAGACCCAGGTGTGTTACTAAGAAACGTAAGCAGAGGTCAGCCATCTTGGTTTCATAATCATGTTTCTATAATGGGTCCCAAACATCTCCCAAATAGAAAAGGAGCAATGCAAATAGAAATATATAAGAATGGTATGTTTAAATGTTTACGTAATAAATGGACGACACACAAATCACTTTTAATCGCCCCTTAATTACGTAAAGCTATTAACCATAACATATTTTTTTTCTATTTTCTTCATTTCTCCTTTACAATCAGCTTTACTGCAACTTCGCATTTTAATGATTTCTTTGCCTTGATCCCCCTCTTTCAAGGATGGATGGAAAACATTGAAGGAACAACGAAGTCCTTCGGTTATTCGTTTTTTTTCCCCTTCGTTATCTTCCTCCTCGTTCTATTCTTTTGGGATTTAATTAAAAGACATCAGTCGTTCATTTCAACTTCAAGAATGTCAATATTCCTGACGACAGTCTACATCTACATCTACATCTACATCTACATCTACATATTTCGTGCTTCTAGCTACTGGGTCTCTGGCCACGGTGAGGGTAGAAAGAATATAATCATCGTCGCTTGCTAGGTCTGTCGTAAGAGGCGGCTAAGGTGCTTTAGGTGACAGGATCTTTGCCGATGCTACGGAGATCATACATCTAATCTGAAACTATCTTCAGTGCTTTCGCTAGTGTTTGGCGATCGTGCTTCATACTGGGGAAAAGTTCTGAGGAGGGGATCTCAACACAACGGAGTTGTTATTTGAGCAATCGAAGATGATCTTCAGACAAAGCCAAACCTTCATCTTTTCATAACAAAAAGACAAGGATCTCTCGAAATCTTGACATTCAGAAGCCATCATTTGGGAGCAATGGAAGGATATCGGCTGCATCAGAAAAGGGAGTGTTTTGCAATTCTTAGAAATTGGCAGCCGGAGGAAAAGATCATTATCTTCAAGTGTCCAAGTCTGAGTTTTCTTGAGGTCGTGCTGTCGAAATCTTTGTCTGAACATAACAGTGTCTAGAATTGTTGTAGGTTACACTTATCCATGAATATTTTTGGTGAAAGGTTGTCCAAATGTCCCCACAGGGGTTTTTTTCTAACATGTTAACAATGAAATCTATGATGAGATCCACGATAAGATCCATTATGAGATCCATGATGAGACATTTGATGATATCCATGATAAGATCCATGGTGAGATCCATGATGAGATCCATGATAAAATCCTTGGTGAGATCCATGATGAGATCCGGGATGAGACTAATGATGAGATCCATGATGAGATCCACGATAAGATCCATGATGAGATTCATAGTAAGATCCATGATGAGATCCATAATAAGATCCATGATGATATCCACGGTTGAGATCCATGATGATATCCATGATGAGATCCAGGATGAGACTCATGATGAGATCCATGACGAGATTCAGGATGAGATCCATGATGAGATTCAGGTGAGACTCATGATGAGATCCATGTGATATTCAGGATGAGACTCATGATGAGATCCATGATGAGATTCAGGATGAAACTCATGATGAGATTCAGGATGAGATTCAGGATGAAACTCATGTGAGATTCAGGATGAGACTCATGATGAGATTCAGGATGAAACTCATGATGAGATTCAGGATGCGACTCATTGATGATATTCTGGATGAGACTCATGATGAGATCCATGACGAGACTCGGAGAGATTCACGAGCACCTCACCCAAACCTAGGATACTGAACGAAGAAAAAGAATCACAACAAAGCAAATGTTACATTACAGCATCACCAGCAGCAGTGTCTACAGGCATAAGCGACAACTCCCTATATATATTCTTCTCCTAGATATTCCTCATCAGGTCTACAGTTGATCTTTTCCCATGTAATCCTGTTAAGCTATTCAACATTTTTTGTCGTTGCCTTTCTCTTCTTCCCTGGCCTTTCTTTCTTGAAATTCCCTCTGTTACATTTTTTTTCTAGTTTGTTTCTCTTCTTGACACAACGAAAATAAAATAATAATAATAATAATAATAATAACAATAATAATAATAATAACAATAATAACAAAAAAAACATATTTTTTGCTAATGAGCCTAATATATATATATATATATATATATATATATATATATATATATATATATATAAGCTGGGAGGGCCAACCATCATCCCCCTACAGAAAAGACAATCTGCTGCCTTGCAGGAAGATTGAGGACAATCAAAGTCTAAGGAAAGCAAACCTGAATGAAATGCTGGCTGAAATCTGCCACTGGCGCAGAACACAGTGCAACGTTTTAACAGGTATTCAATCGGAATGGATCTAACAGACTCTAATTATCGAATCACTTAAACAGACAGTTGACTTCATGAGAGAGTCTGGAATCCTACACTGACTGAGACTTGATCTCAGATATATATAGGTCCCGTTCCGCCTTATATATATTTATATATGTACAGTGGCTTGACAGCAACGGGTTTAAACAAGACTTTCGCTGGCATCTTTTTTTTTAATTATCAGCTACTGCTATAAAAAGTAAAGTAAAGTACCCCCGCCACGCCAAGTGGCGTATAGGGAAATATGGTGTTAGTGACCCTATATTTTACAGACCTTCAGCACATGATTTTTCGGGTAATGTGGTTGCTATTACGCCCGTGCTGCTTTACTTTCCCAGAAAAAAATCCGGTACCCATTTAAGGCTGGGTGAACCCGGAAGCCGTCGGTTGGGATCGAACCCTACCACTTGTCCGTTGTAGTCCAGTTCACTAACCACAGAGCTATCGTGGCTCCCAGCTACTGCTATGCATTTAGATATTTAGACCAGCTTGGGTCACGAACATGACGGTGCGTTTGAGGTCATCATCGGTTCTTCATAGCTTGTTCTTTCTTTTGGCCATATTTGTGTTCTTATTGTGTTAAGAGTGCTGCAGTTGTGTAGAATTCCACATGCTAAGTTAAATATGTTTTCATAACAACTTTTAGTTAAACATGGTAATCTCAAAGTTTATCCGTGGAGTCACATTTGTGTATTGTCCAGTTAGCTTCTTGCTTGTTGATACATTCCTCAAATCTCGCTTGTGTATGACAATACACCAACAAGGCAAGAACACACTTTCTAACTACAGATCAAACATTGATCCATGATACACAAGGAAAAAAATTAAAGTACCCCGTCACGCCAAGTGACGTATAGGGAATATGGTGTTAGTGACCATAATTTTTACAGACCTTCAGCGCACTATTTTTGGGGTAATGTGGTCGGTATTACGCCCGTACCGCTTTACTTTCGTAGAGAAAGATCCGGTACCCATTTAAGACTTGGTGAACCCGGAAGCCGTCGGTTGAGATCGAACACGACCTATTGTCCTTTATAGTCCAGTTCACTAACCACTGAGTTATCGCGGCTCCCAAGAAGTAGATGCTCATGTTTAACTCGTGGGTTTCAAAGGTGTAATTATAGAAATAGAGTAATAGAAATAAAAGATAATAGAACATCGAGAATAGAGCATAGAACATAGAGCATAGAGAATAGAGCATAGAGAATACAGAATACAGAATAGAGAATAGAGTATAGCGAATACAAAATAAAACATAGAGCATAAGTAATAGAGCATAGTGAATAGAGAATAAAGCATACAGAATAGAGCATAGAGAATTGAGCATAGAGAATAAAGCATAGCGAGTAGAGAATAGAGCATAGAGAATAGAGAATAGAGAATAGAGAATTGAGCAATTATAAAGTAAGATGATTCAATAATTCATCAGGTCAAGGAACTATGTTTTCCAAATGAATGGTGACATATCTGAAATCTTTTGAAAACGCATAATGACATTTCTTAAATTCATCATATTTTTCGCCAGCCTTTATATAATTCTTTTACTGTCATTCCATTCATTTAAACAATAAAATGATATCTGTCGTTGCGGCGTTTATCTGGGGGTGTGTCGTGGTTTTTGTATTAGGCTGGGGATGAAGGAAACATGTCCAGTGCAGTCGTCTCAAGGTGCTCGGGTGAGAGTGAAGACATAACGTGAATTATAACAAGTTATATTATATATGATATTATATGGCTCTTTTCGTCTTGTCAGACGGTCTAGTGGAGGCTATTGTGTATTTTTTTAGGTTTTGTTTTGTCGAACAGCTTCTCTCGTGGCTAATTCTACCAATGTTTGACAAACACACACGGCCACAGAATGAACAAGTCAGGCCCACTGATCCACAGGGTTTTCCATCCTTTTTTATGAGTCTTTTCTCTTCTAAGTTTTGCCTTTGCACAGTCTCAAATGATGTTATATCGTTCCTTATACATGCTCTGCATGGTGTGCGATTACATGCCAGATGTTCTCAGTCATATTCACAGATGGAGAAGTCATTCAGAGATGATTTACAGATATCTCTATATCGTAGTTTAGGTCTGTCGATGTGTTTTCTTCCGTGTGTAAGGTCATCATCACCAAGTACCGTGCCTACTGGCGTAGGTGATCATGTCTCTCCACAATTTTCGATTTCGGCAGTTATTTATCATTTCTGTTGTTGACCTTCTGCCAAGCCATTCTCTTAAGCTGTCTATTATTTTTTCTCTTTGCTTCCTTCTATCTCTTCGTCCCTCAATTTTTCCAGTTGTTACAATATATTCCAATATTCTCTTCTCATTACATTGCCAAAAAATGATGATTGTTTCTTCCTAATATTGGAAATTAGCTCTCTTTTTGCTTTAACCTCTTCATGACATTTTCATTACTCTTCTTAGCTGTCCATGGTGCTCTCAACATTCTACTGTAAAACCACATTTCTATAGACTCCAGTGATTTTCGTGTCTGTTGTCCTATTGTCCATGATTTGCATCCATATGTCAAGACTCACTCTACATAACATTTAAGAACTCCTTTTCTTGTTTCTATTGTCAAAAATGGATTGCATAGTGTCTTCCTCATTTTTTGGAAAGCTGCTTTTGCCTGAGTCATTCTGCATCTCACCTCTTTAGGTGTTAGGTTCCCGTGTTAGGTCACCATATAGTATTTGCTTGGGGATGCGCTTTTCTTCTATTCGCTGGACGTGCACCAGCCATCTTAGTCTTCGACAGCATCGACATGATTGTTGGGGTCTTAGCACGCTGCAGGACAGTTAAGTTGGTTATTTTATCCTGCCATTTATATTACATTACAGCAGGTCTATTGTGAACGGAACCAACGCATTTTCTTGATCGCAACAGATACATTTGTTTTTTTCAGCTACCCACTGTCTCTTCTTTAAAACAAAAAAATATGTATATATATTAGGATTAAATTCATTGTTGCCTTAATTTATTCCAACTCTGTCTGCAATTTGTATGATGCCAACCCATGCTGAAATCGGATGTGTTGGGCCGAAAAGCGCAAATATAACAGTTCAAACTACAACACAACGTATCTATATCCACTGAACATCCATGTATAGATGATGAAGAGGTCTATTTATCGCTCGATGAAAGAAAGAAAGAAAGAAAGAGAGAGAGAGAGAGAGAGAGAGAGAGAAAGAAAGAAAGAAAGAAAGAAAGAAAGAAAGAAAGAAAGAAAGAAAGAAAGAAAGAAAGAAAGAAAGAAAGAAAGAAAGAAAGAAAGAAAAATGTGATGAATTAATGTGATTTCCTTGCAACCTTTACTTATCGATGTAGACTCAGTGTCATATATAAGACAATTCCATACAGTCCTTTCAGTGGTTAGTGAACTGGACTACAAGGGACAAGAGGTAGGGTTCGATCTCAACCTTTGGCTTCCGGTTCACCCAGCCTTTAATGGGTATCGGGTTTTTTTTCTGGAAAAGTAAAGCGGCACGGGCGTAATACCGACCACATTACCCCAAATATCTTGATCCGAAGGTCTGTAAAATTTATGGTCACTAACACATTTCCCATACACCACTTGGCGTGACGGGGGTACTTTACTGTTTTTTTTTTTTATACCATTCAGTCCTTGTTAGTCTTCACATCATCATCATTTCAAATGAGATAAATCCATGACAGCTCAGATGCCTTCTTCAGTAACTACTTTACTTATTGTGACTGGTGACGCCAGCTTTGATTTGGTTTGCTAGTTTTCTTTCAACATTTTCTGCAACAACTCTATGCCAATATAAGTGAGAAAGAGTGTTCAGCGGTGTGATATGGAGCCAACACTGACCTATGGAAGTCAATCATGTACAGTTTACAAACAAATGTGAAAACGATTAGAAGCCAGAGATGGGATTTCTCAGAAGAATGTTGAGCGATCTCTCGACAGCTAAAAAAAAGACTATCAAGTAAATTCAATGAGGCATACATAAAAAGCACAGAAAGGAAGCTCTTTAAAAACATATAAGAAAGAAACAATTGACAATTTTTGGGCGCATCATGAGAAGTATTAAGCTGGAATATTTGGTAAAAACTGACAAAATACAAAGAAAGAGAGATGGTAGGTGCCGAAGAGAGATGGTAAGCGACAAAGAGAGGTGGTAAGCGACAGTGAGAGATGGTAGGCGATAAAGATAGATGGTAAGGGACTGTGAGAGATGGTATGCGAGAAAGAGAGATGGTAAGCGACAGTGATAGATGGTAGGTGAGGAAGAGATATGGTAAGCGACAAAGAAAGAATGTAGGCGACAAAATAGAGAAGGTAGGCAACAAAAAAAGAATGTACGCGACAAAGAGAAAATGTAGACGACAAAAGAAAGAAGGTAGGCGACTAAGTGAAAAAGTAGGCAACAAAGATAAAAGGTAGGCGACAACAGGAGAGATGGTAGGAGACAAAGAGAAAAGGTAGGCGACAAAGAGAGAAGGTAGGCGACAAAGAAAAAAGGTAGGCGGCAATGAGAGAAGGTAGGCGACAAAGAAAGAAGGTAGACGACAAAGAAAGAAGGTAGGCGACAAAGAGAAAAGGTAGGAGACAAAATGAGTGATGGTAGGCGACAATGAGAGAAGGTAGGCGACAAAATAGAGAAGGTAGGCGACAATGACAGAAGGTAGGCGACAAAAGAGAGAAGGTAGGCGAGAAAGAGAAGAGGTAGGCGACAAAGAGAAAAGGTAGGCGACATAGAGAAAAGGAAGGCGACAAAGAAAGAAGGTAGGCAACAAAGAGAAAAGGTAGGCGACAAAGAAGGAAGGTAGGCGACAATGAGAGAAGGTAGACGACAAAGAGAAAAGGTATTCGTGTACTCGGTGCCATGGCATGATAAACAATCAGTAACAGAATTCATACCATAAGCTTTGGACGGAGAACTGAGAATGTACATGATTGCCTATACTGGCTGGTATGGTATATGATGATGATGAGTTCTTTTCTGTGTGCCTAGTGTTCTTATTATCAATAGAAACATGAACAAGAGCTCTTAAATGTTGTATAGAGGCAATCTTAACATCTGGTTGTGAATCATGGACAATAGGACAACAGACAATATAATCACTGGAGTCTGTAGAAATGTGGTTTTATAAAAGAATGTTGAGAATACCATAATAACTAAGAAGAGCAATGTTAACGTTCTGAAAGAGGCAAAAGCAGAAATAGAGTTAATTTCCAATATTAGGAAGAAACAATCGTCATTTGTTAGTCATGTTATGAGAAGGGAACAGCTGGAATATATTATAACAACTGGGACAATTGAGGGAAGAAGAGATAGAGGGAAGGAAAAAAAAGATACCAGACAGCTTAAGAGAATGGTTTAACAGAAAGTCAACAACAGAAATAATAAATATCTGTCGAGATCGACAGTTGTGGAGAGGCATGATCACCTACGCCAGCAGGTACGGTACTTGATGATGACGATGAGTGCTCTTATCTGGTTTCCCCAATCCTGTTGTTCGGTTCGGTCATAGTTACAGGTTCACCTTCTGCGAATATCATCATCATCGTCAAGTACTGTGCCTACTGACGTAGGTGATCATGTCTATCCACAATTTTCGATCTCGGCAGCTATTTATCATTTCTGTTGTTGACCTTCTGCCAAGCCATTCTCTTAAGCCGTCTGTTATTTTTTTCTCTTTGCTTCCCTCTTTCTCTTCGTCCCTCAATTTTTCCAGTTGTTACAATATATTCCAGTTTTTCTCTTCTCATTACATGGCCAAAAAATGATGATTGTTTCTTCCTAATATTGGAAATTAGCTCTCTTTTTGCTTTGGCCTCTTTCAGAACGTTTTCATTACTCTTCTTAGCTGTCCATGATACTCTCAACATTCTTCTGTAAAACCACATCCCTACAGACTCCAGTTATTTTCTTGTCTGTTGTCCTATTGTCCATGATTCGAATCCATATATTAAGACAGGCTCTACATAACATTTAAGAACTAATTTTCTTGTTTCTATTGTCAAAAATGGATTGCATAGTATCTTCCTCATTTTTGGAAAGCTGCTTTTGCCTGAGCCATTCTGCATCTCACCTCTTTTGTACATCTTCCGTCTGAGGCTAAAAAAGTTACCAAATATTTAAATTATTTACCTGTTTTAATATTGTTCCACTTGTCTTTATTTTGCACTGAGGTGATGTCTTTTTCTTTCAACGTATATCTTACCCATCTGATATAAATAAACCCCCTTCCAGGACATCTAGTTTTTCTCTACGCTATAATTTGCCTTACCTCCATACTGTAATTTCTTCTGCCTCCGACATATATTCCCAAACGGAGGCAAGAGCGCCTCACAGCAACAGAGCTGGAAGATGTTAACGGCCCTCAGCTGATGGCATGTGCTAATATCTCTGAACCGGTACTCAAAAATGTCGTCCTGAAGTCGGATATGTCGGGCGAAAATGCTCGAATATCAGTTTTACTGCAAACCACAACACAACGCAAACACGCCCACTTGACGTCCTTTTAAGGGCGGATGACGAAGAGGTGTGATCCTTTAGCAAACGCAAACAAACAAATGAACGATCCGCTACCTCTTTTTATTTGTAATATCACCACTTCTTTTATAATATCACCACTTCTTTTTTTATTTATGACATCACCACTTCTTTTATAATATCACAACTTCTTTTAATTTATGATATCACCACTTCTTTATTAATATCACCACTTCATTTTTATTTATGATATCACCACTTCTTTTATAATATCACCACTTCTATTTAATTTATGATATCACCACATCTTTTATAATATCACCACTTCATTTTTATTTATGATATCACTACTTCTTTTACAATATCACCACTTCTTTTTTATTTATGATATCACCACTTCTTTTATAATATCACCACTTCTTTTTTTATTTATGACATTACCGCCTCTTTTATATAATATCCCGACCTCTTATATACGTGCAATTTCCCCCACATCTTTTTTTAAATACATATTTTTTCAAACTATCTTTTCTATACTGTTTCTAATTTCCCCACCTCTCTTATATTGTTCATTTGGAGGACTGGTTGGTCTCGAGACAAGACGCCGGCCTCGAGACAGACAGGTTGTGGGTTCAAATCCCGACTGCGGCACCCGTTGGGATTTTTACTTATGATTTCTCTGGGCGACAACCACCCCCTGGTTTCAGCATCGAGGCCCAGCTTGAAATGTCAATTACTCATGGACGGAAAAAAAAAATATGAGTACCTCCGAAGACGGAGTTATTTGCCCCTGCTCGTGCACACGGCTGCCAGGGGAAAACGGATTAACACGCACAATCTAGTTCCTAGTCTTTAGGGGCTTCGTCGAAGGGAAAAGCTGGTGAACGCAAAAAAAAAAAAAAATTGTACTTCCCCCCCCCCGCCCCCCCCCCCCCCCCCCATCTGTAATTTTTTTCCTTCCTTCTCATCTAAAATGTCCCTCATCTTCCATGTGTAATGTCCCGCCCCCCTACCTGTACTTTCTTCCCCCAGATAGGCGCCAAGTTCTGGGAAGTGCTGTCAGACGAGCACGGCATAGATCCAACTGGCACGTACCATGGTGATTCTGACCTGCAGCTGGAGCGGATTAACGTCTACTACAACGAGGCGACAGGAGGGAAGTATGTCCCCAGGGCAGTTCTGGTCGACCTGGAACCAGGGACGATGGACAGTGTCCGATCCGGTCCCTTCGGACAGGTAGGAACGTTCTTGTCTGCAGCTCAATTATTCAGCCCTACGTGAGATCCTTGTCTTAATTGGACAAAACATACAATTTAGTCATGAGTTATGTTTGTAACCCTATGCTGTAGTCATGATTACAAATGCGTGAAAGACATCGACAATGATAGCTACTTTTGTTAAGTAGCTTAGTTGGCCTAGGAATCAGACCTCGAAGGAACACACCTGGAGACAGTTCAGAGTTACAATTACCTGGGACATACTATAACCAGTGATGGAAAATGTACAACTGAAATAAACAAAAGAATAGGTATGGCAAAAGTAATTTTAATGCCGTGAAAAATATACTAACATCAAAAGAAATAACACCAGGGCTAAAACTAAGAATAGCAAAATGTTACATCTTCTCAATATTCCTATATGGTGCAGAAACATGGATATTAGACCAGAGAAAGAAAAGAAAACAAACGATGCAGTTTAAAAACAACTAAAATGAAAAGTTAACTACTAAACACATTAGAACAAGGCAAATGATATTTTGGGGGCATGTTAATAGACACAACAGCCTAATAAAAGTAATATTGGAAGGGAAAATACAAGGTAAAAGAGGCAGAAGCAGACCAAGACTAACATGGACGAGTAACATCAAAAGATGGACAAGTCAACCTATGACAATCTGCACCATCAAAGCAAGAGACAGAGTGGAATGACGCTACATGGTAGCCAACCTTCGATGTGGAGATGGCACTCAATGATGATGAGATGGGATAATGCTCTAGCGTTTCATTCTCGTGGCAAGGCGCTGTGCCAAGGAGTACGTGTTCGATCTTGCTTCAGACCGTCTATTGTTCTTTGTTTGTTTTCTGTTGTTGATTATTTATGATTTTTTCCGAGTGTTGTAAACATACCTCTTTCCCTGAAATTATTCGCTGATCTATCACGTTGGAAGATTCCCTCTATAACAAAACTCATTTATTATTATCTCATAAGACCGTTCTCATATGTGTCTAGTGAGGGTGATCAGTTCTGTTACCAACACGGTGCACACGTAATGTCTGAGTCACTACACTCTTCGACTCAGTTTATTACACAATAATTATATTTTAAATAATATTTGTATGCATAATTTTTTTATAATGGTTAGACATACATCTGGAGGCTAAGACGTTTCACAGCAGCTGAGCTGGAAACTGTCAGCGACCCACAACTGATGACTTGTGCCAGGATCGGTGAACCAGAAACATCCATACCCTATTGATTCCCTTTCGTGGTGCCTCCAGAAACAGACTAACCTGTCTAGTCTGGCCAAGAGAGTAGGGATCAAAGAGGGAAGGCAACCCGGTACTCAAAAATGTCGTGCTGAAGTCGTATGTGTTGGGCCGAAAGTTGCAAATATCTCAGTTTTACTGCAAATTACAATACAACGTATCTATACCCACATAACGTTCTTCTAAGGACGTAAGCGTAGGGAACATGTCATTCCTTTAGTTGTCATCAGATGAAAGACAGAAAAAAAGAATATTTATTGGTTCACCTTACTGAGGACGCATTGTAGGCGACTCTCATTTTATTGCAGACACAATTCTGAGTGACTCATTTCTTTAGTTGACAAAGAATTATGTTTTTAATTAAATTCTTGGAAATCCATGAACTTTCTCGATGTTTTTTTTTATTTTAGTTACTTGATTAATTTATGACTTCGATAGAGTTGGTAGTTAGTTGATTAATTTATTACTTCGATAGAGTTGATAGTTACTTGATTAATTTATTACTTCGATAGAGTTGATAGTTAGTTGATTAATTTATTACTTCGATAGAGTTGATAGTTAGTTGATTAATTTATTAATTCGATAGAGTTGATAGTTAGTTGATTAATTTATTAATTCGATAGAGTTGATAGTTACTTGATTAATTTATTACTTCGATAGAGTTGATAGTTACTTGATTAATTTATTACTTCGATAGAGTTGATAGTTAGTTGATTAATTTATTAATTCGATAGAGTTGATAGTCAGTTGATTAATTTATTACTTCGATAGAGTTGATAGTTACTTGATTAATTTATTACTTGGATAGAGTTGATAGTTAGTTGATTAATTTATTAATTCGATAGATTTGATAGTTAGTTGATTAATTTATTACGTCGATAGAGTTGATAGTTAGTTGATAATTTATTAATTCGATAGAGTTGATAGTTAGTTGATTAATTTATTAATTCGATAGAGTTGATAGTTAGTTGATTAATTTATTACTTCGATAGAGTTGATAGTTACTTGATTAATTTATTACTTCGATAGAGTTGATAGTTACTTGATTAATTTATTACTTCGATAGAGTTGATAGTTACTTGATTAATTTATTACTTGGATAGAGTTGATAGTTAGTTGATTAATTTATTAATTCGATAGATTCGATAGTTAGTTGATTAATTTATTACGTCGATAGAGTTGATAGTTAGTTGATTAATTTATTAATTCGATAGAGTTGATAGTTAGTTGATTAATTTATTACGTCGATAGAGTTGATAGTTACTTGATTAATTTATTACTGCGATAGAGTTTATAGTTAGTTGATTAATTTATTACGTCGATAGAGTTGATAGTTACTTGATTAATTTATTACTGCGATAGAGTTGATAGTTACTTGATTAATTTGTTGCTTCGATAAAGTTGGTAGTTACTTGTTTAATTTATTACTTCCATAGAGCTGATAGAGCAGTACTTTAGCAAATGATCGTGCTGTAAGTGAATATCTTATCATATTCTGCAAAAGTGAAGTTGTTATTGACAGGATCATTATCACTGCACACCGGACGATCCCATAGGTGCTCAGATATCCTCATCGAGATAATCAGAGGAGAAACCTGACCCATGTACACGAACTCCGTAGCACTGTATTCCACGGTGTGGGTACATCTTTTTTGATGACAGTTTTGCCTAGGGGTGGCCAGATTTATGGCTTCTTAATTTAATGTATGCTATCAATAGTCCTTAAAATGTGCCAGTGCACACGGAACCTCTTGTTTATTGCCGTTATCCGAGAGGGCTAGACACTGAATCGTATTACCCAGAGATCAGAGGAGGGTGAGCCACGAAGAAACTGCGGAAAGAAGATCAGGAAGAATATCACTGGAGGCTGCAGAATTGTGGTTTTACAGAAGAATGTTAAGAATACCATGGGCAGTTAAGAAGAGTGACCAAACGTTCTGAAAGAGGCCGAAGCAAAAAGAGAGCTTATTTCCAATATTAGAAGAAACAAACATCATTCTTATGCCATGTAATGAGAAGGGAACATGTGCTGGCAACAAACAGCGGACATAAGAAATGCAAATTAATTGGGAAGGTTTCTACAAATAAAACAGGATGTTAGGCAAGATTGTGTGCTGCCATCAGTTGTGTTTAATATGTATAGTGAGATTATTTTAAGATCCATAAGGGGCATGCCTGGAATTACAATCGGAGGTCATAATATAAATAATCTAAGGTATGCTGATGATACAGGCTTAATATCTAAGAGTGAAAATGAGTTACAAGAAATGTTAGACATTATAGTGAAAGAAAGCAAAAATAAAGGACTCAGCCTTAATAGCAAAAAGACAGAAGTAATGGTAACAACAAAGAAAAAGGCATCACCGCAATGCACAATAAAGACAAGTGGAACAATATTAAAACAGGTAAATGAATTGAAATATCTGGGAACATTGTTAACCTCAGATGGTTAATGTAAAACAGAGATGAGATGCAGAATGGCTCAGGCAAAATAAGCTTTCCAAAAAAATTGAGGAAGATACTATACAATCCATTTTTGGCAATAGAAACAAGAAAAAGAATTCTTAAATGTTATGTTGAACCAGTCTTTACATATGGATGTGAATCATGGACAATAGGACAAAAGACAAGAAAATCACTGAAAGATGTAGAAATGTGGTTTTACAGAATAATGTTGAGAATACCATGGACAGCTAATAAGAGTAATGGAAACGTTCAGAAAGAGGCCAAAACAAAAATATTTTTTTAATATTAGGAAGAACAAATCATCATTTGTTAGCCACGTTATGAGAAGGGAACAGTTGGAATATATTGTGACAACTGGGAAAATTGAGGGACGAAGAGATAGAGGAAGGCTAAGAGATAATATACCAGACAACTTAAGAGAATGGCTTGGCAGAAGGTCAACAACAGAAATGATAAATATCTGTCGAGATCGAGAGTTGTGGAGAGACATGATCACCTACGCCAGCAGGCACGGTACTTGATGATGATGACGATGAATGAGAAGGGACCAGCTAGAATATATTGTAACATCTAGGATCATTGGCTGTTGGAGTTTCCCCTATCCATTCACATCTCTCTAGTACGCTAAGCTAAAGACTGTATTAATGCTCTTTCAATAACTGTAACTGCCTCATTTACATTGATACTAATGACTTCATTTTCAACTTCTCATTTAACTCTCTCATTTACAATGACACTAATGACTTCATTATCAACGTCTCATTCAACTCTCTCATTTACAATCACACTAATAACTTCATTATCAATTTCTCATTTAATTCTCTCATTTACAATGACACTAATGACTTCATTATCAACTTCACATTGATACTAATGACTTCATCATCAACGTCTAATTTAACTCTCTCATTTACAATGATACTAATGACTTCATTATCAACTTCTCATTTAACTCTCTCATTTACAATGATACTAATGACTTCATTATCAACTTCACATTGATACTATTGACTTCACTAGCAACTTCTCATTTAACCCTCTCATTTACAATGACACTAATGACTTCATCATCAACGTCTAATTTAACTCTCTCATTTACAATGATACTATTGACTTCACTAGCAACTTCTCATTTAACCCTCTCATTTACAATGACACTAATGACTTCATTATCAACGTCTCATTAACTCTCTCATTTACATAGATTTTTTTGACTCAACTAATGCACTCTCAGCTCAACTTAGCATTGTTAGTTGTATTGATGTTTTTGACGACATTAATACTCTCGATTGACATAACCTCATTCCGTCCACTCCTGTGACTCCCAGATCTATCGGCCAGACAACTTTGTGTTCGGCGCGTCCGGAGCAGGCAACAACTGGGCCAAGGGCCATTACACCGAGGGGCCGAGCTGTGCGATTCGGTACTGGACGTGATAAGGAAGGAGGCGGAGGGCTGCGACTGCCTGCAGGGTTTTCAGCTTACTCAGTCGCTCGGAGGCGGTTCAGGCTCTGGTTAGTAAGATTCTATCTATCTATCTATCTATCTATCTATCTATCTATCTATCTATCTATCTATCTATCTATCTATCTATCTATCTATCTATCTATCTATCTATCTATCTATCTATCTATCTATCTATCTATCTATCTATCTATCTATCTATCTATCTATCTATCTATCTATCTATCTATCTATCTATCTATCCCTGTCTATCTCTGTCTATCTCTGTCTATCTCTCTATCTATATCAATCTCTGTCTATCTCTCTATCTATCTCTCTATCTATCTCTATCTGTCTATCTATCTCTATCTCTCTATCTATCTCAATCTCTGTCTATCTCTCTATCTATCTCTATCTCTGTCTATCTCTATCTATCTCAATCTCTGTCTATCTCTCTATCTATCTCTATCTCTGTCTATCTCTCTATCTATCTCAATCTCTGTCTATCTCTCTATCTATCTCTATCTCTGTCTATCTCTCTCTATCTCTCTATCTATCTCAATCTCTGTCTATCGCTCTCTATCTCTCTATCTCAATCTCTGTCTTTCTCTCTCCATCTCTCTCTATCTCTCTCTATTTCTCTCTATCTATCTCTATCTCTGTCTATCGCTCTCTATCTCTCTATCTATCTCAATCTCTGTCTATCTCTCTATCTATCTCTGTCTCTGTCTATCTCTCTATCTATCTCTGTCTCTGTCTATCTCTCTATCTATCTCTGTCTCTGTCTATCTCTCTATCTATCTCAATCTCTCTCTATCTCTCTATCTATCTCAATCTCTGTCTATCTCTCTATCTATCTCTGTCTCTGTCTATCTCTGTCTATCTCTCTCTCTCTATCTCTCTCTATCTCTCTCTATCTCTGTCTAAATCTCTTTCGACAGTGTATGTCTAAAATTGTTGGCCGAGTAGTCTAGAAATAAGAGATCGGCCACTGGGTGAAAAAGTCGCGGATTCAAATCTGGCAACAGATGGCGGGTGAATTTTCTCTTTCAATCTGTGGGCCCTTCTTGGCTCTACCCTCCCCGGGCTCGTGCTCATGACATTATTATCTAACTCTCTCGGTGAGCGGAGAAAACAGGAGGTGATGTAAACGAGCTCTTTGTGGTTAAAGGTAAAAACAAACAATGCAACAGGTGGCAGTAGCACGAGAATTGTTGTTGAGCAACTGAACTCTTTCCGTGCGGAAGCTTTTTACCAATGCAAGAGAAGAGATTTCGGAGACAAAATTTCTTAAGGTTTTAAGAATCATTCTACATACATGTATTTATATTTATCTAACATATAACAAATTATATATGAATTTAGATAATTGAGCAAGGAATATTAGATTTCGTCAATACCACGATGATACTAGACATGCAAAAAAGAATATGGTTTGATGACGGTTCACACTAATCAAATTGAGAGTGACGCACTATGTGGCGAAACGTACAGTAGGAGTTAAAGTCCATCCAAGCTGATGACGTGTTTCGGATCGAAAGGCACAGATATCGCTGCTTATCGTAAACTAACGACGTAATCATCATCAAGTACCGGGCCTGCTGGCGTAGGCGATCATGTCTCTCCACAACTTTCGATCTCGACAGTTATTTATCATTTCTGTTGTTGACCTTCTGCCAAGCCATTTTCTTAAACTGTCTGCTATCTTTACTCTTTGCTTCCCTCTATCTTTTCGTCCCTCAATTTTCCCAGTTGTTACAATAAATTCCAGTTGTTCTCTTCTCATTACATGGCCAAAAAATAATGATGGTTTCTTACTAATATTGGAAATTAGCTCTCTTTTTGCATTGCCTTCTTTCAGTCGTTCAGTACCTCCAGAATGGATTATTTTATGTTCATCAGAATATATCTCCCCTGATCCAGTGTACCTCATTTCGCAAAGTCCCAGTAAATGTAAACCATTCTTTTCATTTCATATTTGATGTTTTCCAGTATACCCTTCTGCATGAGTGTTCTCACATTCCAAGTACCTATCTTTAGAGTTTGTTTTATCTTTATTTTGCCTACAGTAGCTTGATGACGATCGGATATCACCTGTAGCACATGATGTCCCCTACCAAACGAGGGCTTTCCATTGGAATCCCCCTTAACGTTGTTAAAATTAACGAATGAACGTTGTACAAGAAATTGATGGCATTGTTAAAAGAATTAGTACAAATAAATATGCATTGCCGTGGTAAAGCTGTTAGTGAAAAGGCAAAATATAAAAAAAAAATAATAACTACCAATCAATGTATTGTTCTTCCGAGTCAAAGACAGCACATATGGCACAGATTATCAGTATCGCACTACCTTTGCTATTAAGTGTCAAGCTTTGCACACAAACCGCATAGTATCTCGCCACACATACCTGTCCTGAGCGAGCCTCCAGACCACGACAATGGAGCAAATGCCTGCTCTTATTGCTTCTCACAGCAGTGTTCTTTTTAATTTTTTTCTTTAAGTCGGTCTTTTGGTTCTTTGGTTATGGAACCAAAGTCCGACTTAGAGAAAAAAAGAACACAATTTAACATTTTTTAACCTCTTTTTTCCCATTTCAGGGCCTGCTTTGAGATTCTCTTATTGTCTCTTCTCATCTCATGGGCATTATGTGTATCGCCTTCTATTGATTATGTAGATGTTATTTTTGGATGCGTTATCTTTCTCTTATTTATGCGCTACTCTTGAATTCACTCCATGATAAAGTATTTGTTTTTAAATGCATTTAATTTATGTTCTATTTCTTTAGTTGTTTTCTCTGCTGTTGCTTGTATGCGAGTGATAGTGCATTCTAACGTGTTTTTTCTGCATTCTCCCCTCAGTTATTGCTTGTATCATCATCATCATCACCGAGTGCCGTCTCCGCAACGAAGGTTGGCTACCATGGAACGTCATTCTGCTCTGTCTCGTGCTTTGATAGTGAAGGTTGTCACAGGCTGATTTGTCCATCTTTTGATGTTACTCGTCCATCTTAGTCTTGGTCTGCCTCTGCCTCTTTTGCTTTGTATTTTCCCCCCCCCCAGGATTACTTTTAGTAGGCTGTTGTGTCTTTTAACATGGCCCAAAAATCGCATTTGTCTTGTTTGAATTGTGTTTAGTAGTTCTCTTTTCATTTTAGTTGTTTTAAGACTTCGTCGTTTGTTTTCTGTTCCTTCCATCCAATTCTACCTATTATTCCATATATCCACATTTCAAAGGCTTCAATTCTCTGTTCTGTTTTCTTGTCTTACGTCATGTTTCTGCACCATATAGGAATACTGAGAAGATATAACATTTTGCTATTCTTAGTTTTAGCCCTGGTGTTATTTGTTTTGATGTTAGTGTGTTCTTCATGGCGTTAAAATTACTTTTTTGCCATTCCTATTCTTTTGTTTATTTCAGTTGTACATTTTCCATCACTGGTTATAGTATGTCCAAGGTAGTTGTAGTTCTGAACTGCTTCCAGGTCTATTCCTTCAATTTTGATATCCATTTGTGGGTTTTGAGTATTTCCTTTGTTTATGATCATAGTTTTAGTCTTTTTTATATTCATATCTAGTCCATATTTTTTGCTTGTCATGTTTATTTCATTAAGTAATTGTTGTAGATCTTTAAGATTTTCTACTAGTAGTACAGTATCATCAGCATATCTTAGGTTATTGATTATCTTTCCATTAATTTGAAGGCCTGGCATCTCTATGATGTTTTTAAAGATTTGCTCAGTGTATAAATTGAACAAGGTTGGTGATAGGATTCATCCCTGTCTTACTCCTCTTTTTATATCAATGGGTGTAGAGTTCTCTTTGTTATATTTTATTATTGCTGTTTAAGAGTGGATAGTACATTCTAACGTGTTGTTTCTGCATTCTCCCCTTAGTTATTTTTTGTATACGAGTGGATAGTACATTCTAATGTGTTGTTTCTGCATTCTCCCCTCAGTTATTGCTTGTATACGAGTGGATAGTACATTCTAATGTGTTGTTTCTGCATTCTCCCCTCAGTTATTGCTTGTATACGAGTGGATAGTACAATCTAACGTATTGTTTCTGCATTCTCCCCTCAGTTATTGCTTGTATACAAGAGGATAGTACAATCTAACGTATTGTTTCTGCATTCTCCCCTCAGTTATTGCTTGTATACAAGTGGATAGTACATTCTAACGTGTTGTTTCTGCATTCTCCCCTCAGTTATTGCTTATATACGAGTGGATAGTACAATCTAACGTATTGTTTCTGCATTCTCCCGACCAGGCATGGGCACATTGGTGATCAGCAAAGTTCGAGAAGAGTACCCTGACCGCATTATGAGCACATACTCCATTGTTCCGTCTCCGAAGGTATCCGACGTTGTCGTAGAGCCGTACAACGCCACACTCTCTGTTCATCAGGTAGGGCTAGGTCCACCAAAACTGCCTGGCACTTCAATTTAAAAGTGATATTTTAGTTTACACATGACATGTCTATTAACAGAACATCGGAGAAAAGTGATCTGTGATTCATGGGGTGTCTGACTGCATGCGTTAGGGTCAGCAACCAATAGCTGGTCAAGAGCTTACTTCACCTCCACGCAGTGACTCTGATAGCAGTCTAACCAGTCAGGTCTCGAAAGCGAAGGCAGCACACACACACACAAACTACGTTGAAATCGGATATATTAGTCCGGAAGGGGCAGATATCCCTGCTTGTTGCAAATCACAACACAACTCAACAACGCCCACTTTACGCTTGATAGTCGATAAAGTGGAGTAGCAGTCGGGCAGGAGCTGTTTTTGTGCGAAACACAAAATTACAAAAACACATTTACATAACTGCTCCTTATAAATCTGATATTTCATTCGCCTGAAGTATTGTTTATATTTGCATTGTCGTTTCTTGTTTTTATATTATAATTTACCGGTTTTTTTTGTGTTTTTTTTTTTAATTCTTGTAGTGGCATATATAGTTTTGTATGTAGTGTTTATTTATGGGCCAATGGATTTTCCTCAGTCTACTTTATTCAGTACAGTCTTGAGGTACGTGTTCAGCAGCCTGGGGCGCCTGTCCACATGTACATGTGACTGAGGTGCCAATCTTGAATTTTGTATACATGTGACTATGGAGTCTTTTGTGTCATATGCTGAGTTTTGTATACATGTGACTATGGAGTCTTTTGTGTCATATGCTGAGTTTTGTATACATGTGACTATGGAGTCTTTTGTGTTATATTCTGAGTTTTGTATACATGTGACTATGGAGTCTTTTGTGTCATATTCTGAGTTTTGTATACATGTGACTATGGAGTCTTTTGTGTCATATTCTGAGTCGCATGATAACTTGGTCCCACCTATTTATATCAAGGTAGGTATCTTGATTTGGCGTTTGAGGGTCTTCTGACTGATTTGATCACCTGTTTTCTCTGATGATATGTAACTGATGCACCTGTGCTGTCTTCACATTAGCTCCATCATCACTGTAACCGGTCCACGTAAAATAGCATTCAGATCTATTTTAGTTTAGTCGCCGGATTACCAACATCGCACATCGAGCAAGTTAACCGTCTTTCTGGCATCCCCTGCACCTTCTTTCAATCCCGAACGTACAGACTACGTCCGTCCTACGGAAATTCTTGAAACGAAGTCGCGAGGGGGATAATGCGATTGAATAAAGCACTATCTCCATATTCCGTGCCCAGGCAGGGTAGGCAAAGTTTTGTTCATTCTGTGGCCGTGTGTGTTTGTCAAACATTGGTAGAATTAGCCACGAGAGAAGCTGTTCGACAAAAACAACCCCTCAAAAAATAAAAGATACACAATAGCCTCCTCTAGACTGTCTGACAAAACGAAAAGAGATACATCGAACAAGTCCATATGCCCTTAGATCTCCCCCTCAAATAATCCCGCAGTGTTAAAAGACTGAGAAATATCAGTCCTGCCCTGTTCCTACTGTAGCTCTCTGGATCTTTTCCCTGAAAACACAGGAAGATATCAGCACAGAACACGAACTCCCTTACACCGGCGAGTGACTAGCAGAGTAATTTTAAAGAGTCGGTTATTTATTTGGAAAGATGCGACGATTTTTACTAAACTAATTACACCTGAGAGTGGTTCTAAACTTCTAATACCACAAGAAACGATAGAATTGATGTTTCATTAAATTATACTTCTTCTGCTGCGTACATCTCTAAACGTCAATATTAATAAGTTCGAAGAAGGTCTTCGACAGCTCAAGGCTGGTGACATTGCCAAACACCTCGTTCCAATATGGTACCGGCGATGGCCACAAGAGCCTTCAATTATACAAACTACAGAATAAGGAAGTCAACTGTATTACACAACATGCCCTTTTTTGGAATCCCCAGGGGAAAGGACAAAGAGGAAGATCAAGGAATTCTTGGAGAAGACAGATAGAAGCAGAGATGAAGATGATGGAGAAGACATGGAATGATCTTAAAAGAATGGCAAGAGACAGAACGACTTGGAAAGTTTTTGTTGAGGACCTATGCTCCACGGGGAGCTGAAAGGTAGAAGAAGAAGAAGACAGCATAAGGAAGCAGTGATAGCTCAGTGAATAGTGAACTGGACTACACGGGACGACAGGTCAGGTTCGATCCTGATCGACTGCTTCCGAGTTCACCCACTCTCTAATGGGTACCGGAATTTTTTTCTGGGAAAGTAAAGCGGCACGGACGTAATACTGACCACATTACCCCCCCCCCCCCCTTCCCCCCCCACCAAAAAAAAAGAAAATCATGTGCCGAAGGTGTATACAAAATTATGGTCACTAACACCATATTCCCTATACGCCCCTTGGCGTGACGGTGCTCTTTATTTTTCTATTGTAATGCTTAAGGACCTCTTTCAAGGAACTGGTCTGTCGATGAAGTACAATTACTGTTACAAATGGGACCTTGGAACGTCTGCGAGACTTACTCCTGAGCGAATAAAATGGTCGTAATGTTATGGAAATGAAATTTGGGGAATAAAGCGCAACATTTGAAAGTTACATGAAGACAAATTTACATAACAGAATATTGAAAGGTTGAACAGTGAGACCTTGGGAGATAGATGTACATTTTCCATTCTACCGCCATCGAAAGAATGTAATGATCAGTCACGGGAGAAGATGAGGGGAGAGGTCTGGCAGCCAAAAACAGACTCTGAGACGGGAAAGAAGATACGGTAAGACGTCGACTTCAGTCACGGGAGAAGATGAGGGGAGAGGTCTGGCAGCCAAAAACAGACTCTGAGACGGGAAAGAAGATACAGTAAGACGTCGACTTCAGGACAAGAAGATTATAAGTTCGAATTCCACCACAGCCGGTGGACATTTGTCAAAAATCGAACCCTTGCTTTCTTTGTGGCTTTACCTTCGGGTAGTGAGATTTGATATCTAGCCCTCGCGGATAACGGGGAAAAAAAATTTTCGTGTGTACTCTGCGCACGTTAAAGAAAACCTGACAGCTGAAAATCGAAAACAGTAGACCAAAGATGGCTAGGGCATAATTGAAACGACTAAAATCTACGGAAACCAAGAGTACTAATTCTATTTCTATTACTACAACAATTGCAGCTACTACTACTACTACTACTGCAGCTTCTACTACTGCAGATACTATTACTCCTATAGCTACTACTACTTTTACTACAACTACTACTACAACGGCTACTACTAATACTACTTTAGCTACTACTACTACAGCGGCTACTACTACTACTTTAGCTACTACTACTACTTTAGCTACTACTACTACTGCGGCTACTACTACTACTTTAGCTACTACTACTACAGCGGCTACTACTACTACTTTAGCTACTGCTACTACAGCGGCTACTACTACTACTTTAGCTACTACTACTACAGCGTCTACTATTATGAATACTAATTCACCTACTACTACTATAACTACTACTACTGCTGCAGCTATAACAACTACTGCAACTACAACTACTATAGCGTCTACTATTATGACCACTACTATAGCTACTACTACTAATCATCATCAGCATTAAGTACCGGGCCTACTGGCGTAGGTGATCATGTCTCTCCACAGCTTTCGATCTCGACAGTTCTTTATCATTTTCTGTTGTTGACCTTCTGCCAAGCCATTCTCTTAAGCTATCTGGTATTTTCTCTCTTTGTTTCCCTCTATATTTTCGTCCCTCAATTTTTCCAGTTGTTACAATATATTCCAGTTGTTTTCTTCTCATTACATGGCCAAAAAATGATGATTGTTTCTTCCTAATATTGGAAATTAGCTCTCTTTTTGCTTAGACCTCTCTCAGAACATCTTCATTACTCTTCTTAGCTGTCCATGGTATTCTCAACATTCTTCTGTAAAACCACATTTCTACAGACTCCAGTGGTTTTCTTGTCTGTTGTCCTAGTGTCCATGATTCACATCCATATGTTAAGACTGGCTCTACATAACATTTAAGAACTCTTTTTCTTGTTTCTATTGTCAAAAATGGATTGCATAGTATCTTCCTCATTTTTCTGTAAAGCTGCTTTTGCCTGAGCCATTATGCATCTCACCTCTTTTGTACATCTTCCTTCTGAGGTTAACAAAGTTCCAAAATATTTAAATTCATTTACCTGTTTTAATATTGTTCCACTTGTCTTGATTCTGCACTGAGGTGATGGCTTTCTTATACTACTACTACTATTACTGCAGCTATAACTACTACTGCAGCTACTACTGCTACTACTACTATAGCGTCTACTCTTATAATTACTAATTCACCTACTACTACTATAACTACCACTTCAGATAATAGTACTTCTATTATTTATACTGCAGCTACTACTCCTATCACTGTCGCTACATTTATATTAATAATATGCTTCATGTTTCACAGTTGGTGGAAAATACGGATATGACGTATACCATCGATAACGAGGCCTTGTATGACATCTGTTTCCGGACGTTAAAGCTAACCACGCCCACTTATGGCGACCTGAATCATCTAATTTCAGCTTCTCTGTCTGGCACCACCACGTGCTTGCGATTTCCTGGTCAGCTCAACTCAGACTTAAGAAAACTATGCGTCAATATGGTACCTTTCCCCCGACTACATTTCTTCATTCCTGGATTTGCACCCCTAACGTCCAGAGGTTCTCAACAGGTAACGTTAAAGTGTTATCCCTTAGTTAGTTTTACCCTCGCTCGCCCCTCGGAAGATGATTTATGCAATATGTTACTGAGGTCGATCAAGAGTCTGCGACCTGTGGTCGCTATAGCAGGGGCGACGGTCCACCAGCTGACCAAAACCTCGTTTTGATCTCCACGTTATTCTCCCTAGACTGGGTCAAAACAGACTGGCCTAGGTCAGGGTCGTCATGTTCTCTGCAGTGGTGATGCCTACTAATATTGATGACTTGGTGTTGCTTCACATCTGGGTAGGTCAGGTTAACCTTCACCCTGCAGAACACGGGAATCCTAAAAAGTTGTTGGATCCCACCACATTCGCCATCTGATAGTGAAGTCACACATGAGCTCCATCGGGGAACCAAAGACTACCGGCAACTCAACATAGAACTGGGGTGGTTAGTAGTAGCTGCTCTTTGAGGAACAGACAGGGTAGAGAATCCGGTCATTTATTTAGTTGTTCCATGGGTAGTGAGGATGCTCGATCAACACACTGACTAACCAAGTAAATAACTGATTTTCTAACTAAATAACTGGTTAACTAACTAAATAACTGGTTAACTAACTAAATAACTGATTAGCTATGTAACTAACTATCTAACTAGCTAACAAACTAACTGATTAGCTGTCAAACTAAATAACTAACTGACTGACTGATTGATTTAACTAACTAACTGACAAACTAAGTAAATAACTGCTTAACCAACGAAATAACTGGTTAACTAACTAATGAACAAACTAAATAACTTATATCCTAACTATCTAACAAACAACAAACTAACTGATCAACTATCAAACTAACTAGTTAAAAACTGACTGACTGACCAACTGATTAACTATCTAACAAATTAATTGATTAACATTGCAACAAAGTAATTGTTTAACAAACTAACTAATTAACTGACTTATTAACTAACTAACTGACTGACTGACATAGCCACTCATTAACTAACTAACTAAATAACTAAACTAACTAGCTAACTAACTCAATATAACCGACTAACTAACAAAATATAACTGCTAGCTAACTAATTCTAACTAACTAAATCCAACTCACTAACAAATTCTGACTAGCTAGCTATAACGAACTGACTTTCTAACTAAATTTAACTGACCAACTAATTAAACCTCACTTACTAACTAACCAACTAACTAGCTAAATCTAACGGACTGACAAATTAAATATAACTGAATAACTCCTCATTAAGGCTCCTTGTCGTGGGAATGGGGCTTAACTGTCACTAGGGACTGAAAACCAAGACTGGCCAGGCCTTCCTACATCCGAGCAAGAACACAGTCTGCTCTAGCAAATTTAAGTGCTGAAGTCGGAGGCAACCAGCCAAAAGGCGCACTACAACAATCAGGATTCCACGCACTCACGCCAATGGGAAGTATGTCTATAACCGCAAATCGATATGGCACTCGCCCTGTGATGGACACTCAGGCAGGTGCAGCGCCGGGCCCTCAACCTCGAAAGGGCCCAACCTCTATTACTGGATGTCCTTCTCAACCGCTCTTTGGAGTCAGGGGGCGAGAGAATAGAGCTACTGGCCAATCCAAAATAAGACCACTCAAAATAATGCACTGGAATGCTGAAGGCATTAACAGCAAAAGAGATGGGTACAGTAAAAAGATTTTTTTTTTAAAAACTATCATTACGTCACATAGTACCATTACTAGTGTATCACGGGGGACAGCGATAGGACCAGAGAAATAAAGGCCGCTTGGTCAAAGCAGTCGCCACGACGTGTGAGACTCAGGATTTTTATTTCACCCCCGATAGAAAAAAATCCTTTCTGTCTACCGCGGGATTCGAACACCGAACGTCGGCTTTTCAGCCAGCGGTGAAGATTAGGGGATACCAGTGCTACCGATCTGACAGATACAACACTACAGACAAAACTATATGGGCCACTGCAAGAATTACAAAAGACAGTAAAATGTATACAGGAAACGACATTGCAGATATAGACAATACTTCGGGCGAACGAAAGATATATATATAAATTGACTAAATAACTAAATACTAACTAAATTTAACTGACTAACCAACTAACTAACTATATCTAACTGACTAACTAACCAACTAACTATATCTAACTTACTAATTAATCCATTAACTAGCTAAATTTAATTGACTAACAAAATTAATCTTACTGACTAAGTAACCAACTAACTATATCTAACTTACTAATTAATCCATTAACTAGCTAAATCTAATTGACTAACAAAATTAATCTTACTGACTAAGTAACCAACTAACTATATCTAACTTACTAATTAATCCATTAACTAGCTAAATTTAATTGACGAACAAAATTAATCTTACTGACTAAGTAACCAACTAACTATATCTAACTTACTAATTAATCCATTAACTAGCTAAACCTAATTGACGCACAAAATTAATCTTACTAAGTAACCAACTAACTATATCTAACTTACTAATTAATCCATTAACTAGCTAAATCTAATTGACTAACAAAATTAATCTTACTGACTATCATATGACGTGTTTGGGTAAGAGTTTTAAATTAAAACCCAAATAGAAAAATAATATTTGTAAACGACTTAATATTTCTGTTCGCCTACTGAAGTCTGCACCGACTTTAGTAGAAGAACAGGCTTTATTTATAGAAATTGAGAAGATGTGAACGAAACTTCGCTTTTATATTCACTTGAGACTTGTAACGTTAAGCGACGTAATACTGGATGACAGAGATAAATACAAGACCTGGTTAAACAAAATAATAAAATAAAAACCAAATAGCAAAAATAAAAGATAAAAAGCAGCCCTAACCTTAGATTCAAAGTGTGCACGTAAAAAAAAATACAGAAACTCCGGGTAGTGTTCTGCTCTTTTAATACTCGTGTATGGAACACAAAGATATTAAATCAGATAACAGGGATAAAAACGAAGTCACGAAAATGTAGATTTACATTACAATTGTGGTACCCAAAAAAATGGTGGATAGAAAATAAAAGAGTGAAGTTTGAAAGCGGCTGAAAGAAATATAATATTAGAAACAGTTCGAGCTTGGCAAGTAACATGTGTTTGATTTATGAAGAGACAGGACAACTATCGTGGAAGGAGGTACGGGAGAGAGTAAAGCAGCCAGAAATAGGCTAAGCAGAACTGATAACATAAGTAGATTGTAACTGACAACAGCCGAGAGTACAAATAGGGCAAGATATCGAGTAAAATGACGCTCTGTTTCATCAAATCATCGACAACACAGCATGATGATGAAAGAGACACAAAATAAGTTGTACGAGTTAATCGACGAAAATGGAATTATTTGCGGGTCACTTTCATTGCACTCCGGGCATGTCCATAGGTGCTCAGATCCCCTCCTCAGCAAGTCGCACAGTGTCCAGCGACTGACGACTCCAGTTCTGAGTTGCTTGATAGTCTTCTTATACGCCTACAAATTTTCTCCTTTCTGGCTGTGCCCATCTTAACTCTCATCGCTTTCATCCGAAGGAATGACATGGAATCATGATTGTCGAAGTCCTGTGCCCTTCCCACATCTCGGAGGGCCTTGACAATGTCTGCCCGATCCATCGCTTGCCCGTATTAAACGACAGCACAGCTAGCCAACCTGTCCGCTCTTTCAGTTCCCTGTACTCCCGCATGTCCAGGGACATATACAAAGATGACTTTACGTATTTTTGATTTCTGCAATGACTCTAACCATTGAATGCGTATAGAGCCCACCTCCACTTTTTTTCATTATGCTCATCGAATCACTCGGCATACATGCATGGGTGTAGTCTTGCGACTCTAACCATTTGAATGCCCTGGTCACTGCCATACCTCCATCGTCATGCTACTCGTGGTCATAACGTACGCACTACTGTGTACCTTGACTATTCTGTCTGCCGAGCGTGCTGTAAATATTTAGATAATGTAACTATTGTGGAAAAGTAGACTTATCTCAAAGCGTTAATGTCGCCGTGTAGTGTTGAATCCTTATCTCACTTGAGCACATCCTCTGTGGGAAAGCTTTACCCATGCACCCTACCTGGCGCAGTTACACATTTACTTATGCTGGGTCGACTTATGGACATGTTTCGGAATCTAGTAAGAGATGTTAATAGTTAATATAAGTAAAAGCTTGCAGCGAATCACTTATAGTCTTTGACTCAGTTTATTGGACAAAAATTATATTTTGTATAATATTTTTATTTATAATTTTTATATTGGTTAGACTTACATCTGGAGGCTGTTACGCTTCACAGCAGCTGAGCTGGAAACTGTCAGCGACTCACAGCTGATGGCTTCCGTCAGGATCGGTGAACCAGAACCATCTAGACCCTGCTCCACCTCTTCGTGGTGCCGCTAGAATCAGACTAACCAATCTAATCTGGCCAAGTGAGTAGGGATCGAAAGGGACGACAACCCGGTACTCAAAAATTCCGTGGTTAAGTCGGATGGTTTGGGCCGAAAGGCTTAAATATGACAATTCGACCGCTAACCACCATTAACGAATCCGCCCCCACGTAACTTCCTTTTAAGGGCGGATGACGAAGAAGTGTATTCCCTTAGCCATCGGTTGAACGCCAGCATGCAATACGTTCATTTCGTCCTTGCTTTTCTTTCTTCATCATCATCATCGCGTGCCGTCTTCGCGTAATTATTTATTAAAATTGTGCAATATCCTTCAATATTTCGTTTCCCGTCATGAATTATCGGCTCGATTACATACCCTCTCCAGTACCGGGCTATCACTGTGCCTGAGCTAACCCAGCAGATGTTTGATGCCAAGAACATGATGGCCGCTTGTGATCCCCGACACGGTCGCTACCTGACAGTAGCCTGCATCTTCCGGGGCCGAATGTCTATGAAAGGTCAGAACCCTTCTGTTGTGAAATTCATTATTTAGTTAGATCACGGCACCTTGGCTCGTGTTTTAGATCTCTATCTCTGATGTCACTGACAAGCTCCACGTTTACAGCAGAAGTTAAGAAAGTAGAAAATCAACTGTAACCCGCACAGCACTATAGCGAGCCTCCTCCTTCTTCTTTTCTTCTTCGTTTTCTTTTTCTTCTTCTTCTACTTTTCCTTTTTCTTCTTCTTCTTCTACCTCTTCTTCTTTATCTACTTTTTCTTCTTCTTCTTTTTTTCTTCCTCTTCTTCTACCTCTTCTTTATCTACTTTTTCTTCTTCTTTTTTCTTTTTCTTCTTTTCTTCTTCTTCCTCTACCTCTTCCTCTTTATCTACTTTTCTTCTTCTTCTTTTCTTCTTCTTTTTCTTCTTCCTCTTTATCTACTTTTTCTTCTTTTTCTTCCTTTTCTTCTTCTTTTTCTTCTTCTTCTTTTTCTTCTTTTCTTCTTCTTCTTCTACCTCTTCTTCTTTATCTACTTTTTCTTCTTCATCTTTTTCTTTTTCTTCTTTTTCTTCTTCTTCTTTATCTACTTTTCCTTCTTCTTTTTCTTCCTCTTCTTCTTTATCTACTTTTTCTTCTTCTTCTTTATCTACTTGTTCTTCTTCTTCTTTATCTACTTTTGCTTCTTTATCTTCCTTTTCTTCTTTTTTCTTCTTCTTCTTTTTCTTCTTTTTCTTCTTTCTTCTTCTTCTTCTACCTCTTCTTCTTTTTCTACTTTTTCTTTTCTTCCTCTTCTTCTTTTTCTACTTTTTCTTCTTCTTTTTCCTCTTCTTTTTTCTTTTTCTTCTTCTTCTTCTACCTCTTCTTCTTTTTCTGCATTTTCTTTTCTTCCTCTTCTTCCTTTTCAACATTTCTACTTCTTTTACTCCTCTTCTTCTTTTTTCTACTTTTTCTTCTTCTTTTTCGTCCTCTTCCTCTTTTCTGCTTTTCTTCCTCTTCTTTTTTTTCTACTTTTTCTTCTTCGTTTTCTTCCTCTTCTTCTTTTTTTCTTTCTCTTCTTCTTTTTCTACTTCTTCTTCTACCTCTTCTTCTTTTTCTACTTTTCTTCTTCTTCTACCTCTTCTTCTTTTTCTACTTTCTCTTCTTTTTTTTCTTCCTCTTCTCCTTCATCTTCCTCCTCTCCTTCCTCATCAAGCAGCTATTGCTTTGTATTTAGAAAAGCTGAGGTCACGAATATACGACGTCACGTTTAATGTCTTCACTGTTTGCCTATAACTTGCCATGCGAGAATGTTACTGTGGGCCATAGTTGTGTTCGTGCGGTGTTGGAGTGTCAATGTGAGTCTATGAGTTAAGTTCTTCATCACCTGGCATTAGAGAACAAGAAGAGGAAGAGTGTTTGTACATACATGAGTCAATAGTCGGGTAGGAGAGGTTAGGCTTTACTCGGGCTGTGATATTCCTGAATCGGGCTTAGTATTTATTTCTTTATCGATGTCAGAATTAACATATCAGTAAATGTGCAACACCATTAGTAAGAAATGGTTTCTACCCACAACATTCCACAGACTCTCCTATCTAACCACAACATTCTACCCACTCTCCTACCTAACCACAACATTCTACCCACTCTCCTACCTAACCACAACATTCTACCCACTCTCCTACCTAACCACAACATTCCACTAACTCTCCTACCTAACCACAACATTCTACCCACTCTCCTACCTAACCACAACATTCCACCCACTCTCCTGCCTAACCACAACATTCTACCAACTTTCCTACCTAACCACAACATTCCACCCACTCTCCTGCCTAACCACAACATTCCACCCATTCTCCTGCCTAACCACAACATTCTACCCAATCTCCTACCTAACCACAACATTCTACCCATTCTCCTTCCTAACCAAAACATTCCACCCACTCTCCTATCTAACCACAACAGTCCACCCACTCTCCTATCTAACCACAACAGTCCACCCACTCTCCTATCTAACCACAACATTCTACCCACTCTCCTACCTAACCACAACATTCCACCCACTCTCCGTCCTAACCAAAACATTCCACCAACTCTCCTATCTAACCACAACATTCCACCCACTCTCCTATCTAACCACAACATTCTACCCACTCTCGTAAATAACCACAACACTCACCCACTCTCCTTCCTAACCACAAAATTCCACCCACTCTCCTATCTACACACAACATTATATCTATCCCTTCTATCGTCACACAATATTTTATCTACCCCTTCTATCTACATACAACATTCCATCCACCTCTCATATCTATTCATACAACATTCCATCCACCTCTCATATCTATTCATACAACATTCCATCCACCTCTCATATCTATTCATACAACATTCCATCCACCTCTCATATCTATTCATACAACATTCCATCCATCCATTCCATCTATTCACTCAACATTCCATCCATGCTTCTATCTATTCACACACCTTTCCATCAACCTTCCTATCTATTCACACAACTTTCCATCAACCTTCCTATCTATTCACACAACTTTCCATCAACCTTCCTATCTATTCACACAACTTTCCATCAACCTTCCTATCTATTCACACAACTTTCTATCCACTCTTCTATCTATTCACACAACTTTCCATCCACCTTCCTATCTATTCACACAGCTTTCCATCCACTCTCCTATCTATTCATACAACTTTCCATCCACCCTCCTATCTATTGACACAACATTCCATCCACCCTCCTATCTATTCACACAGCTTTCCATCCACTCTCCTATCTATTCATACAACTTTCCATCCACCCTCCTATCTATTGACACAACATTCCATCCACCCTCCTATCTATTCACACAATCCACATATTCACGATTCCTTCTCAACATCCCCCTCAGAGGTGGACGAACAGATGCTGAATGTTCAGAACAAGAACTCTTCCTACTTCGTGGAGTGGATCCCAGCAACGTGAAGACCGCTGTCTGCGACATACCCCCAAGAGGGCTCAAGATGTCATCCACCTTCATAGGCAACACAACAGCCATTCAGGAATTATTCAAAAGAGTGGCAGAGCAGTTCACAGGTTTGTATATTAGATGTCCAGTTAAATCATCATAATGGTATGACATCATTCGAGACTGTGCTAAGGCAAAACTTAGAAGAGAAAATACTCACGAAAAAGGATGGAAAACCTTGTGGACCAGTGGGCCTGACTTGTACATTCTGTGACCGTGTGTGTTTGTCAAACATTGGTAGAATTAGCCACGAGAGAAGCTGTACGACAAAAAACGAAACCTAAAAAAAATGCACAATAGTCTCCACTAGACCGTCTGATAAGACGAAAAGGGCCGTATATATATATATATATATATATATATATATATATATATATATATATATATATATATATATAAAACATCCTCAATTTCATCATCATTATCATCAGAAGCACTTAGCTAGTCCCGGTTGAAAGAGTTAATAAAAGTTGTCCCTGTCATGCGCGAGATGTCTTCCTTCGGTTGCAGCCAATACAACCTCATCCATAATCGTTTGCACTTATCATCTTCTAAACCTTTCTGTCTCTTGTTTACCTGAGATTATGTCCTCAATATTTATCTTTCATTAAAATTTTATCTTTTTACAAGATCAAACTATTTTATCTTCATTGTTGTTTAATGTCTTTTATCAACGAGTTTTCTCGAATTGTAAGTTCTTGTGAGATTAAATTGTGATTTTATCTGTTTATGGTGGTATTCTGGGTATTTTCCTGTAAAAATGTGTATTCTATACACTGATGATGGGAGCCGCGATAGCTCAGTGGTTAGTGAACTGAACTACAAAGGACAAGAAGTAGGGTTCGATCCCAACTGACGGCTTCCGGTTCATCCAGCCTTTAATGGGTACCGGATTTTTTCAGGAAAAGTAAAGCGGCACGGGCGTAATAAAAAAAAAAAAAAAAAAAGTAAAGTACCCCCGTCACGCCAAGTGGCGTATAGGGAAAATATGGTGTTAGTGACCCTATATTTTACAGACCTTCAGCACATGATTTTTGGGGGAATGTGGTCAGTATTACGCCCATGCTGCTTTACTTTCCCAGAAATAAATCCGGTACCCATTTAAGGCTGGGTGAACCCGGAAGCCGTCGGTTGGGATCGAACCCTACCCCTTGTCCGTGGTAGTCCAGTTCACTAACCACTGAGCTATCGCGGATACCGCACGGGCGTAATACCGACCACATTACCCTAAAAATCATGTGCCGAAGGTCTGTAAAATGTATGGCCACTAACACCATACTCCCTATAAGCCACTTGGCGTGACGGGGGTAATTACAACTTTTTTTAAAAATTGTTTTAGTTGTCTGCCGCTTATAATTATGTTGATCTTCTGTTTCTCTTTTGCGATATTCATGACTTCTGTTTTGTTGATGTTGATTTTCATGTTGTATTTTGTGCCTATGCCGCTGCGTCTATTTACGTTGTCTTGTAGGTTTTCTATTTTCCCATGTATTAGTGCCTGATCGTCTGCAGATAGAAGCTCGTTGATCGCCTGTCTCCGATGGTTTGACATATGTAGCCCATGTAAGTAAAAAAACATGGGCAGATAGTGCGCACACCTGTCTTACGCCTGATTTAACTTCGAAGTAGTCAGTGTAGTTTGCTGCTGTTCTACTGTGCAGCTGCTGTTGATGTAGAGACTTTTAATTAGGTTGGTTAGATGTTGGCTTTCTTCTGTTGTCGTTAATATCTCCCACAGTTGTTTTCTGTTTGTTCGGTCGAATGCTTTTTCTTGGTCAATGAAAGCTATGTACAAATTATGATTATATTATGTCGTCTTTTCTGTTAGCTGTTTTAGGATGAATACAGCGTCAGCACATCATATATTTTTCTCGGAATCCCATTTGAGAATCACTTAACCGTAGTTCTTTTATTGGCCTGAGCCTTTTTTCCCATAATTTCGGCGTATAACTTTCTCACATAAATAAGAAGGGAGATGCCTCTATATTGATTGCAGTTTCTCTTGCTACCTTTCTTTTTCTCCATTAGTACGACGATTGTCTGTTGCCACTGTTCTGGGGCTTTCTGATGGTGCCGTGCATCATTGAATATTCTGTGCAGCCATACAACTCCTGTTTCCCCCGCTGCTGTTATTATTTCTACCGGTATGTTGTCTATCCCCGGTGCTTTATTTCTTGGCACATATTTCATTACTTCCTTGATTTTCTCTTTCATGCTGTTAGGTTCAGTGTTTGTGCATTATCGCTAGGTTTTTGTTGTTTTATCTGTAGTTGGTGCCATATTCATTAGGTCTTCAAAATATTCTTTCCATCTCTGTTGCTTAAGTAGGTTATTTTTTATATTGGCTGTCCGTCTTTGTCATTTATGAGCTCAGTAGGATCGTGGTTCTATTTTCTCGTTCTTGTTGCTTTTACTGCCTTGTAAAAATCTCTTATGGCTCAAGATCCCTGCTCATCTTTTGACCGAATTCTATCCAGATATTTTGGTTCGTTTCTTTCACAATTTTTTTTCCAGACTAAGGCATATTTTTCATATTCTTCTTTGGTGTATTCTCCCTCCAATCCTTTAACAGTTTCTTCCTTTCTTTAATTGCTTCTCTGATTGCATTGTTCCACCACGGGCTGCTCTTCATCCCTTCTTTCATCCTTTGTTTTGTTTCACATACTGTTGTTGCGATGCTGGTTCTTTTTTCTTTAAGCGTTATATATATATATATATATATATATATATATATATATATATATATATATATATATGTAAATATATATATATATATATTTATTTATTTTTGGAGTTCGCCAGCTTTCGTTCTCTGACAAATTTCCTACAGACTAGGAACTGAATTTTGCGCGTTAGTCCATTTTTCCCCGGCAGCCGTGTGCACAGTGGTCCCTCGCCGCACAGGCAGATAACTCCGTCTTCGGAGGTACTTATATTTTTTCCGTCTATGAGTAATTGACGTTTCAAGCCGGGCCTCGCTGCTGAGACCAGGGGTGGTTGCAGGAGAGAAAAATCATAAATAAAAATCCAAACTGGTGCAGCGGAGATTTGAACCCATAACCTCTCTGCCTCGAGGCCGGCGTCTTGCCTCGAGACCAACCAGCCCCCCAAGCGTTTTATCTGTGGTCTCCCAAATTGAAACAACTTTCACGCAATATCACCTTTAAGAATGAAAGGAGTGTCAACACTCAGGACTTCTTCATTCATTAACTCTGCAAAACTCGCAAGATTTCCAACATTATAACTAAAATACCACTTTGAGATAGAAGCAAACAACAGTGAACATAATGGGACAGTGATTCAGAGAAAGCTGGACAGACAAAAAGTAGAGACATTAGGAAACATAACAAGAAAGCTGGACAGACAAACAATAGAGACATTAGGAAACTTAACAAGAAAGCTGGACAGACAAAAAGTAGAAACATTAGGAAGGAAACTTAACAAGAAAGCTGGACAAACAAACAGTAGATACATTAGGAAACTTAAGAAAGCTGGACAGATAAACAGTAGATACATTAGGAAACTTAACAAGAAAGCTGGACAAACAAACAATAGAGGCATTAGGAAACTTAACAAGAAAGCTGGACAGACAAACAATAGAGGCATTAGGAAACTTAACAAGAAAGTTGGACAGACAAACAATAGAGCCATTAGGAAACTTAACAAGAAAGCTGGACAGACAAACAATAGAGGCATTAGGAAACTTTACAAGAAAGCTGGACAGACAAACAATAGAGACACTAGGAAACTTAACAAGAATGATGGACAGACAAACAATAGAAACATTAGGAAACTTAACAAGAAAGCTGGGCAGACAAACAATAGAGACATTAGGAAACTTTACAAGAAAGATGGACAGACAAACAATAGAGACATTAGGAAACTTAACAAGAAAGCTGGACAGACAAACAATAGAGACATTAGGAAACTTAACAAGAAAGCTGGACAGACAAACAGTAGAGGCATTAGGAAACTTAACAAGAAAGCTGGGCAGGCAAACAGTAGAGACATTAGGAAACTTAACAAGAAAGCTGGGCAGACAAACAATAGAGACATTAGGAAACTTAACAAGAAAGATGGACAGACAAACAATAGAGACATTAGGAAACTTAACATGAAAGCTGGACAGACAAACAGTAGAGACATTAGGAAACTTAACAAGAAAGCTGGACAGACAAACAGTAGAGACATTAGGAAACTTAACAAGAAAGCTGGGCAGACAAACAATAGAGACATTAGGAAACTTAACAGAGTAGACCTGAGGCTACACGATGTGGCGCACATTCCAGTAATTCATCGGTTTCTCTAAATGTTTGCCGACGTTTAAATTGCATTCTGGGTAAAACAAAAGAGAGCTGCAGTAAAGCTGACCACGCAATTGAAGATAAAAAAAACGTGACAATTGTTTAAAATGTAAGGTACCATCATCACGTTCCCTGCAAGTAGACTCTCGTGTGAAATTAATTTTTTTAAAAACTTGTACCGCACATAAAGACCTGTTAAAAATAATGTCATCATCATTATCGGGTGCCATCTCCGCAACGAAGATTGGCTACCATGGAGCGCCATTCTGCTCTGTCTCTTGCTTTGATGGTGCAGGTTGTCATAGACTGTCTTGTACATCTTTTGATGTTACTCGTCCATGTTATTCTTGGTCTGCCTCTGCCTTTACCTTGTATTTTCCTTCCAAGATTACTTTTAGTAAGCTGTTGTGTCTGTTAACATAGCCCAAAAATCGCAAGTGTCTTGTTTGAATTGTGTTTAGTAGTTCTCTTTTAATTTTTAGTTGTTTTAAGACTTCTTCATTTGTTTTCTTTACTTTCAACCCAATTCTTCCTATTCTTATATATATCCACATTTCAAAGGCTTCAATTCTCTGTTCTGTATTCTTGTCAAATGTTGTGTTTCTGCACCATATAGGAATATTGAGAAGATGTAACATTTTGATATTCTTAGTTTAACCCAGGTGTTATTTGTTTTGATGTTAATATATTTTTTATGAAACTAAAATTAATTGTTGCCATTCCTATTCTTTTATTTATTTCAATTGTACATTTTCCATCACTGGCTATAGTATGTACTAGGTAGTTGTAGTTCTGAACTGTCTCCAGGTCTATTCCTTTAATTTTGATATTCACTTGTGGGTTTTGAGTATTTTCTTTGTTTATGATCATAGTTTTAGTCTTTTTGCTATGTATATATCTAGTACATAATAATGTGCACTGCACTTAAAGATCTGTCAATAACAGCCTGCACTACCCATAAAGATCTGCCAAGTGCCATCAATAAAAGAATGATGGCAAGGAAATAAAAAAAAACACCTTTATCTACTTGTCGCAGTTCTTTATTCGCGCACGAAGTCAATACCTTTCAATTATTTTAGTTTGTTTTATAATCTTCTTTACTTCTGTTGATCTCGAGAATGTTTTACTATAGGTGGCTTTTGATGTGTGTCCAAGTTAGTAACTATGTGGTTCTAGACGACCGTCTGTGGTTTATCTTGCTGACTAATGTATCCATCTACAACGAATAATTTAGTCAGAGATGTATATATCACAGAATAAGTATCTGCACTATTGCATCTTTGTGGTTGTTATTTTCTGTTGGAGTGATGATGTCTGTGATAATGTCTGTGATGATGTATGTGATAATGTCTGTGATGATGTCTGTGATAATGTCTGTGATGATGTCTGTGATGATGTCTGTGATAATGTCTGTGATAATGTCTGTGATGATGTCTGTGATAATGTCTGTGATGATGTCTGTGATGATGTCTGTGATGATGTCTGTGATTATGTCTGTGATAATGTCTGTGATGATGTCTGTGATGATGTCTGTGATGATGTCTGTGATGATGTCTGTGATGATGTATGTGATAATGTCTGTGATGATGTCTGTGATGATGTCTGTGATAATGTCTGTGATGATGTCTGTGATAATGTCTGTGATGATGTCTGTGATAATGTCTGTGATGATGTCTGTGATGATGTCTGTGATGATGTCTGTGATGATGTCTGTGATGATGTCTGTGATAATGTCTGTGATGATGTCTGTGATGATGTCTGTGATAATGTCTGTGATGATGTCTGTGATGATGTCTGTGATGATGTCTGTGATGATGTATGTGATGATGTCTGTGATGATGTCTGTGATGATGTCTGTGATGATGTCTGTGATGATGTCTGTGATGATGTCTGTGATAATGTCTGTGATGATGTCTGTGATGATGTATGTGATGATGTCTGTGATGATGTCTGTGATGATGTCTGTGATGATGTCTGTGATAATATCTGTGATGATGTATGTGATAATGTCTGTGATGATGTCTGTGATGATGTCTGTGATAATGTCTGTGATAATGTCTGTGATGATGTCTGTGATGTTGTCTGTGATGATGTCTGTGAAAATGTCTGTGATGATGTCTGTGATAATGCCTGTGATGATGTATGTGATGATGTCTGTGATAATGTCTGTGATGATGTCTGTGATGATGTCTGTGATAATGTCTGTGATGATGTCTGTGATAATGTCTGTGATGATGTCTGTGATAATGTCTGTGATGATGTCTGTGATAATGTCTGTGATGATGTCTGTGATAATGTCTGTGATGATGTCTGTGATGATGTCTGTGATAATGTCTGTGATGATGTCTGTGATAATGTCTGTGATGATGTCTGTGATAATGTCTGTGATAATGTCTGTGATGATGTCTGTGATGATGTCTGTGATGATGTCTGTGATGATGTCTGTGATAATGTCTGTGATGATGTCTGTGATGATGTCTGTGATGATGTCTGTGATAATGTCTGTGATGATGTCTGTGATGATGTCTGTGATGATGTCTGTGATGATGTCTGTGATAATGTCTCGCAGACATTTAGGTGTGGAAGGTATTACTAATGAACGTGTTATTGTTTATTACTAATGAACGTGTTATTGTTTATTACTAATGAACGTGTTATTGTTAATCTGGAGGCAAAGGAGCCTCCCAGCAACAGAGCTGGAAGTTGTCAGCGACCCACAGCAGATGGTTTGCTCCAAGATCGGTGAACCAGAACCACCCAGACCGTGCTCCACCTCTCCGTGGTGCCTCCAGAAACAGACTAACCTGTCTAGTCTGGCTAAACGAGTAGGGATCGAAGAAGGAAGGCAACCTGGTACTAAAAAATAACATGTTGAAGTCGGATGTGTTGGGCTGAAAGGTGCATATATCACATGCAAACCATAACACAACGTTTATGCGCCTGTTAACGTCATTTTAATGGCAGATGATGAAGAAACATATTCCTCTAGCCATCGGGCGAACACGTACAAGGAATCAGCGTTAACTTGAGTATGAATCTATGGAACGCTTCGGTTTTCCATTTAAATGTCAATTTTAGAAAAGGGATTTTCTTAATCGGTTCCAATGAAACATTGTTTCAGTTCACTTCCATTTACCATAATGTCATTTTGTTCCCCCCGGTCTAACTTTATTATTGTTTATATTTTTATATTGTTTGTTCTATCGTAGAAAACAGTATAATCCCCACCGCTTTTCTTTCCTTCCCTTATCCTCAACGTCTTTGCAGTATAGTTCAATTACTACGTCAATCTGGTTACTTTAGCCCGGAGACAGATAAGAATAAATGAATAGTATTATAGAGGGAAACTTCCGAGGCGATAATCAGCGAATCAATTCAGAGGAAGTGATATGTTTACAGCACTCGGATAAAAGTGACAAATAATCAACAACAGAAAAAAAAAACAAAGAACAATATATGGACCGAAGCAGGATCGAACCCGTACTCTCGGGTATACTTATAATTCTGGTTACTTTAGTGATTGCATGAACATCTATAGAGATATACGCATTTGTTCAAATGTACCTCTGTCTTTACTTTAAGACAAAAAAACCAAAGCATATCTGTAATCATTTATAAATGGATATTTCTGAATGGCGTCAGATCTGAACAATTATGGAAGATTTAGTTAGCGATGTCACCAAAGATAATCTTTGAAACCTACGCAACTTCTGTAGTTTCAGTTTATTTCACAGCGGTTTGTCACACGCAGTTTCAGTTGTACAACCATTTTAGCTTATTGCATAAATATAACTTGTACATGAATTCTCCATGTTATGTTCAAATTACCTTGAACAATGAAAAACAGCAATGAAGACATATTATAAGAGTTAAACATTTAAAAGAACTGGATGATAAGCACCATTCTACAGCGGAAATTGAAATACATGTACTATGGTCATGGCAAAACACAGAGCGGACATTAAAGAAAAGTAATGCAAGGACCAGGAAGAAGGTGGTTTCAAGATATCAAGGAGAGCTTGAACAAAACATAGTAAGTGGGAGATCTGGCTAGCGACAGAGATTCTTTCAGACCCGTTGTGGTGAATGCAACGTTCTGTAGGAGATCTGGCTAGCGACAGAGATTCTTTCAGACCCGTTGTGGTGAATGCAACGTTCTGTGGGAGATCTGGCTAGCGACAGAGATTCTTTCAGACCCGTTGTGGTGAATGCAACGTTCTGTGGGAGATCTGGCTAGCGACAGAGATTCTTTCAGACCCGTTGTGGTGAATGCAACGTTCTGTGGGAGATCTGGCTAGCGACAGAGATTCTTTCAGACCCGTTGTGGTGAATGCAACGTTCTGTGGGAGATCTGGCTAGCGACAGAGATTCTTTCAGACCCATTGTGGTGAATGCAACGTTCTGTGGGAGATCTGGCTAGCGACAGAGATTCTTTCAGACCCGTTGTGGTGAATGCAACGTTCTGTGGGAGATCTGGCTAGCGACAGAGATTCTTTCAGACCCGTTGTGGTGAATGCAACGTTCTGTGGGAGATCTGGCTAGCGACAGAGATTCTTTCAGACCCGTTGTGGTGAATGCAACGTTCTGTGGGAGATCTGACTAGCGACAGAGATTCTTTCAGACCCGTTGTGGTGAATGCAACGTTCTGTGGGAGATCTGGCTAGCGACAGAGATTCTTTCAGACCCGTTGTGGTGAATGCAACGTTCTGTGGGAGATCTGGCTAGCGACAGAGATTCTTTCAGACCCGTTGTGGTGAATGCAACGTTCTGCAAAGAAAGGACATGTAAACTGATGGTTTTCAGGATGAGTCGGTAACAAGAATTTATATTTTAAACGTTCATTCTGTTTGTGTCTTTGTCTCCGGTTATATAATTTTGTCTTATCTTATATGATTTTGGTTCATGTTATACATCTCTGTCACCTATTACATTACGTTGCCTCCTGTTATATGTCTTTACCTCCTGTTATATGTCTTTACCTCCTTTTATATGTCTTTGCCTCCTGTTATATGTCTTTGCCTCCTGTTATATATCTTTACCTCCTGTTATATGTTTCTACCTCCTGTTATATGTCTTTACCTCCTGTTATATGTCTTTACCTCCTGTTACATGTCCTTACCTCATGTCATATGTCTCTGCCTCCTGCCATATGTCTTTGCCTCCTGCTGTATGATTTTGCCTCCTGTTATATGTCTTTACCTCCTGTTATATGCCTTTACCTCCTGTTATATGATTTTGCCTCCTTTTATATGTCTTTACCTCCTGTTATATGCCTTTACCTCCCGTTGTATGCCTCTACCTCCTGGTATATGTCTTCGCCTCCTGTTATATGTCTTTACCTCCTGTTATATGTCTTTACCTCCTGTTATATGCTTTTACCTCCTGTTATATGTCTTTACCACCTGTTATATGCCTTTACCTCCTGTTATATGTCTTCGCCTCTTGTTATATGCCTTTACCTCATGTTATATGTCTCTACCTCATTTTATATGTCTTCGTCTCCTGTAGCAATGTTCCGACGTAAGGCCTTCCTGCACTGGTACACTGGCGAGGGCATGGACGAGATGGAATTCACCGAGGCGGAGTCGAACATGAACGATCTAGTTTCCGAGTACCAACAGTACCAGGACGCAACTGCCGAGGAGGCCGGTGAGGCAGAAGAAGAAGAAGAGGAGGAGAACACCTAGAAGACGCTTTGGTGAGAAGATGCTGAATAGATGAAGTGCTAGATTTGGTCTCAGGGAGATGAATCCTTGTTTTCTGTATTTTTATTTTTATTGTCGCTGTTATGATTTCGCACGCCAAAGAAGTCCACGCTTGTGTCTAGATTGTATACATCATTAGATAGAAGCCATCGGTTTTGTGAGTCATTGAATTATATAATTATTATCAAACCTCACTATGGTTTTCGATAGGAAAATATATATACATATATATTTTATGTTGAAGAGTATATTACTTTCATGAAGTATTTATAGAAGGTAGGGATGTTGTTTAAGGCATCGTAAAATTGTTTAAGATATCGTAATTAGTTGTACTTTGTGGCTGCGAAATGCGACCTTTAGAATGTTTATCTCAACTACATCACTCGTGTCATGCGCAGTTGTTAATGTCGAAACTACATCACAACATTTGTACATCAATGTTAACATGAACATTATAACAATTTGTATACATTTTTATTTACATTCAGTTTATTTTATTTTTTTATATTCCTACTTTTTTCAAACTGAGAAAGGTATATAACAATGCCTACATTTATATTTATCATGAAGTTTATATTACCTTACACGTTTAGATTTTGTGGAATAGAGTTATGTTTAAAACAATAAACGTACCACATTAGCTAGAAGTGGATGAACGGAAACAAATTATTTGGTCTCAAACACAACACGAAATATAGACTTCTTTTAGGTAAATAGGCGTTTGTCTACTAATTATACATCCAAATATATATATATATATATATATATATATATATATATATATATATATATATATATATATATATATATATATATATATTTTAGAGCAGGGATCTCTGCAATATGTGCCACTTTGGCACGCAAGGTTTCTGTTTTTGAGATTGTGGTTCTGCCATATGTGCCGTCTCCGGCTCGAAAGGACAATAGATATATATATATTTGTCGGTTCCGCCGAATTAATCTAACAGTGTCCACACATACACACCAACACACATATATATTATAAAGCATTTAATGCACAGAAATGGCTAGGTCAATGAAACTCCCAGAAACACAGCGAAAACAGTGTAGTTGTCTCCGTGTTCCCACATCTATGCAGCACAGTAGTCTTCCTGTTCCCACATCAATGCAGCACAGTAGTCTTCCGGTTCCTACATCAATGCAGCACAGTAGTTTTCCTGTCCCCACATCTATGCATCACAGTAGTCTTCCGGTTCCTACATCAATGCATCACAGTAGTCTTCCGGTTCCTACATCAATGCAGCACAGTAGTCTTCCTGTCCCCACATCTATGTAGCACAGTAGTCTTCCTGTCCCCACATCTATGCAGCACAGTAGTATTCCTGTCCCCACATCTATGCAGCACAGTAGTCTTCCTGTCCCCACATCTATGCAGCACAGTAGTCTTCCTGTCCCCACATCTATGCAGCACAGTAGTATTCCTGTCCCCACATCTATGCAGCACAGTAGTCTTCCTGTCCCCACATCTATGCAGCACAGTAGTCTTCCTGTCCCCACATCTATTTAGCACAGTAGTCTTCCTGTCATCACAACTATGTAGCACAGTAGTCTTCCTGTCCCCACATCTATGTAGCACAGTAGTCTTCCTGTCCTCACATCTATGTAGCACAGTAGTCTTCCTGTCCTCACATCTATGTAGCACAGTAGTCTTCCTGTCCTCACATCTATGCAGCACAGTAGTCTTCCTGTCCCCACATCTATGCAGCACAGTAGTCTTCCTGTCCTCACATCTATGCAGCACAGTAGTCTTCATGTCCTCACATCTATGTAGCACAGTAGTCTTCCTGTCCTCACATCTATGTAGCACAGTAGTCTTCCTGTCCTCACATCTATGTAGCACAGTAGTCTTCCTGTCCTCACATCTATGTAGCACAGTAGTATTCCTGTTCCCACATTTATGCAGCACAGTAGTCTTCCTGTCCCCACATCTATGTAGCACAGTAGTCTTCCTGTCCTCACATCTATGCAGCACAGTAGTCTTCATGTCCCCACATCTACGCATGAACATGGCTGTTAATAATTGAAACATAACATAAACTTGTATAAATGCAATAAACAAGTTGTTTTTTTTTTAATTTTTTGGGTTCTTTTTTAAGAACAAGTATATCACTTCAGAGTAGTACAACTACTGTGTTATTATGTAACATAGTCTCAGTTCTAATACGTCATTAGAGATCCGATTAGAGCTGAAAAGAAAATAACCACATCGCGTGGCACATATGGGATATGGTGTTAGTGACCATAATTGTGAGAGAACATCGCACATGATTGTTGGGGTTATGTGATCATCGTTACGCCCGTGCTGTACTGTACTGTACTGTACTTTCCTACAAAAATCCGGTACCCATTGATGGCTGGTTGAAACTAGAAGCCGTAGATCACGATCGAACCTGACTCTATTTCTTTAGTAGTGTCCTGCTCGCTAACCAAGTAGCTACCGTGGCACTGGAACTGGCTTGTGTACACACACAAAAATATGAAGACTTTGTTGTGCTAAGACCTGCCTATTTGAGTGCTAAATAATATTAACAGCTCACGAAAAAAAAAAACTTCACAAATATCGACAAGTCAAAGGAAGAAAAATTAATCCGCCATCCAGGAAAGAGAATGGCTCTCTGTCTAGGGGAAAAGACAAAGAGGAAGACCAAGGAATTCTTGGAGAAGACAGACAGAAGCAGAGATGAAGATGATGGGGAAGACATGGAATGATCTTAAAAGAATGGCAAAAAACAGAACGACTTGGAAAGTGTTTGTTGAAGACCTAAGCTCCACTGGGAGATAAAAAAGGTAGAAGAGAGCTCACGAAAATAATTCATTTCAGCTTATTTATGAATCTAGTACACAGCAAATCAGCCGTCATTTATTTATCAGTGAAAGTATTGAAAGTATTTTTTTTAAATAAATAACACGCATATCACATTGGGATAATATCAATGACCAGATCAATTAGATATCTCTAACATGCGCACTTACACCTTACTAGCATCGTTTGCAGCACAGGAATAGAAAAGTGTAATGAGATTAGTGCGCACTTGTCACTAGTCCAAATGAATACAGATGGATATTTATAACAAACAACCAGCACACAATGCAGCGAAAAAACGTATCACATGGCAGTATCCCATAGTAAGCAAAGTGAAGATTCCCTTGCCCGCAGTTGTTTATTGATACATTAGTTGATTTGCTCATGCGCGTCTCTCCAGGACCGTCGACTACACGAGCTTATTCTGGCTTGAAAGCCCTATGTTAAAATGTTAAAACTTGCTTGGTTCTAAATCAGATATTTCATATCATCATCATCATCAAGTACCGAGCCTGCTGGTATAGGTGATCATATCTCTCCATAACTTTCGATCTCGACATTTATTTATCGTTTCTGTTGTTGACCGTCTGCCAAGCCATTCTCTTAAGCTGTCTGGTATCTTTTCTCTTTGCTTCCCTCTATCTTTTCGTCCCTCAATTTTCACAGTTGTTACAATATATTCCAGTTGTTCTTTTCTTACGTGGCCAAAAAATGATGATTGTTTCTTCTTATATTGGAAATTAGCTCTCTTTTTGCTTTGCCTCTTTCAGAACGTTTTCATTACTCTTCTTAGTTGTCCATAGTATTCTCAACATTCTTCTGTTAAACCACATTTCTACAGACTCCAGTGATTTTTTTGTCTGTTGTCCTATTGTCCATGATTTACGTCCATATGTTAAAACTGGCTCTACATAACATTTAAGAACACTTTTTCTCTTTTCTATTTTCAAAAATGGATTGCATAGCATTATATTTCATATGCTGAAGCTCTTAAACCTGGTCATTTGTTATTTTTATATTACGAGCAATAGATACTAAATTATCGTTCATGATAACAATTTACTATAAACAGCAGAATTTACTTTGTGTGCCCATTAACACAATTTACAACCACTTCCATAAAATATCAATTTTACGGATGAGAGGAATGTACTAAGGGGCTCAGGACATCTTTATCAATGAACGCTACTAAGTTTACAAGATAAGAACTAAAATGACAATTTCAGATTAAAACTAGCAACTGTGCTTCTATGTCCATGACCACACACATTTTGGGTGATGTGGTCGGTATTACGCCAAGCCGTCTTTACTTCCCGGAAAAATGTCTAAAAATTCAGTAATCTAATAGCTTTCTATGAAAATCTTTCTAAAGAAGTTGGAAACTGATTTGACTGCACCAAAACAATTAATGTTATCATCTAAATCAGCACAGAAAAGAGAGCTCCTAAGAAACATCAGAAAGAAATAATCAACATTTTTCGGGCACACCGTTAGAAGAGGAAAGTTGGAATACATATTTACAATTGGCAAAATACAGTGAAAGAGAGATCGTGAATGACAAAGATCGTAAATACTGCATAGCTTGGTGTCATGGCAAGGAAAACAGTCAAAACAGAACTGATACGATACACGGTGGATAGAAGATTGTGGATTGACATGATCGTCTGCGCCAACCGGTATGGCACATAATGATGACGAGTAAATGTACGTTTTGGTAACAGGAGAAATTCAACATTTGTAATCTGAATTAAGAAGACAGCATTCTAATAAGAGGCATGAAAAGGGTAATATTCATCCATTTGGCCGTGGCTCCATGTACTGGAACTATCGATTGTACTGGTTTGATTTAAATATAATTATTTTATATACTTTTATACGTAATGCCACTATATTATTTATATATATGGCTCCTCTGCTCAATAAATTTGAATTCGTTGCTTCATATTATTTTATTTTATTTTTTTTTTTTTTGGGGGGGGGGGGGGGGGGACAGGCTTCCCTTCTATCTTTAATAACTATTCACTAGTTCACTAGGCTTGATCGTAAAACTTGTTTTTTTTTTAGATGACCACATGATAGTGTAGTATCTTGGTCAGCTATGTTTCGTAGACTCTAAACACAAGAATTCCGCTGCGGATCTTTGCCAATTATCAGCGCAAGGGAAAACCACCCGGCTGGACCACCGACGTTCGGACAACCCGTGTTCGATTCCCGCTGGGAGCAGTGTGAATTGTACTCGTGGTTGGACACACACAAAAAATACCCCCACGGTATACCGTGAAGTAAAAAAATACCCAGCCGTTGGCAGAAAAGGGTACCAAGATATTACCCTGGGAAAGTAAAGAATGTCGCCTCGCATCGTGAGTTTCGATGCTTGAAGCGACACTATCCAGAAATCTCCGAACATTTCTGGATAGGCGGCCCAGCACATATGGGTGGAAACTCGCGTGCTAAGACGCCGGTTCAAGTCTCGTACTTTACCTTTACCGTAGCTCATACGTTTGTCTGGGTCATCAATAATAAACAGTTAATATCCTGTTAACAACATTAAAAATTCAACTGTTAACAGTTAAGATAAATTGGTTAAAGAAAGAAAAAAGAACAACGAAAATTCACATAAGAAGATGTTTGTGAAATAAACAGTCTAAATTCAGATAAATTCGAAGAATAGAAATCAGCGATGTGATTTTTTTTTCTTGGTTTAAAGAACATGCAGCTAGATGATGATGATGGTGTATTATATATATGGCCTTTGGCGTCTTGACAGACGGTTGGTAGCAAGCAATCATGATAAGTCTGTAGTTTGGTAAAGCATTAGTGTCTCATACTGGATGCTGCGTTACTGAACATCTTCTCTCGTGGCTGAATTTGCCAATCCTGGACAGATAGATCCATCCACAGAACGAGCAAGGTGTATCCGCGGTACCCGGCCTTGTCTCCTTTCTCTTGCGCCTTTTATCTTCTGAATTTGACATCAGCACTGTCTCGAAAGTTGCTGTGCTATTTTTTTATTTTTCTTCTCAATGTGCTACGATCCGCAGCCACGTGTTCCCAGTTCCTTTCACTTATAGAAAATTCCCTCAAGGAAGCCCTGCAAACATCCTTATATCTTAGCACTGGTCTGCCCTTTGGTCTCTTTCTAAGTTTGCCATACAATATTTGGTTGGGAATACGATTGTTTGCCATTCTTCTTACATGGCCCAGCCACTTTAGTCTACGAATCCTAAGTGTTGCCATGATTAATGGGGGATCGATCAAAATAATGTGTATTTATCTACAAAATTAATGGTATTATTTTGTATTTTATTTCTTGTCTTGCCCAGATTTAGTTCATTGCGTGCCGTCTCCACATCGAAAGTTGGCTACCACGGAGCGTCAATTTCTCTCTAAATAGTGCCTGCTGGTTTAGGTTCACTTTCCACCTTTTAATATTATTATCCCACTTTAGTCTTGGTCTGCCCTCATCTACCTAGTACACCTACCCATCAATGAAGAACGTTTTTTTGAAGAAAAAAAAAACTTCCTTTACTGCTTTTAGAATCTGAGAATTGTTCTTCAGGGCTTTCCATCGAGTGATTAGTTGGCTCTTCAGGGCTTTCCATCGAGTGATTAGTTGGCTCTCTAGGGCTTTCCGTCGAGTGATTAGTTGGCTCTTCAGAGCTTTCCATCGAGTGATTAGTCGGCTCTTTAGGGCTTTCCATCGAGTGATTAGTTGGCTCTTCATGGCGTTCCATCGAGTGATTAGTTGGCTCTTTAGGGCTTTCCATCGAGTGATTAGTTGGCTCTTCAGGGCTTTCCATCGAGTGATTAGTTGGCTCTTCAGGGCTTTCCATCGAGTGATTAGTTGACTCTTCAGGGCTTTCCATCGAGTGATTAGTTGGCTCTTTAGGGCTTTCCATCGAGTGATTAGTCGGCTCTTTAGGGCTTTCCATCGAGTGATTAGTTGGCTCTTCAGGGCTTTCCATCGAGTGATTAGTCGGCTCTTCAGGACTTTCCATCGAGTGATTGGTTGGCTCGTCAGGGCTTTCCATAGAGTGATTAGTCGGCTCTTTAGGGCTTTCCATCGAGTGATTAGTCGGCTCTTTAGGGCTTTCCATCGAGTGATTAGTTGGCTCTTTTAGGCTTTCCATCGAGTGATTAGTTGGCTCTTCAGGGCTTTCCATCGAGTGATTAGTTGGCACTTTAGGGATTTCCATCGAGTGATTAATCGGCTCTCTAGGGCTTTCCATGAAGTAATTAGTTGGCTCTTCAGGGCTTTCCATCGAGTGATAATTGGCTCTTTAGGGCTTTCCATTGAGTGATTAGTCGGCTCTTCAGGGCTTTCCATCGAGTGATTAGTTGGCTCTTCAGGGCTTTCCATTGAGTGATTAGTTGGCTCTTCTTGGCTTTCCATCGAGTCGTGACGCTCCAATCTCTTTCACGGTTGTACGCCATATGCACCTTTCGTGACCTTAACATAAATATATAAATTGCTTAATTTCATATGTCTTAAAGAATTTAGTATTTACCGTAGTAATTTACAGAAACTATTTAGTAAAGGATGTAATTTGATACAAACATATTGTTCTGACCCAAGGACGCACACACACACGCACCCACACAGAACAATTCTCACAAAGTTTTTTGTTGAGCAATGACTATATAAAATGTACATGAGTGTACATAATGTACTCAATTAAAGCCAATAAAAGTAACGTAAAAAAAAAACTGATGTACAATTGTTTTATATCTGTTTAGATTGTAGTGAACGTGTGTACGTGCGTATGTTACCGTAATACCAATGATGTTGACGATGTACACAAAGTTCTCCCTTCTTCTGTTTGATGTAACAGGAAATAAAATTGCCCTGAAGAATGTAATCAATGAAAATAGGTAGTAAAAGTAAATAAAGAGCCTCCGTCACGCCAAGTGCCGTATAGGGAACATGGTGTTAGTGACCATAAATTTTACAGACCTTCAGCACATGATTTTTGGTGTAATGTGGTCGGTATTACGCCCGTGCCGCTTTACTTTCCCAGAAAAAAGTAAACTACCCATTAAAGACTAGGTGAACCTGGAAGCCGTCTATCATTATCGAACCCTACCTCTTGTCCTTTGTAGTCCAGGTCACTAACCACTGAGCTGTCGCGGTTAACCTAATGAAAATAGACGTAATACTTAGTTTTTCTTTTTAAGGGTTGAGAAATCTTTGAATACAAACGTTACATAAGAATACTCAGAATACCATGCACAGAGGAAAGAACACCCGAAGGAGAAATGAAAAAAAAAATATGTAGGAGAAAATGGTATGGTTAAAGCCTCACGTAACAAGTGGACACCACAGATCAGAAGGACGTTTCGGCGCAATTGCCTTCAACAAGAGCAAACATACAACACAGGTACAAATATGTATTTTAAATTTAAAAGAATAAACAATTTAAAAATCTAACTGGAAAGAGAAATTAAATGTAAAGGAGAGTCACGGATGGTGGATATGATAATAAAATAAATCAGTCAAGTACCGGGCCTACTGGAGTAGGTGATCATGTCTCTCCACAACTTTCGATCACAACAGTTATTTATCATTTCTGTTGTTGACCTTCTGCCAAGCTATTTTCCTAATCTGTCTGGTATTTCTTCTCTTTGCTTCCCTCTGTCTCTTCGTCCCTCAATTTTTCCAGTTGTTACAATATATTCCAGTTGTTCTCTTCTCATTACATGGCCAAAAAATGATGATTGTTTCTTCCTAATATTGGAAATTAGCTCTCTTTTTGCTTTGACCTCTTTCAGAACGTTTGCATTACTCTTCTTAGCTGTCCATGGTATTCTCAACATTCTTCTGTAAAACCACATTTCTACAGACTCCAGTGATTTTCTTGTCTGTTGTCCTATTGTCCCTGACTCACATTCATAGATTAAAACTGGCTCTACATAATATTTATGAACTATTTTTCTTGTTTCATGTTCATTACAAACATTTATAAATCTAGCAAATTAACACTTGTGAATGGTATCACAAATAGACGACATAAATATAAAGCTTTAAAAGTTTATGAATGAGAGAATTTGTGAAGTTAGGGAAGTGAATTTATAAAAGAATAGGAAGAAATCGATGGAAAGAAAAGAAAACAAAGTGACAATGAAGTGAATTTAAGACAGTAAAGTCTTAGAACATCTAAAAATTAAAAGAGAAATGCGAAACAAATTTCAAACAAGACAAACGAAATTTTGGGGGCATGTTAAATGACACAGCATCCTACTAAAATTAATCTTGGAAGGGAAAATACAAGGTAAAGTAAGCAAAGGCAGACCAAGACTAACATGGACGATTAACATCAAAAGATGGATAAGTCAACCTATGACAACTTGCATTATCAAAGCAAGAGATAACTCGGAATGGCGCTTCATGGTAGCCAACCTTCAATGTGGAGACGGCACTCAATGATGACGATGAATAAGAGAAATGTAGCATAATCATGACATCTTTACTGATTAAGAGATGTCTAATTTTGACGATTAAAACTAAAATTTTATTTTCAGATTAAAAATCAGCTCTGCAGTGGACAGTTAAATTGTTTTTTTTTTCTTTTCTTTTCAAATTCTCGATTGAACACATTCCTTGATGTTTCCAGAAATCAAATGCTCATCGTAGTAAGCTTTCTACTTCTTTTGTAGCGAACAACTTTTTTCTCCCATTATTTTGTATAAATGTCTTGTCCCAACTTGTTCTTTCTTTACTTTATCCCTCTTCTGTTGCCTTGGGTATTCACAGAAGAACGGGGATATATATAACATAGCCTAAAGGTTATAGATGTTATCTTGTTTATTACCTTCATCACATCTCTTTCAGAAGTAGCGTTGTATTTGGGCGTAACTGGACGTTGTTTGGATAGAAATATTTTCGTTCTTGCATGTTTTTTTTTTTTAATTCCGTCTTTCAATTTCTTTCTTGGTCTCCCTCTTGATCTCTCTCTCCTCATGTTTTGAGGCAGAAAGCTTTTGATGTTGTTTGGTGTGGTTACAATGTCCGAAGCATTTCATTTTGTTCTATTCATCCTATTTTCTGTTACACTTTGATGTAATTTTAACCTCACCCTCTATGTTTTTTCTCACGCTCTCTTTATTTTAACCTCCCTCTGCATCTGTAAAGAACTTAGCCAAAGAACCAAGCCAACGAGCCTAGCCAAAGAACCTAGCCGAAGAGCCTAGTCAAAGAGCCTAGCCAAAGAGTGCAGTTTCTTGAGCTCATGTTTTTGATGAACGAGCATTTTGTATTCAGCGTCTAAGCTGCAGTTGTCTCAATATTGGAGATTAATTAAAGCTTTCAATAAGTTCTAGAAGAGCAGGTACTTGAATCGATGGTTCGACTCAGGGTATATCAAGTCAAGATTTGTTTTCTACCGTAGATAAAATAAAAACGGAGCCTCAAACATTTGACGGTGACTGTGTTACAGAGTTCTATATATTTATTTTTTCCAGAAAATGAGGAAGATACTATGCAATCCATTTTCGATAATAGAAACAAGGAAAAAAGTTCTTAAATGTTATGTAGAGCAAGTCTTAACATATGGATGTGAATCATGGACAATAGGACAACAGACAAGAAAATCACTGGAGTCTGTAGAAATGTGGTTTTACAGAAGAATGTTAAGAATACCATGGACAGCTAAGAAGAGTAACGACAATGTTCTGAAAGAGGTCAAAGCAAAAAGAGAGCTAATTTCCAATATTAGGAAGAAACAATCATTATTTTTTGGCCACGTAATAAAAAGAGAAAAACTGAAATATATTATAACAACTGGAAAAATTGAGGGACGAAGAGATAGAGGGAAGCAAAGAGAGAAAATTCCAGACAGCTTAAGAGAATGGCTTGGCAGAAGGTCAACAACAGAAATGATAAATAACTGTTGTGATCGAAAATTGTGGAGAGACATGATCACCTACGCCAGTAGGCCCGGTACTTGATGATGATGATGATATATTTATTGACATTATTTTTCTTGCATATCTTGTAATTAATACGTTGATTTGGTAGATGGACACACATAACTCATCATTATAGTGACAAGTTGCAACAACAGAACTGAAATCGTCAGTAGCTGGACACTGCGGGACTTGCTGAGGAGGGGATCAGAGTATCTACGGACATGTTCGGAGTGCAATGATGATGACCCGCAAATAACTCAATAACTCAAGATACAACAGTCTTTATTCTTAATATCCATATTGCATAGGGGCATTCTTGTAACTCAATCAGCAATGTTCTATAATTCTATATTCTGTTCTGTTACCTTGTAGAGCCAATCGGCGGTGTTTATACAAGTAACACCTCATGATCGTACGAAAGGTCTTTGACAATATCTAGTGGTTAGCTTATAATTCTACGTTCAATTCACACAATCTTTTCTCTTGTGATCTTTTAGGGCGTTATAGGATTTCTAAGAAAATCTTTGGTGCTGATCAATAACCTATTGTAATAACTCCATTGATCAATCTCTAAGAATTACTAGTTTCTAGCCTGATGTTTCTACAGTTCAACTGATGACTTCTCAAAACTATTCCAATTCCTAACTTTAAAATGTGTATATCCCAAAAATCTCTGAGCGAACTGTTTTTAACTACCTCACTTCTAACTCCATTGCCTGAAGTAGTTTCCTAAAATAGTCTGACTTTACATTCTTGCTGTTACTTCCAAAATCTTCGAGGAAACTCTGCAGAATTTCCCATCCCGGGGTTTTTGTTTCATTTAAGACAACACCTATTCTTTGATACAGGCGGGGTCTATCTTGGGAACATTACTAAGACTATCAACTCATTTGTTGCTTGTCTATCCACCCCATGTCAATAACCGTGAAGCCTCAACATGTATCAAATAATCCTATTAGTTACAAGTATACAAGCTGTTATGGATTTTCTTTAGGTTTTCTCTCCGAACTCCTTTGATCTACTACTCTCTGGCTCCCCATCATTTGATCTCCTACTCAGAGAGAGCTTAGCGTTTTCTACCGTTGGACATCAGAAGTTGCCTCGGCGCCTAGAATCCTTCGTGCGGTCGTGATTACGTTACCACGTCGGTTGGCTATCTCCGAATATTTCAAAGTCCGTCCAGCGATCTCTCGGTCAAAGGTGTGCCGACATTCTACGTCCGCCAAATCTCAACGCTTGTTACTTCTCATCGTTCTGAGTTCGGTAGATTAATTTACGCTCGCTAGTTCTTAAAGATTTCTTTGTTATTCTACTCCAACCACAAGTTATTCTTCCTCTCAAGTTCGTCATATTCTTCTTCTATTCTTCCTCTGATTGCCATTTTATCCTTCCTGGATCAGGCACACTATCACACCTTCATTGGACAAGAGACCTTTATCCTCTGGTCCTAAAAGTCCCTTAAGCAGACCCAGGAATGGGAAATATCCGATAAGGTTTTTTTTTTCTTGCATGAGTTCTAGTTTTGTTTTATTCTATTACTTTTGTGTATATTTATGATTAAGCATGTTCCACCAGTCCATCTTATTTTGTGCATATTTATGATTAAGCATATTGAAACGGCCCCTCTTATTTTTTGTATGCATATTGAACCGGTCCTTCTTATTTTTTGTATATTTATGATTAAGCTTATGATCTTAACATATGGATGCGAATCATGGACAATAGGACATCAGACAAGAAAATCACTGGAGTCTGTAGAAATGTGGTTTTATAGAAGAATATTGAGAGTACCATGGGCAGCTAAGAAGAGTAATGAAGATGTTCTGAGAGAGGTCAAAGCAAAAAGAGAACTAATTTCCATTATTAGGAAGAGACAATCATCATTTTTGGCCATGTAATAAGAAGGGAACAACTGGAATATATTGTAACAACTGAAAAAATTGAGGGACGAAGAGATAGAGGGAAACAAACAGAAAAAATATCAGACAGCTTAAGTGAATGGCTTGGCAGAAGGTCAACAACAGAAATGATAAATAGCTGCCGAGATCGAAAATTGTGGAGAGACATGATCACCTACGCCACTAGGAACGGTATTTGATGATGATGATGATTAAGCATATTACACCAGAGCAGTGATCTCTGCAATATGTACCATTTTGGCACGCAAGGTTTCTGTTTAGACAGACAGACAGACAGACAGACAGACAGACAGACAGACAGACAGACAGACAGACAGACAGACAGACAGACAGACAAACAGACAGACAGACAGACAGACAGACAGACAGACAGACAGACAGACAGACAGACAGACAGACAGACAGATAGATAGATAGATAGATAGATAGATAGATAGATAGATAGATAGATAGATAGATAGATAGATAGATTAGATAGATAGATAGATAGATAGATAGATAGATAGATAGATAGATAGATAGATAGATAGATAGATAGATAGATAGATAGATAGATAGATAGATAGATAGATAGATAGATAGATAGATAGATAGATAGATAGATAGATAGATAGATAGATAGATAGATAGATAGATAGATAGATAGATAGATAGATAGATAGATAGATAGATAGATAGATAGATAGATAGATAGATAGATAGATAGATAGATAGATAGATAGATAGATGTTGCACAAGTCCCTCTTATTTATACTACGGAAATGCTCATTTACAACACTCCCTTTATCCCACGCCGTAATTTTCTTTAATTTTCGCAGAATTTAACTTGTTTCCTGCTGTCCCACTGCACTTGCATGTTCTTGAATTTATTTAGTGACTTGATCTGCCTATGTGCATTTTCTTGGATTTCTTGTTCACCTTCTAGAGTGATAGATTGTGTTTATACTGTTTGTAGTTGGTTTCAATCGGGTCCAGTATCTAAACTATTTAATTCTTTCATGTTTTATTGAGTTATTGAGTTATTGAGTTATTTACGGGCCATCATCATTGTACTCCGAACATGTCCATAGGTGCTCAGATCCCTCCGCAACAAGTCTCGCAATGTCCAGCGACTGACGAATCCAGTTCTGTGTTTTGATTGATAAGTCTTCTTACACGGCCACTAAGTTTCTCGTTTCTGGCTGTGCCCATCTTAACTCCCATCTCTTTCATCCGAAGGAGTGACGTAGACTCATGGTTGTCGAAGTGCTGTGCCCTTTTCACGTCTCGGAGGGCATGCTGATGTCCCCCCGATCCATTAGTTGCTCGTCCTCAATGACAATTGGAGTCAACACAGATGGCCTAACATCATCAAGCGCTATAAATTATTTTTTTTTTTTAATACGACGATCATCATTTTCAAGAGGACGTGAACTCTCGGTATATGGTGGATAGGCGGCGGGAACAATTGAAGACTGTGCATGAAAAGTGTTCCTTGTTGCAGTTTCCTCATATTCCAAGTCCGGCTTATTGCATGAGCTACTGAGTTAAGTGCTCTGCGAATACCGTGAGCTGTGTGTCTCATCCGTTTTGATCATGTTTCGATATTCCAATTGTTTACAATGAATGATGATATCGTATGACAGGGAACAGTTCGCTGTGTTCACTTTCTGCGCGTTTTCGCCTTATGTCTTTTTGGCGTGTGCTGAGACTGCTACGATGGGGACTACAGTTACCTTTCATTGTTTGGCAGAAGAGATTCGGATGATTACACTGGCACGGGCGGTTGAGCAATTATGGATTTTAATTCGTTTGCAGTGATACCGGGGCCTTCCATAACCAAATAACCAAATGATAGCGTAGCTAGCCAGCCTGTCCGCTCTTTCCTTTCCCCGTCCTCCCGCATGTCCAGGGACGTAGACAAAGGTGACCCTGCGTATTTTTTAATTCTGCAACGACTCTACCAATTGCATGCGTATAGATCTCGCCTCTACTTTTTTTTTTTTTTATCATGCTCATCGAATCACTTAACATACAGGCGTGGGTGTAGTCTTGTGATTCTAACTAGATCTATCTTTATTTCGTTCGCCTGAAGTATTGTCTATCTATCTCATGCAATGTCGTTTCCTGTATAAATTTTACTGTCTTTTGTAATTCTTGCAGTGACCCATATAACTCTAACTAGATGAATGCCCTGGTCACTGCCATCACCTCTATCGTCATGCTACCCATACTACCCTCATGTTCTATGTAATCCTTTACTGGAATTGCGTCTACCTCTTCTTTCTGAATTATAATTACCCATTGATGACCAAGATTAGAAACAGTAACTGAGCTGACAGTTGTCAGTGACTCATAGCTGACTGTGGCATCATGCTTAGCGACAACTGACGATCAAGATCTAGCTACCGCTCTCTGGGGTGAGTTTGATAGCAGACTAACCACATTGTCCAAGCGAGTTGTGGCAACACAAACATTGAACGTCATGAAGAACATGTGTCACAATACCAGCGAGTAATAACACTAAAATTACTGTGGACTTGTGTCTTCTTGACAGCAACGTATGGTTCTAAATCATGGACAATCTTGCAAGGAATAAAATCGATTCATTCGAAACAAATTGCTAATAAAATGGAAAAAAAAAAAATCTTTCAGACACCTTGGATAATGCAACAAATCAACGAAGACATTAAACGATTTAAAAATTAAAAAGAACTGGCTTTGAAAAACCAATCACAGGAAGAAATTAAAGTACTATGGCAACGTCAAAAGACACACCGGACTGGAAACAACAATAATGGAAGACATGGTTCCTGGGAAACGCATCAGGGGCAGACAAAGAAGAAGGTGGTTTCAAGACATCAAGGAGACCTTGAACATGACAACAGAATAAGTGGGAGATCTAGCTAGAGACAAGAGATTCTTTCAGATGGGCTGTGGTGAATGCAACGTTCTGCAATAGACGTGCAACCTGATGATGAATATGACATTGTGGGTAGTGCACTCGTCCGCTTGATCGATGTTCAAATACTAGTTGAGGTAAAGAAATATTCTGACTTTAAAAATTTTCGGGGGCCACTCAGCCTCTTTAAAAGGGTACTAGAGATAGTCTCTGGTATGGAAAGGCACCAAAGATGGGAGCTGGTGACCTCATGAAGCTGATACTTATCATTAACACTTCATTACGCAAAGTACTACGGGACTATATTTGCAATTACCTTCATTCTACAAAGGCAAAATAATAGAAGTTTTCTCTTTTTTTTTTCTAACGGGTTGTATGCTATTGTAAACTTTAACTTTTGTGTAAAGACCTGTCGCACAAGACAGTGAAACAGTTACATTTTACACACTAAAAGATATGTCGATGTATGACCCACCAGACAAGAGTGCTTGACAAACTGCCACGTTTACATTCTGACAAGCCGTGGCCTGATCTACAAACCAAAAGTGCTTGAAAAACTGCCAGTTTTACATCGTAACATGCGTGACTTGACCCAAAGGATGAAAGTGCTTGAAAAACTGCCAAATTTACATTCTGACATGCCGTGGCCTGGTCTACAAGCCAAAAGTGCTTGAAAAACTGCCAGTTTTACATCGTAACATGCGTGACTTGACCCAAAGGATGAAAGTGCTTGAAAAACTGCCAAGTTTACATCTTAACATGCGTGACTTGACAAAAAGGATGAAAGTGCTTGAAAAACTGCCAAGTTTACATCTTAACATGAGTGACTTGACCAAAAGGATGAAAGTGCTTGAAAAACTGCCAAATTTACATTCTGACATGCCGTGGCCTGATTTACAAGCCAAAAGTGCTTGAAAAACTGCCAGTTTTACATCGTAACATGCGTTACTTGACCCAAATGATGAAAGTGCTTGAAAAACTGCAAAGTTTACATTCTGACAAGCGGTGGCCTGACTCACAAGACAAGTTGAAAAGATTACCTCCCCTGGCTTGCTGAGTGTATGGGGAATACGGTTTTAGTGACCATATTTTTCTATGACCACGACACATTTTTGGGTGATATGGTAGGTATCATACCAGGCCGTCTAAACCTCTCAGAAAAATCTGTGGCACCCATTTTTAGAGGCTGGGTGCATGTCGGTCTGAAAGAATTCCGCTACTTCTGGGGATGGAACCTAGACCATTAAATCAGAAAGCGATCACACAAACTACTTAACCACCGAGGCTCCACGAGTCAAGAGTGCTTCAAAAACTGGCAAGTTTACACCTTCGCATGTGTGGCCTGACCCTAAAGACAAGAATTCTCCAAAAAACACTGCCAAGTTTGCATCTTAACATCCCGTGATGACCGACCCACAAGTCAAGAATGCTCAAAAAAACTGCCAAGTTTACATCCTATCATGCTGTGATGACCGACCAACACGCCAAGTTTACATGCCTAACGTGAAATGATGACATGACTCACAAGTCAAGAAACCTCCAAAAACTGCCAAGTTTACATGCCTAGTGTGCCATGATGCCATGACCCACAAGTCAAGAAATCTCCCAAAACTGCCAAGTTTACATGTCTAACGTGCCATGATGACATCACCCACAACTCAAGAAACCTCCCAAACTGCCAAGTTTACATGCCTAATGTGCCATGGTGACATCACCCACAACTCAAGAAACCTCCAAAAACTGCCAAGTTTACATGTCACCCCACAAGTCAAGAAACCTCCAAAAACTGCCAAGTTTACATGTCACCCCACAAGTCAAGAAACCTCCAAAAACTGCCAAGTTTACATGTCACCCCACAAGTCAAGAAACCTCCAAAAACTGCCAAGATTACATGTCACCCCACAAGTCAAGAAACTTCCCAAAACTGCCAAGTTTACATGTCACCCCACAAGTCAAGAAACCTCCAAAAACTGCCAAGTTTACATGCCTAATGTGCCATGGTGACATCACCCACAACTCAAGAAACCTCCAAAAACTGCCAAGTTTACATGTCACCCCACAAGTCAAGAAACCTCCAAAAACTGCCAAGTTTACATGCCTAATGTGCCATGGTGACATCACCCACAACTCAAGAAACCTCCAAAAACTGTCAAGTTTACATGTCACCCCACAAGTCAAGAAACCTCCAAAAACTGCCAAGTTTACATGTCACCCCACAAGTCAAGAAACCTCCAAAAACTGCCAAGTTTACATGTCACCCCACAACTAAAGAAACCTCCAAAAACTGAAAAGTTTACATGTCACCCCACAAGTCAAGAAATCTCCCAAAACTGACAAGTTTACATGTCACCCCACAAGTCAAGAAACCTGTAAAAATTGTCAAGTTTGAATGTCACCCTTCAAGTCAAGAAACCTCCAAAAACTGCCAAGTTTACATGTCACCCCACAAGTCAAGAAACCTCCAAAAACTGCCAAGTTTACATGTCACCCCACAAGTCAAGAAACCTCCAAAAACTGCCAAGTTTACATGTCACCCCACAAGTCAAGAAACCTCCAAAAACTGCCAAGTTTACATGTCACCCCACAACTCAAGAAACCTCCAAAAACTGCCAAGTTTACATGTCACCCCACAAGTCAAGAAACCTCCAAAAACTTACAAGTTTACATGTCACCCCACAAGTCAAGAAACCTCCAAAAACTGCAAAGTTTACATGTCACCCCACAAGTCAAGAAACCTCTAAAAACTGCCAAGTTTACATGTCACCCCACAAGTCAAGAAACCTCCAAAAATTGTCAAGTTTACATGTCATCCCACAACTCAAGAAACCTCCAAAAACTGCCAAGTTTACATGTCACCCCACAACTCAAGAAACCTCCAAAAACTGCCAAGTTTACATGTCACCCAACAACTCAAGAAACCTCCAAAAACTGCCAAGTTTACATGTCACCCCACAAGTCAAGAAACCTCCCAAAACTGTCTAGTTTACATGTCACCCCACAACTCAAGAAACCTCCAAAAATTGTCAAGTTTACATGTCACCCCACAAGTCAAGAAACCTCCCAAAACTGCCAAGTTTTTATGTCACCCTACAAGTCAAGAAACCTCCAAAAACTGCCAAGTTTACATGTCACCCCACAAGTCAAGAAACCTCCAAAAACTGCCAAGTTTACATGCCTAATGTGCCATGGTGACATCACCCACAACTCAAGAAACCTCCAAAAACTGCCAAGTTTACATGTCACCCCACAAGTCAAGAAACCTCCAAAAACTGCCAAGTTTACATGCCTAATGTGCCATGGTGACATCACCCAAAACTCAAGAAACCTCCAAAAACTGCCAAGTTTACATGTCACCCCACAAGTCAAGAAACCTCCAAAAACTGTCAAGTTTACATGTCACCCCACAACTAAAGAAACCTCCAAAAACTGAAAAGTTTACATGTCACCCCACAAGTCAAGAAATCTCCCAAAACTGACAAGTTTACATGTCACCCCACAAGTCAAGAAACCTGTAAAAATTGTCAAGTTTGAATGTCACCCTTCAAGTCAAGAAACCTCCAAAAACTGCCAAGTTTACTTGTCACCCCACAAGTCAAGAAACCTCCAAAAACTGCCAAGTTTACATGTCACCCCACAAGTCAAGAAACCTCCAAAAACTGCCAAGTTTACATGTCATCCCACAAGTCAAGAAACCTCCAAAAACTGCCAAGTTTACATGTCACACCACAACTCAAGAAACCTCCAAAAACTGCCAAGTTTACATGTCACCCCACAAGTCAAGAAACCTCCAAAAACTTACAAGTTTACATGTCACCCCACAAGTCAAGAAACCTCCAAAAACTGCAAAGTTTACATGTCACCCCACAAGTCAAGAAACCTCTAAAAACTGCAAAGTTTATATGTCACCCCACAAGTCAAGAAACCTCCAAAAATGTTCAAGTTTACATGTCATCCCACAACTCAAGAAACCTCCAAAAACTGCCAAGTTTACATGTCACCCCACAACTCAAGAAACCTCCAAAAACTGCCAAGTTTACATGTCACCCAACAACTCAAGAAACCTCCAAAAACTGCCAAGTTTACATGTCACCCCACAAGTCAAGAAACCTACAAAAACTGTCTAGTTTACATGTCACCCCACAACTCAAGAAACCTCCAAAAATTGTCAAGTTTACATGTCACCCCACAAGTCAAGAAACCTCCAAAAACTGCCAAGTTTTTATGTCACCCCACAAGTCAAGAAACCTCCAAAAACTGCCAAGTTTACATGTCACCCCACAAGTCAAGAAACCTCCAAAAACTGCCAAGTTTACATGCCTAATGTGCCATGGTGACATCACCCACAACTCAAGAAACCTCCAAAAACTGCCAAGTTTACATGTCACCCCACAAGTCAAGAAACCTCCAAAAACTGCCAAGTTTACATGCCTAATGTGCCATGGTGACATCACCCAAAACTCAAGAAACCTCCAAAAACTGCCAAGTTTACATGTCACCCCACAAGTCAAGAAACCTCCAAAAACTGCCAAGTTTACATGTCACCCCACAAGTCAAGAAACCTCCAAAAACTGCCAAGTTTACATGTCACCCCACAACTAAAGAAACCTCCAAAAACTGAAAAGTTTACATGTCACCCCACAAGTCAAGAAACCTCCCAAAACTGACAAGTTTACATGTCACCCCACAAGTCAAGAAACCTGTAAAAATTGTCAAGTTTGAATGTCACCCTTCAAGTCAAGAAACCTCCAAAAACTGCCAAGTTTACTTGTCACCCCACAAGTCAAGAAACCTCCAAAGACTGCCAAGTTTACATGTCACCCCACAAGTCAAGAAACCTCCAAAAACTGCCAAGTTTACATGTCACCCCACAAGTCAAGAAACCTCCAAAAACTGCCAAGTTTACATGTCACCCCACAACTAAAGAAACCTCCAAAAACTGCCAAGTTTACATGTCACCCCACAAGTCAAGAAACCACCAAAAAATTACAAGTTTACATGTCACCCCACAAGTCAAGAAACCTCCAAAAACTGCCAAGTTTACATGTCACCCCACAAGTCAAGAAACCTACAAAAACTGTCTAGTTTACATGTCACCCCACAACTCAAGAAACCTCCAAAAATTGTCAAGTTTACATGTCACCCCACAAGTCAAGAAACCTCCCAAAACTGCCAAGTTTTTATGTCACCCCACAAGTCAAGAAACCTCCAAAAACTGCCAAGTTTACGGGAGCAATATTGAACCGTTAATAAAATAATAATGACATTATTAAATGTATCTTCTCTATCATGTCCAAGATGGATGATATGACCACAGATACCAATTTCGCCTCTTGCCATTATCTAGCGCCACGCCCACTTAGCGCTGAAGATTACCTCAGCCTTATCATCGCAGAAGGCTGTAAACTGTAAGAAGAAATTGTTTAGACAATGCTAAAGCTGCATCACGAATATAAAAAGAAGAAAGCAATTTGAAACCTGAAGAAAACTCACCACTAATGTTAAGTTTCGATTACCTTTCTTTATACTTGCAACACCAACGCGTTAGATACCATATATTGAGTTAGACACCATATATTGAGTTAGATACCGTATATTGAGTTAGATACCATATATTGAGTTAGACATCATATATTGAGTTAGACACCATATATTGAGTTAGACACCATATATTGAGCTGGACACCATATATTGAGTTAGACACCATATATTGAGTTAGACACCATATATTGAGTTAGACACCATATATTGAGTTAGACACCATATATTGAGTTAGACACCATATATGAAGCGTATATTTATATCGACAGAGTGTGTTGATGATAACAATTGGACACACTTACAGTAACTCTTCACTTCCTAACTTACAAAAGAAAGTGTTTGTTGAAGACCTATGCTCCACAGGTAGCAGAAAGGCAGAAGAAGAAGAACAATGTGTCATAAACTCTATCTAGTCTTCTCCCTCATCAATACTCACAACATATGTGTTATATAAACTCACTGTATTCTTCTTCTCCTTCAATACTCACAACATATGTGTTATATAAACTCACTGTATTCTTCTTCTCCTTCAATACTCACAACATATGTGTTATATAAACTCACTGTATTCTTCTTCTCCTTCAATACTCACAACATATGTGTTATATAAACTCACTCTAGTCTTCTCCCTCCGCAAATCTCACAACATATGTGTTATATAAACTCACTCTAGTCTTCTCCTCCCTCAATACTCACAACATATGTGTTATATAAACTCACTTTAGTCTTCTCCCTCAATACTCACAACATATGTGTTATATAAACTCACTCTAGTCTTCTCCCTCCTCAATACTCACAACATATGTGTTATATAAACTCATCTCTTGTCGCCTCCCCTCTCCCCACACACTCCTTAGATCTAAGTATCATAAACTCACTCTAACACCCTCCACTTTATTACACCTCCCCCACCCTTCCTAAGTACTACAAACTCACTATCAGCTCTCCTCCAACACCCACCCCTTAATTATCAACAACCACTCTAGCTTCAACACTCCACTCAAACGGCCACACCCCCCCCCCCCAATTTTGAGAACTTCGCAATGTCCGGTCATGATAAATATCTCAATCATCTATCGTACGCCCACTTGTAGCAAATAATGTGGCCAGTGATCGTATTGTAAACAAAAAAATAACAAACAAGCAAACAGCCGTCCACTATCTCTTCCTGTACATAAATGATTACATCCTCCTCACTCTAGTTGTCACGTACTAGTCAATCAAGCCGGCAATAATCCAAAAGCATCCTGATGTCACAGTTACGACACATCAGATTGCGAGGCAAGGTCGAGTCGCAATATCTTCATGGTGTGTTCAATGACCTTTAACCTTTCAACCAGTGGTTCTCAGAATAATAGAGGAAGTGGGGGCATTGTTTGCTAAAACCAAGAACTAATCATGTGCTGAATTATGGAGGTTAGAAAAAAATAAGTAGGATATGAGGCAAAGGCTGGCGTTCCATTTCTGAAACATGTCGGATTTTTCTATGGAGACTGGAACATTCCTCTTCTTCATTGAGGACCGTCTCCACATTGAAGTTTGCCTATCATGGAGCGCCATTCCGTTCTGTCTCTTGCTTTGATGGTGCATGTTGTCATAGGTTGATTTGTCCATCTTTTGATGTCACTCGTCGAACTTAGTCTTGCTCTGCCTCTGCCTCTTTTACCTTGTATTTTCAATTCCAAGATTATCTTTAGTAGTCTGCTGTGTCTTTTAACATGGCCCAAAAATCGATTTTTTCTTGTTTTAATTGTGTTTAGTAGTTCACCTTTTATTTTTAATTGTTTTAAGACTTTTTTGTTTGTTTTCTTTTCTTTCTATACAATTCTCCCTATTCTTCTATCAATCTACATTTCAAAGGCTTCAATTCTTTGTTCTTTTTTTGTCTAATGTCCACGTTTCTGCACCATCCAGAAATGTTGAGAAGATATAATATTTTTATATTCTTAGTTTAAGCCCTGGTATTATTCGTTTTGATGTTAGTATATCTTTCATGGCATTACAATTATTGTTTTCCATTCCTATTCTTTCATATTATCCTATTCCTTTCTATCATCAGGATATCTTAGGTTATTGATTATCTTTCCATTAATTTGTAGGCCTGGCATCTCTATGATGTTTTTAAAGATTTGCTCAGTGTATAGATTGAACAAGCTTGGTGATAGGATACATCCTTGTCTTACTCCTCTTTTTATACCAATGGGTGTAGAGTTCTCCTTGTTATATTTTATTATTGCTGTTTGCTCCCAGTATAAATTATTCGTATGTCTATGTCATCTAGATGTATCTCGTTTAGGCAGTCTATAAGTTGATTATGGTGTATTCTATCAAAAGCTTTGGTGTAGTCTTTGAATCAGGCATATATTGGTTTGTTTGCTTCTGTGTACTTTGCGATTAATGTCCTCATGCAGAATATTGTTTTTGTTGTCCCATTGTTTTTCCTAATCCAAATTGTTGTTTTTCTAATTCAATATTGATTTCATTCTGAATTATTCCTTGTATAACTTATAGCAATATTTTTTGTTACCTGGCTCATTAGGCTTATTGTTAAAAAATCACTACATTTAACGGCACCATTCTTTTTAGGTAATACAATAAAAGTTAATGTTTTTAGTTCATTTGGCATGTATCCTGCATGTTATATGTCGTTGCATATGTCTGTGATCACTTCAATGCCGAAATCTTCTAGTGCCTAAATCATCTCTATATGTATGTTGTCAGTTTTTCCCTTTTTCATTGTTTATATAGCTTTTTCAACTTCCCATTTTCAGATTGTATTGCCTGATGTACAGTTTATAATTGCCTTCTTGTCCCTTACTCATACAATAATTATGTTATATATTCCTGCCATCTATTTATTATATCTTTGTTGTCTGTTAGCATTTTTCCTTTTTTTCAATTCATCAACTTTCTGTGGCTTTTTTATTTATTTTTTACCAGTCATTCTCTTTGTTTATGTGTGCATCCCTCTTAAACCTTGTTTATTTTCCATATTTTCGAATTTTATATATATATATATATGACTGAGCAAGTCTTCTTTTCCCTTTTTGCATACTTTACGTACTTTATTATCTATTTTGTTTTATTGGGTTGTGTTCTTCGCTTGACTTCTTTCTTCCATTTTTGTCAAGATGGCGTCAGTTATCCATTTTTGTTTTTTGTTCCTTTCCTTTTGGATAAGATGTCGCAAGTTTCTTGTATGCTTTTCTTCATGCATTTCCATTTGGTTGTAACTTTTTCGTCTGGATTTCCTCTTCTGTACTGCTCAGTCCATTCTTCTAGCAATTTCTGATATATGTTCCTTACTTGATTATATTAACATTTTGATTTTAAAATGTTATGTCTAGTGGTATTGTTGATGAATTAGTCTTTTGTTTGTTTCTCTCTTGTTTGATTTTCATTTTAATTATTACAGGATTGTGATCTGAGTTAATGTCTGCTTCTGGATATGGGTTGGCTATCTAGACGATGTTACGGAACCTTTCTTTTAATTTTAATGTAGTCTATTTATGTAGTATACGCAAAAGGGAAAACTGGAAAACATAAAACTGGAAATGAAAAGGATGGATTTACATGTATTGGGACTGTGTGAATCGAGATACACTGGATCAGGGGAGATATATTCTGATGTACATTAAATCATCTATTCTGGAGGTACTGAACAACAAAGAGGTTTATGTATCATCTTGGATGCAGAAAGAGCAAGAACAGTGAAAGGCTTTTGACCAATATCTGACAGAGTCCTTTTAGTGAAATTGAATGGAAAGCCAATAGATATTAATCCCATACAACATTATGCACCAACAGCAGACAGTCTAGAGGAACAGTTGATAAATTTTACCACGAACTTTATATGGCACTTCGTCAATGCAAACCACATGGAAACACCATAGTTCTAGGGGATCTTAACGCGAAAGTAGGAAAAGAAAGAGTAGAAGAAGTGGTAGGTTATTACTTAGAAGAGAGGAATGAAAGAGGTGACAAACTTATTATCTGGGCAAGAACACACAACATGATGATAAGGAAACACTTGGTTAAGCAACATCCAAGACGTCTGTGGACATAGAAAAGCCCAGGACAACGCACGTAATCAAATCGACTACATAATGAAAAACAACAGATTTAGCTAACTCTTAATGTCCGTGTTTTTTCTACCCAGTCACTAGTGTTTTGCCATATTTTTTTCTTCCTAAAAAAATACTCCTTTAACTAAATCTTTCATATTTTCACTACAACAAGTCATAGACATATATATTAGGCATCAAATTGAAGGGGAAAGGACACAGATTCATAATCAGAAACAATATTTTGAAGGAAAAAAAATTTGAAGCATAGGAATTTAAGCAATTAAGAATCATTTTTTGTATTTAAAAAAATTATATATTAAAAAATGGTACTCACCTACCCAAAGTGAGGATCCATTTTAATCCAACAGCGCTACTAAAACTAAGTCACTAAGATCACTATTACATTTAAAGTTCTCAGAACATAATTCCTAGATTTTCCTGCTGTTAATAATAATTCACGTTTAGGAATGATAGATACTTCACTGTTGCTAGCCATTTTTCACTTATAAACACGAATCAGCTGATTGAGAAAACTCAGCTGACTTTAGAAAACAACACAAATTTTGACGATTTTGTGAACAAATTAAGCCCACGTTGATCGACCAAAGCGTGCCTAACGGCAGGAAATTCTATTAGAGTTATATCCTTTACGGATGTGGTAGCTTAAAATTTATAGTATTTACTATAACGAAAAAAATGAAAGTAACCATGTCAGCGTTTGCTTGGCAAAATGTAAGTAAGTAACCATGACAGCGTTCCCACGGACATAAAGTTAGAAACAGTCTGACATGTATGAAAACTAAACCAGGTGCAGATTGCAATAGTGATCGTGTACCAGTTATGGGAAAGCTTAGAGTAAAACTAAAAACAGCAAAATGAGCCTCAGTTAATATCAAATTAAATTTAGATTTACTCATATCAGACAAGAGGTTACAAAACAAATATAGCATCACATTTTAGAACACATGCAATGCAATAGTGAAGATACAAAGCACTGATGAACAGTGGGAAATGCTAAAAGAATAAATGCAGCAAACATCAAAAGAGTTTATACCACCAGTGAGGACAAATTCAAGACAGAAAAGAATGACAGATGACGTTTTACAGCAAATGGATACAAGAAGAAGAAAATAGGACAATAAAGATGAGTATAAGAGATTAAATAAATAAATTGTAATAAAATGCAATGAAACAAAAGAAGCATGGTTAAAAGAGAGATGCAAAGAGATCGAAATGCAGCAAAAAAAAAAAGAGAATACATTAAAGATCTTTATGATGATGAAAGAACAGAAATAAATATTAAAGAAAATGCGGAAAAACGAGAAACATTTAGAAAAGTGGAAGACGCCTTGCGCAATATGAAAGCAGGAAAAGCTCCTGATCAGATAATATAACTAAAAATATATATTGAAGCCATGGGTGATTTTGAAATAGAAACAATAAACATATTTGAATAATGTCTACAACAGTGGACATATACCAGAAGACCTGCTAAAATCAATATTCATCGCCCTACCAAAGAAATCTGATGCGATGGAAAGCGATGATCATCTCACAATAAGCCTTGTGATGATGATGATGACGATGATGATGATGATGATGATGATGATGATGATACAAACTATATATACCTATACAGGTTGACTGACAATGGCAGTGTTTATTACAGAAAGTTAAGGTATCATGATCTTGAGCCTTCCACCACTGCTTGACGTCACGCAGGTCTCATGGTATTTTGTCATCCATGTCTATTCTTGGCAGGATATTCAATCTTATTTCTTCTTCTTGGGTCATTACTCTTTCAGAATAGGATTCCAGACTCTCTCCCGAAGGCAGCTGTCTGTTTAAGCGATTCGGTTGCCCCGTATAGTTTCTCTTCCAGGAAGGTCGGTGTGGTCCACATTGTCCTTCTCAGGTCTGTGTACTGGGGGCAATCCTGTAGAACATGTTTTGTTGTCGTGCTATCCAGTGTACAGTGGCTTTGGCTGGTAGTTCCAATTTTGAGTTTGGTGAACATGTGGTTTCTCATTCTGTTGTGGTTAGTGCGGAGGCGAAGTATAATGACTTGATCCCTCCTCGATAGTTGGAGGTATCCATCCCTCTCGTTATACTTTGGGTGCTCTCGTTTCCATTTTTATAGACAGTATCTGACGTGTCACAGATGGTGGTAAGAATGTCACAGTTAAGTCACATCAGATTGCGAGGAAGGAGTGGGGAAGGTGTAATCTGTGTCGTAATCTGATTTGTCGTAACTGTGATCTTATTTAATGAGTCTATGCCTGCCAACTTTGCTTTTCTTATAAGTGTGTTTTTTTTTTTTTTTACTATCTCTTTATGTTTTTCTCTTAAAGGAGGTATTTAATGAAAGAGATAATGAAGAATTTTCGTTTCTTCAACCAGAAAGCACTCTGTGTGTGTGTGTGTGTGCGCGCGCGCGCACGTGAGACTGTGTGCGAGAGTGTGCGTGCGCGTGTGTGTGTTTTGTGATAACACTTTTTATCAAAAAGACGTAAGGGTAGGGATGAGAAATATCATAAACACATTTTATGTTAGGATGTCTTGTGTATACTAATGATGCCGTGAGGTGAATTGTGTGCAGAGATAAGGTCTGCGAATATCACTTTGTAAATCTGAGAAGTGAAAGAGAGAAAGAGTTTATAGAACAAATGAATTAGGTGATATATGATGTAAATAATGCAATATTATATATATATATATATATATATATATATATATATATATATATATATATATGTATAATATTATTAAATAGCAATAGTAGAAATGAGTTTATAGAGTTTTTTTGTGGGGGGGGGGGGTAGGGGGATGGGGGGCTGTGTATATGAGTTTATTCAAAGAAAAAGGCAAAACAAAATGAGACAATAGAGCTTAAAGACGGCTACGAAAGTGAGTTTATAGAGCTTTGGGCGCTGTATAGATGAGTTTAACCAAAGAAAAAGGTAAAAAAGAATGAGATAATAGAGCTTAAAGACGGCTATGAAAATTAGTTTATAGAGCTTTGGGGGCTGTATAGATGAGTTTAACCAAAGAAAAAGGTAAAAAAGAATGAGATAATAGAGCTTAAAGACGGCTATGAAAGTGATTTAAAGAACAAAGAGGTACTAGATGGGTGAGTTTGTTGAAACAAATATGCTATAAGGGTGAATTTATAGAACTAAAGGAACTATGATGAACTTATAGAACTAAAGGAACTATGATGAACTTATAGAACTAAACAGTCTATGACAATGAGTTTGTATAAAGAGGCTATGAGAATAGTTTAATAGAAATAAAATGTTTATGGAGCAGGATTTGATAGTGCTAGAGGTGCTATGGGGACGAATGTTTACATAAATAAAGTGCTTGTGAGGATGAGGTTCATAAACTACGAGGGTAGAAGAGAGGAATTATCGATAGATGAAAGTTAAATGGATGAGTTTATGAAACCAATGGGTAATGATGACTTGATGGCAAAAATGGGTGGTTCTTGTGAGTTTATGAAACAAGTGGGTAGTGATGACTTGATGGCAAAAATGGGTGCTCCTTCTGAGCTTATGAAAGAAGGTGGTAGTGATGACTTAATGGCAAAAATGGGTGCTCCTTCTGAGCTTATGAAAGAAGGTGGTAGTGATGACTTAATGGCAAAAATGGGTGCTCCTTCTGAGCTTATGAAAGAAGGTGGTAGTGATGACTTAATGGCAAAAATGGGTGGTTCTTGTGAGCTTATGAAACAAGTGGGTAGTGATGACTTAATGGCAAAAATGGGTGGTTCTTGTGAGCTTATGAAACAAGTGGGTAGTGATGACTTAATGGCAAAAATGGGTGGTTCTTGTGAGCTTATGAAACAAGTGGGTAGTGATGACTTAATGACAAAATGGGTGGTTCTTGTGAGCTTATGAAACAAGTGGGTAGTGATGACTTGGTGGGAAAATTGGTGGTACTTGTGAGCTTATGAAACAAGTGGGTAGTGATGACTTGGTGGGAAAATTGGTGGTTCTTGTGAGCTTATGAAACAAGTGGGTAGTGATGACTTAATTACAAAAATGGATGGTTCTTGTGAGCTTATGAAACAAGTGGGTAGTGATGACTTAATGGCAAAAATGGGTGACCTTATGAAACAAGGTGGTAGTGACGACTTGGTGGGAAAATTGGTGGTACTTGTGAGTTTATGAAAGCAACAGGTAGAAGATGAATTGATGGCAAAAATGAATGGTAGTGATGAGTGACTGAAGTCAATGATTGAGATGATGAACTAATGGCAAAAATGGGTGGTACAAATGAGTTTATGAAACAAATAGGTAGTGATGACTTGATGGCAAAATGGGTGGTACCGACGAGTTTATGAAACAAATAGGTAGTGATGACTTGATGGCAAAATGGGTGGTACCGACGAGTTTATGAAACAAAATAGGTAGTGATGACTTGATGGCAAAATGGGTGGTACCGACGAGTTTATGAAACAAATAGGTAGTGATGACTTGATGGCAAAATGGGTGTTACCGACGAGTTTATGAAACAAATAGGTAGTGATGACTTGATGGCAAAATGGGTGGTACCGACGAGTTTATGAAACAAATAGGTAGTGATGACTTGATGACAAAATAGGTGGTACCGACGAGTTTATGAAACAAATAGGTAGTGATGACTTGATGGCTATAATGGGTGGTACCGACGAGTTTATGAAAACAACGAGTAGAATATGAACTGATGCAAAAGTGTTGTTTCATATGCTACTGATGAATCAATAAAACAAAAAAAAAAATGGTTAAGTTTATCTAGATCTGTTGTTTATAGCGCAAAAAAAGGCAAATCTTGGGGGATATAGGGAACTAAAGGGAGCGGTACCTGGTGACAAACTGGAGAATCGCTGATGTAAATATAAGAACTAAAAATGTGCTGTCTGCAGTGTGATATCTCCACATTCTCCACGATTTTATCATGCATTAACGAGGGAAATGATGACGTGTAAAAATCTCACAAGATTCTGAAAGAATTGCGTTTGAGCGCAGATTATTTCCCATCTTCATACAAAATTGTTATTTGTGTGAGCTCTGGAATGCGTCTTGTCGTTATCTCCCCCTCGGCTGTTGAGGTAGAGGAAGCGATAGTTTAAAGAAAGGGGTGATAAGCTGAGATTCACCTGGATCTTAAAACAAAGCATAGCGCCCCCTGGTTCATGTAACATCTTTGCCATTCCGATCACATATTCGCATTTTTCTGTAGCAGATTAGAATACGTTGAGATTTCTCGCAGGAAAAAAGTGCTTTGAAGTAACAAAATCCCAATTCCAATCAGAAAATCTGTGTTTGAAGTGAGCTGCTGTTCTTGGCTAGCTATCAAGGCAACAGATTACCGCCCTTGCTGGAGGAAAGGATCAGATGTTTGAGTTGTAATTTTGAGAATTCCGATTAGCTCTCTTTTGTTGAAATTTTCACGGGAAAATTCTCTGGAGTTGTTGTTCTAAGTTTACTGCAAGCTACTTGCCATAGCTGATTCCTTCCAGCCGATGAAGATAATATTTGTGCTAGACTGAAAGGAATGAAACAACAGATTTATGGATCGAATTCAAGATTGTTAATCATTGACATCAGTTTCCTTTGCGAAGATTCCGAAGAAAAAAAAAAGAATAATAGATGAATTAAATGACAAGAATGCGAATAAGAAAAGAATAAAACGATAAAAGAAGAAAATTGATGAAGGCATATAAGAAAACTCATGTGTGTTACCGGGGCCTCATTATGAGGGAAGTAAAGAAGAGTGACACTGTGACCTTCCAGGCATGTTGTAAGAGGCGACTAAGGAGAATGATTGATGGCTTGACAAGCTGTCATTGTAAAAAGTATTGTTATGGAAACAGAGCCATAGGTTTTGGAAACAGTGATCTCTGCAATATGTGCCATTTTGGCACGCAAGGTTTCTGTTTTTTGAGATTGTGGTTCTGCCCTATGTGCCGTATTCGGCTCGAAAGGACGATAGATAGATAGATAGAAGAAAATAACAAAAACAAAGAAAAAGAACATGGAAAGAAAGAAAACAAGTAAACGTAGAGAAAGTTAGAGATGGGGAACAATAAGAGGAGATCAAGAAAAAGTAAATAAAAATGAATAATAATAATAATAGCGTAGAAGAGAGTATTAAAGTAGAAGAGCAAGCAGAAGCAAAAGAAGAATAAGTGGAGATGTCAAATAAAATAATGGCGTTGGTGATCGGTGTTAATGTTCACAACTGATTGAACATTATTTTTTTTCCTTATTTTCTTTATAACAAACGACTATTCCCCTTAGTGGTTCATCCTTCAAAAAAAGGCTTAAATAGGCGTAATTTGCGTTGTGTCTTGGATTTACAACAAGCTGCGCCATCATTTAGTCTACTGTACATAACATATCAAATTAAGAATATGGTCAACAGTTTAGTCTACTGTACATAACATATCAAATTAAGAATATGGTCAACAGTTTAGTCTACTGTACATAACATATCAAATTAAGAATATGGTCAACAGTTTAGTCTACTGTACATAACATATCAAATTAAGAATATGGTCAACATTTAGTCTACTGTACATAACATATCAAATTAAGAATATGGTCAACAGTTTAGTCTACTGTACATAACATATCAAATTAAGAATATGGTCAACAGTTTAATCTACTGTACATAACATATCAAATTAAGAATATGGTCAACAGTTTAGTCTACTGCACATAACATATCAAATTAAGAATATGGTCAACAGTTTAGTCTACTGTACATAACATATCAAATTAAGAATATGGTCAACATTTAGTCTACTGTACATAACATATCAAATTAAGAATATGGTCAACAGTTTAGTCTACTGTACATAACATATCAAATTAAGAATATGGTCAACAGTTTAATCTACTGTACATAACATATCAAATTAAGAATATGGTCAACAGTTTAGTCTACTGCACATAACATATCAAATTAAGAATATGGTCAACAGTTTAGTCTACTGTACATAACATATCAAATTAAGAATATGGTCAACAGTTTAGTCTACTGTACATAACATATCAAATTAAGAATATGGTCAACAGTTTAGTCTACTGTACATAACATATCAAATTAAGAATATGGTCAACAGTCTAGGTCTACTGTACATAACATATCAAATTAAGAATATGGTCAACAGAACAGAGCAAAAGAATGAGTATACATGAAGTAGTAAATAAAGAATAAGGATAACAGAGAAGAAATGAGTAATATAGATAACAGAGGGTAAATGAATAATATAGATCATCGTCATCATAAAGCACTTTCTCTGCTGGCATAGGTGATCATGTCGCTCCACAACTTTTGATCTCGACAGTTATTTATCATTGCTGTTGTTAACCTTCTGCCAAGCCGTTCTCTTAAACTGTCTGGTATTTTTCCTCTTTGCTTCCATCTATCTTTTCGTCCCTCAATTTTCTCAATTGTTACAATATATTCCAGCTGTTCTCTTCTCATTACATGGCGCAAAAATGATGATTGTTTCTTCCTAATATTGGAAATAAGTTCTCTTTTTGCTTTGGTCTCTTTCAGAACGTTTTCATTACTCTTTTTAGCTGTCCTTTTCTCAACATTCTTCTGTAAAACCACACTTCTACAGCCTCCAGTGATTTCCTTGTCTGTTGCCCTATTGTTTATGATTCACGCCCATATATTAAGGATGGCTCTACATAACATTTAAGCATTCTTTTTCTTGCGTCTATTGTAAAAAATGGATTGCACGGTAACCTCTTCATTTTTTTTTAAAGCTGCTTTCACTATCGCTTACCATTTTATCATTAGTCGACAGATATACCATTATGCATGTATATAGACCTTTCGAGCCGTAGTCGGCCCATAGCGCATAGACTAAGATACTTGTTCCCTGTTTTGAAATTTTCTTTCTAGCAGTCTCAATCCTTGCAAAGATATGTTATCAAATGTCGTCATTTGACTCTGTTCTATACAAGAATCTCGATCTCATTGAGGGAGCCGATTCCTGCTGCCTTTGCCTCTCTGATTTGTTCTTCTCATTGTTTCTTTGGGTCGGCCTCTTTTCCTCCTACCTGTTGTTTCCCACATGAGGACTTGCGTTGCCATTCGGTTATTATTTCTTCTCATCACATGTCCAACATATGTCCATCGTCTTGTCGTGATTACTGATGATATTAGTGCTTTATTGGCGATTCCTCTAATGATATATATATATATATACACACCACACCCATGAAATTGCTTTTTTCCACCTTAAAAACCGCGAAATGAAAAAAAATGAATTTATTATAATCACTTTTTCTTTTTGGAGTATCCTTGATGGCGCCCCCGAGCACAAGACCCGCCCAGGGCAACTGCACGACATGCCTGTAACTTGAGCCGGCACTGCGAATAAGGCAGCAAAGGAGGCTTGGGGCCGGTACTCATATTGTAATTGAATACTCTTTATACAGGGCTTCGCAGCATACAAGATAAGCCCATGTCTCTGCAGGCCCTGACAACAGCTAAGGTAGAAATCTATTAAATCATCTCCTTATTTCCATACTAATGAAGACATGAGGCCGAAACGTTTTCACGTTTGTACTGTCCACTTTAGTAAAGCTGCCATATATCATTTTACGTTGGTAATTTACGAGTTTAGCAACATAAATACTAAAGTACCCTCCCTTTAGTTGGTGTCAGAATAAAACTACAGTGGCCCTAAAATACTAAACATTACCTCAGTATTTTATTTTGTTTGTGGTTTAGGGTTTAGGTTTAGCTTTGAGTTAGGGATCATAGGACTTTTTCCTTCTTTTGTTTCTCTTGTCTCTATATTTAGGGGAGATCACTTTGATTTATGTCGCTAAACTCGTAAATTACATTTATATTTATTTTTCCACATGTCATTCAACATTACACATACCACAAACGGTATTTGACCCTATCGCTGTAAACACAATTATAAACAACAACATTTCACAAACATTAACAAGTTGAATAAAGTAATTATTCATCATCATCATCATTAAGTACCATGCCTGCTGACGTAGGTGATCATGTCTCTCCCCAACTTTTGATCTTCACAGTTATTTATCGTTTCTGTTGTTGACCTTCTGCCAAGCCACTCTCTTAAGCTGTCTGGTATCTGTTCTCCTTGCTTCTCTCTCTCTCTCTCTCTCTCTCTCTCTCGGGAGCTGCGATAGCTCAGTAGTTTGTGAACTGGACTACAACGGACAAGAGGTCGGGTTCAATCCTCATCGACGGTTTCCAGTCCTTAACAACCCAGCCTTAAATAGGTACATGATTTTTCTCTAGGAAAGTAAAGCGGCACAGGCGTAATACCGACCACATTACCCCAAAAATCATGTGCCGATGGTCTGTAAAAATTATGGTCGCTAAAACCATATTCCCTATAAATCTCTTGGCGTGACGGGGCTCTTTACTTCTCTCTTTCTCTCTCTCTCTCTCTTGTCATAATTTTGTCATAAGATAAAATAAAAGCGCTCAGTCTTATAGATATTTGATGCAATATAGAGATAGTAGTAGAGTTTGAGTCGCTGACTCACTTTATTTCTACCAGACAAAAAAAGCCTCAAAAACTGACATATATAATGTGCTTACTCTCAAAGTGAGTTCAAAGCTACTCTAGTATCATCAGAAATTATGAATTATAAATAGACATACTGGGACACTGCGAAACAAGATGGTTAGAAGAAGAAAGATAAAGGTAAGCACACATAAGATAAATACTGTCATTCCCTCTACACAGATGCATGTGTAGGTTAATGTATTTCAATCATCATGTGCCATACCAGTTAGCGCAGGCGATCATGTGACACCTTCCACAATTTCCTATCCCCTCTCCGATTCTCTTGTTGTCTGTTTACCTTGCTACGACATTAAAAGTAGTAAAAAGTAAAGTACCCCCCGTCAAACCCAGTGGCGTATAGGAAATATGGTGTTAGTGACCATAAATTTTACATACCTTCAGCGCATGATTTTTGGGGTAATGTGGTCGGTAATACGCCCCTGCCGCTTTACTTTCCCAGAAAAAAAATCCGGTACCCATTTAAGGCTGGGTGAAACCGGAAGCCGTCGGTTGGGATCGAACCCTAACTCTTCTCTTTTGCAGTCCAATTCGCCAACCACTGAGCTATCGCGGCTCCCGCCACGACATGAAGCTATCTATATAGTATCTTCTGCCTATGTCGTCTATGGTCTCTCTTTCCATGTATTTTGCCAGTTGTAAATTTTAACCAAATAATCAAATGTTTTCTCTTCTCAAGATGTGCTCTAACATTAGCGATTGTTTCTTTGTGATGTTTCCAGTAGCTTTCTTTTTTATGTTGGTCGTGTTGAGAATTTCCTCATTAAATTTTACTGTCTGTCGAGGAAGTTTTACCATTCCTCTGCCACGTTTTAAGAACCGTTATTTATTCTAATATATTCAGCGCTAGTCTGGTATCACGTGATTTTGACTGCCCAAATCCGGTTTCATTTTCTACGCGTCTTTAAAAACCGGTCCACGCTGGAAATCTACAACTAACCACTGGCGTATTTGGTAAAAACTAGTTTCTGGGCCACGGATCGTAAGTAAGGTCAAGGGTGTCGTGAATGTTTACGGTGTAACTCCCGAACAGTTTGTTTATTTCCCTTCTAGTGGGCGTGTCATGACTGCGTCATGCTTGTTACATAGAGGACAGCACGTGTTCTGCGAAGGTTCCATGTTGGTATAATCTGATTTGACTTTCAGATGTGTGAGCTGGTTGCTCTCCGCAGTTCATGACCTCTCGTACACATACGTGTGTCTTTCTGCTGGTGTGAGAAGTGTCTTGGTAAGGGCGGAGCATGTTTGAAGATACTGACGCCGTAGATCAGTTACATACTTGCAGTGTAGCAACAAATGAGCCACTGTCTCGTGTTGCAGTACATTTTATGTTTGTTGACACAGACATGTCCAGGTTTCAAATGAATCATCTCCTCGTATACAGACTGTCCACACAAGAGGTCACGATCTTTTGAACATATACTCACTCCTCTTAAATAAATGACCAAGAGCCAGGAAGTTGACACATTGAAATACTTGGGATCTCATTATGGTTAGTCGAAGGACCCGGTATCACTGCAAACAAATTAAAATCTATAATTGATCAACCACCCATGTCAGTAGAATCGTCCGAATTAAAACTCATCTCATAGAAGGATCCAAACATAGAAAGGCAGATACAGTCCCCATCTTAGCAGCTACAACACATGCCAAACGACATAGTCCAAGCGGCACCGAAGTGGGATCAGATGTCACAAATGAAGGCTCAAAACCTGAAATATCGACTAGAATAGCACAAACTACAGCATCTATTGCAAGACAAAAACCTATTTGGAAAGATAAGAACATCACTGTAAGATCTTTGCTCCAAAATCAGGATGATGCTCACTTTTGTTCTATTTATTTATTAATTATTTTTTTTTTACGCTCGTTAAACATGGATCCTAGCAACAGAGCTGTAGAAGAAAATACAAGCTATAGAGATCGTATGTTGTCGGGAGGTTTATAGATCCCATATTTGGATCGTATCACAAATGGTTGGCAGTAGGATGCATCAAGTAATCGAAGTGCATGATGATCTTTTGACTTGTGGAGAAACGCAAAATAAAATAGTTTGGCGACGTATCTCGATTGTCCGGCCTGTGCAAAGATCATTCTACAGGAGACTGTGAAATGGGGGAGAGGAGAGAGACAGAGAATGAGGTGGGAAGATAATATTAAAGACTGAGTAAAAACCTCGAATTTCCACAGTGCCAAAGTATGATTGGAGATACAGTGATATAGAGAAGATTGACGAAGTCTGCCAGTGGTGCACCAACGATCTCCATGGTTGTGGGATGAATGAGCATTTTAAAAGTGTTGTTTTGTTTATGTCTTCTTTCATGGCCTTCAAGGGAATTAGTGTTGATGTGTTTGTGTCTTCTTTCATGGCCTTCAAGGGAATTAGTACTGATGTGTTTGTGTCTTCTTTCAGGGTCTTCAAGGGAATTAGTGTTGGTGTGTTTGTGTCTTCTTTGATGGCCTTCAAGGGAATTAGTGTAGATGTGTTTGTGTCTTCTTTCAGGGCCTTCAAGGGAATTAGTGTTGATGTGTTTGTGACTTCTTTCTGGGCCTTCAAGGGAATTAGTGTTGATGTGTTTGTGTCTTCTTTCAGGGCCTTCAAGGGAGTTAGTGTTGATGTGTTTGTGACTTCTTTCATGGCCTTCAAGGAATTAGTACTGATGTGTTTGTGTCTTCTTTCAGGGCCTTCAAGGAAATTAGTGTTGCTGTGTTTGTGTCTTCTTTGATGGCCTTCAAGGGAATTAGTGTTGGTGTGTTTGTGTCTTCTTTCAGGGCCTTCAAGGAATTAGTGTTGATGTGTTTGTGTCTTCTTTCAGGGCCTTCAAGGGAATTAGTGTTGATGTGTTTGTGTCTTCTTTCAGGGCCTTCAAGGAAATTAGTGTTGCTGTGTTTGTGACTTCTTTCATGGCCTTCAAGGGAATTAGTACTGATGTGTTTGTGTCTTCTTTCAGGGCCTTCAAGGGAATTAGTGTTGATGTGTTTGTGTCTTCTTCAGGGCCTTCAAGGGAATTAGTGTTGATGTGTTTGTGTCTTCTTTCAGGGCCTTCGAGGGAATTAGTGTTGATGTGTTTGTGTCTTCTTTCAGGGCCTTCGATGGAATTAGTGTTGATGTGTTTGTGTCTTCTTTCAGGGCCTTCGAGGGAATTAGTGTTGATGTGTTTGTGTCTTCTTTCAGGGCCTTCGAGGGAATTAGTGTTGATGTGTTTGTGTCTTCTTTCAGGCCTTCAAGGGAATTAGTGTTGATGTGTTTGTGTCTTCTTTCAGGGCCCTCAAGGGAATTAGTGTTGATGTGTTTGTGTCTTCTTTCAGGCCTTCGAGGGAATTAGTGTTGATGTGTTTGTGTCTTCTTTCAGGGCCTTCGATGGAATTAGTGTTGATGTGTTTGTGTCTTCTTTCAGGGCCTTCGAGGGAATTAGTGTTGATGTGTTTGTGTCTTCTTTCGGGGCCTTCAAGGGAATTAGTGTTGATGTGTTTGTGTCTTCTTTCAGGGCCTTCAATGGAATTAGTGCTGATGTGTTTGTGTCTTCTTTCATGGTCTTCAAGAGAATTAGTGTTGCTGTGTTTGTGACTTCCTTCATGGCCTTCAAGGGAATTAGTGTTGCTGTGTTTGTGACTTCCTTCATGGCCTTCAATGGAATTAGTGCTGCTGTGTTTGTGACTTCCTTCATGGCCTTCAAACAAATTAATGCTGCTGTGTTTGTGATTTCTTTCAGGGCCTTCAAGGGAATTAGTGTTGCTGTGTTTGTGATTTCTTTCAGTGCCTTCAAGGGAATTAGTGTTGCTGTGTTTGTGACTTCCTTCATGGCCTTCAAGGGAATTAGTGTTGCTGTGTTTGTGACTTCCTTCATGGCCTTCAAACAAATTAATGCTGCTGTGTTTGTGACTTCCTTCATGGCCTCAAGGGAATTAGTGTTGCTGTGTTTGTGACTTCCTTCATGGCCTTCAAACAAATTAATGCTGCTGTGTTTGTGACTTCCTTCATGGCCTTCAAGGGAATTAGTGTTGCTGTGTTTTTGACTTCTTTCATGGCCTTCAAGGAATTAGTGTTGCTGTGTTTGTGGCTTCCTTCATGGCCTTCAAGGGAATTAGTGTTGCTGTGTTTGTGACTTCCTTCATGGCCTTCAAACAAATTAATGCTGCTGTGTTTGTGACTTCCTTCATGGCCTTCAAGCAAATTAGTGCTGCTGTGTTTGTGATTTCTTTCAGGGCCTTCAAGGGAATTAGTGTTGCTGTGTTTGTGATTTCTTTCAGTGCCTTCAAGGAATTAGTGTTGCTGTGTTTGTGATTTCTTTCAGGGCCTTCAAAGGAATTAGTGCTGCTGTGTTTGTGATTTCTTTCAGGGCCTTCAAGGGAATTAGTGCTGCTGTATTTGTGATTTCTTTCAGTGCCTTCAAGGGAATTAGTATTGCTGTGTTTGTGATTTCTTTCAGGGCTTTCAAGGGAATTAGTGTTGATCTGTTTGTGTCTTCTTTCAGGCCTTCAAGGAATTAGTGTTGCTGTGTTTGTGATTTCTTTCAGAGCCTTCAAGGGCATTAGTGTTGTGTTTGTGACTTCATTCAGCGCCTTCAAGGGAATTAGTGTTGTGCTTGTGACTTCTTTCAGCGACTTCAAGTGAATTAGTGTTGATGTCAGCCAGTGTTTAACGTTTAAATAGCAAAACGTGTGACATCATCATTGAGTGCCGTCTCCGCATCGAAGGTTATGCCTGCCAACCTTGCAACTTTTGTTAGGGTTCTTTTCCGTGTTTCTCGAGATCGTCCACTTTATCTCTAACCTGATGTTCCCCATTTGAAAGCTGTTTTGTAATTCTCTGCTCATGTCTTCTAAATACACGCCAGACATTTGTCAATCTTCTTGACTTAATCATCATCATCATCATCGAATGCCGTCTCCACATCGAAGGTTGGCTACAACGGAGCGCCATTCCACTCTGCCTCTTCCTTTGATTGTGAAAGTTGTCTTAGGCTGACCTGTCCATCTTTTTGATGTTACTCGTCCATGTTAGTATTGGCCAACCTCAGCCTCTTTTACCGTGTAAGTTCTCAAGCTTTGATGTTAATATACTCTTATATGTGTCATGCTGAAGGCATTAATTATTAAGCTGCTGACGTGTTTACTGAGAGTTCATCATCATAATTATCCAGAAAGATGTGTCTTTTAAATAAAAAAAACTACTCTTAAACAGATGTGAAGGGTCGAATACCGTTTTTTTGGGGAAAAAAAATTGTGGATGTGCTTGCATTTCCAAAAACAGCATCCATAGTCATGGCAGATGTTGCGTGGTAACCAGAGAATAGCGCTACCACCTACTATCTTACAACACAAGGTGGGCCAATATATTTATTTGATGATGATGATGATGATGCGTTCGTCCGATGATTTGAGGTATTCTAACGGATACGAACCGTAGACTTCCTCCTCGTCATCCGCCCTTAAAAGGACGTTAAGTGGACGTAGTTACGTTGTGTTGCAGTTTGCAGTGTAACACTGTGATATCTGCGCCTTTCGGCCCAACACATCCGATTTCAGCCGACGCTTTTTGTGTACCGGGTTCGTCTTCCCACTTCGATCCCTGCTCGCTTGGCCAGACTAGACAGGTTAGTCTGTTTCTAGAGGCACCACGAAGAGGTGTAGCAGGGTCTGGATGGTTCTGGTTCACCGATCCTGGCGCAAGCCATCAGTTATGAGTCACTGACGACTTCCAGCTCTGGTGCTGGGTGGGGCGCGCCTTCGCCTCCATATATTTATTTAAGAATAGTCTATTATGATATTCTTAGAAGTCAGTCGCGATAGCTAATTGGTTAGTAGACTGAACTACTAAGGTCAAGAGGCGGAGTTTAATCTTGAGCGACGGCTCCTAGATTATTTTAACGCCTACTGGACTTTTCTTGGAAGGTAGGGCGTTCTTGCCTAATATCGACCACATTACTTATGAAATGTGCTTTTGGGTATTGAAAAGTAATGACACTATATTCCCTATACGCATTGAAGTGCATGGACGACCCTTTGCTGACTTTCTTAATCTTACTTTTAGCAACATTAATTTGATGCCGATATTGCAACTGACTTCATCCGACTACCACCCTTCTTTATTACCCACTACCCCTCCCCTCTGAGATGGTCGTTAAGTAGTAGTAGATGTGTCGTGTTCTGGTCTAAAGGAAGCAGCGATGTTTGTGTCCTTCCGCACAGCACACACGACGCCAACATAGCACAGTTTGGGCTCCAAGTTGTTTCCTCTCTTTAATCTCTACCCCAGAATCTCTACTCCAAGAATCTCTACTCCAAGAATCCCTACTCCAGAATCCCTACTCCAAGAATCTCTACTCCAAGAATCCCTACTACAAGAATCTCTACTCCAAGAATCTCTACTCAAGAATCTCTACTCCAAGAATCTCTACTCCAAGAATCTCTACTCCAAGAATCTTTACCCCCAGAATCTCTACTCCAAGAATCTCTACTCCAAGAATCTTTACCCCCAGAATCTCTACTCCAAGAATCTCTACTCCAAGAATCTTTACCCCCAGAATCTCTACTCCAAGAATCTCTACTCCAAGAATCCCTACTCAAGAATCCCTACTCCAAGAATCTCTACTCCAAGAATCTCTACTCCAAGAATCTCTACTCCAAGAATCTCTACTCCAAGAATCTTTACCCCCAGAATCTCTACTCCAAGAATCTCTACTCCAAGAATCTCTACTCCAAGAATCTCTACTCCAAGAATCTTTACCCCCAGAATCTCTACTCCAAGAATCTCTACTCCAAGAATCCCTACTCCAAGAATCCCTACTCCAAGAATCCCTACTCCAAGAATCTTTACCCCCAGAATCTCTACTCCAAGAATCTCTACTCCAAGAATCCCTACTCCAAGAATCCCTACTCCAAGAATCTCTACTCCAAGAATCTCTACTCCAAGAATCTCTACTCCAAGAATCTTTACTCCAAGAATCTCTACTCCAAGAATCTCTACTCCAAGAATCTCTACTCCAAGAATCTCTACTCCAAGAATCTCTACTCCAAGAATCTTACCCCCAGAATCTCTACTCCAAGAATCTCTACTACAAGAATCCCTACTCCAAGAATCTCTACTCCAAGAATCTCTACTCCAAGAATCTCTACTCCAAGAATCTCTACTCCAAGAATCTTTACCCCCATAATCTCTACTCCAAGAATCCCTACTCCAAGAATCTCTACTCCAAGAATCTTTACCCCCAGAATCTCTACTCCAAGAATCTCTACTCCAAGAATCCCTACTCCAAGAATCCCTACTCCAAGAATCCTACTCCAAGAATCTCTACTCCAAGAATCCCTACTCCAAGAATCTCTACTCCAAGAATCTCTACTCCAAGAATCCCTACTCCAAGAATCCCTACTCCAAGAATCCCTACTCCAAGAATCTCTACTCCAAGAATCCCTACTCCAAGAATCCCTACTCCAAGAATCCCTACTCCAAGAATCTCTACTCCAAGAATCCCTACTCCAAGAATCTCTACTCCAAGAATCCCTACTCCAAGAATCTCTACTCCAAGAATCTCTACTCCAAGAATCTCTACTCCAAGAATCCTACTCCAAGAATCTCTACTCCAAGAATCCCTACTCCAAGAATCCCTACTCCAAGAATCCCTACTCCAAGAATCTCTACTCCAAGAATCCCTACTCCTAGAATCTCTACTCCAGAATCCCTACTCCAAGAATCCCTACTCCAAGAATCCCTACTCCAAGAATCTCTACTCCAAGAATCCCTACTCCAAGAATCCCTACTCCAAGATCTCTACTCCAAGAATCCCTACTCCAAGAATCTCTACTCCAAGAATCCCTACTCCAAGAATCTTTACCGCCAGAATCCCTAATCCAAAAGATCAAGACTTGCCCATTATTTGATGTTATCATGTTTGTTTTAAAGAAAATCACTGGAGCCTGTAGAAATGTGGTTTTACAGAAGAATGTTGAGGATACCATGGACAGCTAAGAAAAGTAATGAAAACGTTCTGGAAGAGGCCAAAGCAAAACGGGAGCTGTCATCCAATATTAGGAAGAAACAATAATCTTTTTTTGACCATGCAATGAGAAGGGAACAGCTGGAATATATTAAAACAACTGGGAAAACTAAGGGATGAAGAGATAGAGGGACGCAAAGAGAAAAGATACCAGACAGCTTAAGAGAATGGTGTGGCAGAAAGTCAATAACATAAATTATAAATAACTGTCGAAATCGAAAATTGTGGAGAGACATGATCACCTACGCCAGCAGGCATGGTTCTTGATGATGATATATGTTTTCGTTCTCTGTGATACCGGGGCCTTCCATAACAATAACAATAACAATAACAATTTGTTTTCTCTTTGTATGCTTACTTCTCTTCGCTTCTTTCTCATTTCCTTCCAAGATGGTATTTGCTCTGCCTGAAGATCAAGATACGTGGTTAAACCATCACAGTGTGCTGTTTTTCACAATAGCCAAAGGAAGAACATTTATTCTGATTGCTTTCTTGTATCTTATTTGTGAACTTTTTCATTTAGAATCAGAAATTCTCTCACTTGTGTCTTAATGACTGAGGTTGCCTTTGGAGCCAAAAACTCACAATGACAATCTCGGACCAAGTCAAATCTATTACGTCATTTTCTGACGAATTCATCTTTATCGCCATAAGTTACAAGAAAAGTACACTTCAGTGCTGTTTAGATCCAACCCTTGCTTGTGGTAGTAAAAATATACAAAGTAAAGTGCCCCGTCACGCCAAGTGATATATGGAATATGGTGTTAGTGACCATCATTTTTATAGACCTTCGGCACATGATTTTTGGGGTAATGTGGTCGGTATTACGCCTGTGCCGTTGTATTTTCTCCAGAAAAAAAAAATCTGGTACCCATTTAAGGCTGAGTGAACCCGGAAGCCGTCGATCAGGATCGAACCCGACGTTTTGCTCTTTGTAGTCTAGTTCACTAACCACTTAGCTATAGCGGCACAGAAGAATTAACAATTTAAAAGCAAATTTTCTAAAAGTGTGTTAAAGATGAGGTAACAAGCAAACGAATTTTGTACCAGGTTACCTTTAGAAGCACAGTGACATAGTAACGGCAATGTTACCATGCACTTACTAAAACTGACATACTCATCATTGAGTTAGCTTAACCGTCAAAATACTCAAACATCCGGACTTCAATGTCACCGCGACTGCCTGGAATACTGTAAGAGTTGAATGTTCGCCGTTGATTGTCTGAATGATAGTGGTAATATGGTCAGGAAACAACCAACAATAAGGAAAAATCAATAATAACACAGAGGTAGAAATTTCCAACATCAACGAGCTACTATTAGCAGATGACCAATGCCTAATATATGAGCTTTCACCATTGCTAAGACATCCAGACATTTCTATGCCAGCTAAACAACAAATGATAAATATCATTTTCATACCAACTTTGTGCTATGAAAGTCAAACATGGACCCTTTCTAAATCACAATTAAGAAAGATCAATACATGTGAGATGCGATGCTTGAGAAAAGTAACAACACACACGAAGAGATAGAATACCAAATGAAACCATAAGAAAAATGGTAGGAACAAAACCCTGCCAAGAATATATAGAACAACAACAACTGAAATGGTTTGGCCATCTGGTCAGAATGAATCCTTACCAATCATCATCAAGGGCGTTCTTCTCGAGAATGTATGGAAAAAGACCAAGAGGAAGACCCAGAAGAAGATGGATAGATGCAGTGACAGAGACATGTAACAACAAAGGAAAATCACTAATTCAGGCAGTTCGAGCAGCTCAAGAACGACAAATAATATAACCACGACACCTTTTAGGTATCAGTGAAAAGAGAAAAGAAGAAGAGGAAGAATATGGTCAGAATCGAGGCACTACCATCAGAGGACAAGACTTGTTGACGTTAAATATACACCATTGTGATGACGTGGCTGCATTAATCCCTTGTATAAATCACCAACGTAAACACCGCAACACATATTGTCACGGAATGAAAGCCTGCAACAATTTATGTCGAATTTCTTCTTCTTCTACGTTTCAGCTCCTTGTGGAGCATTGGTCTTCAACAGGCACTTTCCAAGTCGTTCTGTTTCTTGTCATTCTTTTAAGATGATTCCATGTCTTCCCCATCATCTTCATCTCTGCTTCTATCTGTCTTCTCCAAGAATTCCTTGGTCTTCCTCTTTGTCTTTTCCCCTGGGGATTCCAACAAAAGAAATACATCCGACTGATGTGGAATATATGACTAATATTTTACTGACTCTTCAATGTCATTCTGCTGTCTCTCATTCTTGTCAAATGTCATTCTGCTGTCTCTCATTCTTGTCAAATCAACAATGTCTATTGTACATCTCGCAATCAACAATTTCAATGTCTCTATTCAGCGTAGCTTAGTTTAGTTTGGTTCAGCGTAGCTTAGTTTAGTTTGGTTCAGCGTAGCTTAGTTTAGTTTGGTTCAGCGTAACATACTTTAGTTTGGGTCAGCGTAGCTTAGTTTAGTTTAGTTTAGTTTAGGTTAGGTTGGTTTTGATTTGCTTAAGTTAGTTTAGTTTAGTTTAAGTTGTTTTGGTTAAGGTTGGTATGGTTTTGCTTAGTTTAGTTTAGTTTTATTTAGTTAAGTTTGGTTTAGGTTGGTTTGCTTTTGCTTAGTTTAGTTTAGTTTAAGTTGGTTTAGTTTAGGTTGTTTTATTTTGCTTAGTTTAGTTTAGTTTAGTTTAGTTTAGTTTAGTTTAGTTTAGTTTAGTTTAGTTTAGTTTAGTCGATAGATCATCCTCATTGCATATCAAACAAGTCAATAAGGGCTCAGATCTCTTTCTGTGCTGTTTCCATCCACTAAGTGTAATTAAGTATCTTCCTTAATTCATGTCCCATCATTAGAGAATGCACCATTATTCAACAGCAATTTAACCAGTTCATAGCCAGTTTAATGCCAATAGGTATAGTCTCCCATAAGTCTATACTCACGACTTTTGTGCCGTTTCATCTTCTTGAACTACACACTTTAGTCGATGCTGTATCTACAGATTTCTATCCTCTCAAGATTTCTATCCTCTCAAGATTTGTATCCTCTCAAGATTTGTATCCTCTCAAGATTTGTATCCTCTCAAGATTTGTATCCTATCAAGATTTCTATCCTCTCAAGATTTCTATCCTCTCAAGATTTCTATCCTCTCAAGATTTCTATCCTCTCAGATTTGTATTCTCTCCAGATTTCTATCCTCTCAAGATTTCTATCCTCTCCAGATTTCTATCCTCTCAAGATTTCTATCCTCTCAAGATTTCAATTCTCTCAAGATTTCTATCCTCTCAAGATTTATATCCTCTTAAGATTTCTATCCTCTCAAGATTTATATCCTCTCAAGATTTCTATCCTCTCCAGATTTCTATCCTCTCCAGATTTCTATCCTCTCAAGATTTCTATCCTCTCAAGATTTCTATCCTCTCAAGATTTCTATCCTCTCAAGATTTGTATCCTCTCAAGATTTCTATACTCTCAAGATTTCTATCCTCTCCAGATTTCTATCCTCACAAGATTTCTATTCTCTCAAGATTTCTATCCTCTCAAGATTTCTATCCTCTCCAGATTTCTATCCTCTCAAGATTTCTATCCTTTCAAGATTTCTATCCTCTTAAGATTTCTATCCTCTCAAGATTTCTATCCTCTCCAGATTTCTATCCTCTCCAGATTTCTATCCTCTCAAGATTTCTATCCTCTCAAGATTTCTATCCTCTCAAGATTTCTATCGCTTTGTTCCAAATTTATGACTACTCTAAACTCATCTGGAATCAGAGATAGTCACACTTTCTCCCCCCCCCTTCCCCCCCCCCCCAAGCCATTTTATATCTCTGAACTATAAAAACTCCTTTATTTGTTTGTAAACCTTCACAACTGAACTACAAAGGACAAGAGGTCCTGAGGGGACCTGAACACCTATAGACATGTTGGGAGCGCAACGATGATGATCCGCAAATAGCTCAATAACTATTTTAATTATTAAGTAGCTCAGCTAACTGATTCACTCACAAGTCGCTTATTTGTCCACGCACTTCTTTCAAATTTGCACGAATCGTAAGTAGTTTCCAGTGATTTAGACTAAAGATAAATAATAATAATAATTATTATTATAAAAGCTCAGTGGTTAGTGAACTGAACTACAAGGACAAGAGGTCGAGTTCGATCCTGACCGACGGCTTCCAGGTTCACACAGCCTTAAATGGGTACCGGATTTTTTTTCTGGGAAAGTAAAGCGGCACGGGCGTAATACCGACCTAATTACCCCATAAATCATGTGCTGAAGGTCTGTAAAAATTATGGTCACTAGCACCATATTCCCTATACGCCACTTGGCGTGACGGGCTCTTTACTTCTGAGGCGAAAGATCAATGAATCATTTCAGGTAACGAGGCATGTCTACAACACTCGAAAAATCTACAAATAATCAACAACATGAAAAAATAAAGAACATTAGACAGCCCGAAGGTTATCGAAACGAACTTCACGACACAGCGCCTTGCCACGAGAGACTTTACCAGCTGGTACAAGTGCACTGCCAGCTAAGCAACATAAAAAGTTGTTATCATTTGTAATGTCGTTCACACATATGTGACTATAGCATATGGTTACGAACACAACTCGGGAATAAATTGCGCATTTGTATTTTCCTATATTAAGACAAGCATCTCCCGCAGGCTGAACACTGCGTTGTAGAGAGTTATAGGACAAAGACAGCACGAATAGTAGTTTCCAGTGGTTTAGACTGGAGACAAATAATAATATATTAATAAAGGTAAAGTACATGTCACTATAACCAGTGATGAAAATGTAAAACTGAAATAAACAAAAGAATAGGAATGGAAAAAGTACTTTAATGTCATGAAGAACATACTAACATCAAAACAAATAACACCAGGGCTAAAACTAAGATTAACAAAATATTATGTCTTCTCAACATTCCTATATGGTGTAGAAACATGGACATTAGACAAGAAAATAGAACAGAGAATTAAAGCCTTTAAAATGTGGATATATAGAAGAATAGGTAGAATTGGGTGGAAGGAAAAGAAAACAACGAAGAAGTCTTAAAATAACTAAAAATGAAAAGAGAACTACTAAACACAATTCAAACTAGACAAATGCGATTTTTTGGTGCATGTTAAAAGACACAACAGCCTACTAAAAGTAATCCTGGAGGGGAAAATACAAGGTAAAAGAGGTAGAGGCAGGGCAAGACTAAAATGGACGAGTAACATCAAGAGAAGGACAAACCAGCCTATGACAACCCGCGCCATCAAAGCAAGAGACAGAAGAGAATGGCGCACCATGGTAGCCAACCTTCGTTGCGGAGATGGCACTCGATGATGAAGATGATGAAAGTACAGGGCTTAAATCGGTGTCTTAGCACGCGAGTTTCCACCCATATGTGCTCGGCCAACTATCCAGAACTGTTCGGAGATTTCTGGATAATGTCGCTTCAAGCATCGAAACTCACGATGCGAGGCGGCATTCCTCACCTTCCCAGAGTACAACTCTGGTATCAATTTCTGCCAGCGGCTGGGTCGACTGCGAGGGTAATTTGTTTCCCAACCACGAGTAGAACTCAAACGGCTTCCAGCAGGAATCGAACACGGTTTGTTCTAACGTGGGTAGCCCAGTCGGGTGGTTTTCCCAACTAGGCTACCGAGGACCCCCAAATAAATATATGAATATTATTATGAATGGAAAATTTCTGAAAGCATAGATCAACGAATCATTTCAGGGAGGAGGTACGGAATGTTTTATGTTCATTGTAAAGGAAGCAAAGAGCCATATCACGCCAAGCGGCGTATAGGGAATATGATGTTAGCGACCATAATTTTTACAGACCTTCGGCACATGATTTTTGGGGTAATGTGGTCGGTATTATGCCCCTGCCGCTTTACTTTCCCAGAAAAAAAACTGGTACCTATTTAAGGTAGGGTGAATCTAGAAGCCGTCGATCACGACTTTTCTCCTTAGTTGTCCAGTTCACTAACCACTGGGCTATTGAGGCTCCTTTATTTCATAAAAATATTCATTTATTATTATTTGTCCTCATATAACTTTACATGTATATCAAATATTGTGTTTGTGTATATTTCTTTCTACTCAGTTTGTGCCGGTTGTACGGTAAACCCTCTATCCTTTCTCTCCTATTCAGTCATTACTGTTTATCTCCTATTTTATCCACTCTGTTACAAAATTATACAAACATCAAAACAAATAACAATAAGGTTAAAACACCAGGGTTATAACACCAGAACTATAACACCAGGGCTATAACACCAGGGCTATAACACCAGGGCTATAACACCAAAGCTATAACACCAAGGCTATAACACCAAGGCTATAACACCAGGGCAATAACACCAAGGCTATAACACTAAGGCTATAATACCAAGGCTATAACACCAGGGCTAAAACACCAGGGCTAAAACTAAGAGTAGCAAAATGTTATATCTTCTCAACATTTATATATGGTGCAGAAACAAGGATACTAGACAAGAAAACAGAGCATAAAATTGAAGTCTTAGAAATATGGATTTATAGAAGAATATGAAGAATTTGATAGAAAGAAAAGAACACAAATGATGAAGTCCTGAGAACAACTAAAAATGAAAAGGGAACTACTAAACACAATTCAAACAAGACAAGTGCGATTTTCGGGTCATGTTAAAAGAAATAGCAGCTTACTGAAAGTAATCTTGGAAGGGAAAATAGAAGGTGAAATAGGCAGAGGCAAACCAAGACTAACATGAACGAGTAACATCAAAAGATGGACAAGCCAGCCTATGACAACCTTCACTGTCAAAGCAAGAGACTGAGCGGAATGGTGCTCCATTCCGCTCAGTCTCTTGCTTTGACAGTGAAGGTTGTCATAGATGCTGAGACGGCACTCAATGTTGATGACATTACAAAAATATCAAAAAAGTGTATTATCAATATATATCCTTACTTACAGCTCAGTGGTTAATGAACTGGACTACAAAAAATGAGAGGTCGGGTTCGATCCTGATCGACGGCTTCGAAGTTCACCCAGCCTTTAATGGGTACCGAATTTTTTTAATGAGAAAGCAAAGCGGCACGGGCGTAATATGGACCATATTATCCCAAAAATCATGTGCCGAAGGTCTGTACAAATTGTGGTCACTAACACATATTCCCTATACGTCACTTGGCGTGATGGAGCTCTTTACTTTTCACTTTTATCTTTTACGTATTCTCACTTTTCTGGGGTGTGCCTGGGCGGATTTGTAGGACCCGAGAAAAAATGGCCGCTTGTCCAGTGTACTTTCGCCACGTGGTGGTCGAGTCTGAGTTTTTATTTCACACCTGTCTAAAAAAAAAGAGCATACTGGTATTCGATCCCGTGTTCTCCTGGTTTAGTACGCAGGCCCTTGTAATGGAATGTAAATAATATGCTTCTAGGCGTTGGGCCGGTGGCTGAAGAAGTGTACCTCTTCATCATCCGCCCTTGAAAGGACCGTTTAGTGGGCGTGTCTGCCTTGTGTTGCGGTTTGTACTATAACTGTGATATTTGCTCCTTTCGGCCCAACACATCCGACTTCATGATGACATTTTTGAGTACCGGGTGTCTTCCCTCTGCAATCCCTACTCTCTTGGCCAGACTAGACAGGGTTAGTCTGTTACTAGAGACACCACGTTGAGGTGGAGCAGGGTCTGGATGGTTCTGGTTCACTGATCCTGGTGCAAGCCATCAGCTGTGGGTCGGTGACAACTTCCAACTCTGGTGCTGTGAGGCACGCCCTCGCCTCCAGCTGCAATATCATATAACTACAAGAAAATATTGAATGAAGAAAAGATAGAACGATAATGAGATAAATGATGCTAAACGACTTACTAATATGACAAGGCAGGAAAACAAAATATGACAGTGAGAAAACATCGGTGGTAGAAAAATTGGGCGACAAAAAGATAAATGTCAATGGCAATTTAAAAAAAAAAATAAGAAAAAAAGTGGTATGGTGACAGCTTTACGTGGTAATGGACAAAACAGAAGTCGACGCTTCAGCCAAATAGGCCTTCAGCTGGAACAACAAACAACAACACACAAATATATATATATAAGGATATGTAAACAAATCTAACTACCAGGCGATAATATGCTAGAAACTCAAGATAGGAAATAAAAAAAAGGTTACTTCCCTCTGTTACAGAGAGTGGTCAGCTTCTGAATGAACTAAAATTAGAAGGCGGGATGACCAAATATATATCTCACTGACCAGGCAGTCCAAATAAAGTCAAACGACTTAAGAATATGACATTGTAGGAAGTCAACTCCAAGAAGGAACCGCACAGACTCCTTTCCTTTCCCTCGCTCTCTAAGCTTCATTTTATCTTTTTGTTTTGTTTCTCTTTTGGTTGAGGCGCCGGAGATTTTCGGTTTTTATCGAAGCAACGACTCCGTGGTTTATTTGCAGGTTGGTAGCTCCCGCCGTGACGTTTTACGTTTCGTTAACTTATTTCTCCTCGAGCCATAGTTTTTTTTTTTTTTCTAATTTTGAAATTCTTCATCTTCCTGCTTCGTTGTATTCCTTTTTTAAAAAAAATTCTTGTTTATCTCTCCTTGTTATCGCTTCTCTTTAACCACTACTTCTTTTTTCCTGTTCAATGTTCTCACTGTGCACACTTTTAAACCATGACTTGCACTCAATAAAAAACAAGATTGCATTTGGTTTGCGACATCGGAACTTACTGCGTAACCGTCTATTTTACCACAATTCTCTCTCTCTCTCTTTCGTAAAGGTAAGGTAAAGTACGAGACTTCAACCGGCGTCTTAGCACGCGAGTATATACCCATATGTGCTCGGCCGCCTATCCAGAAATATTCGGAGATTTCTGTATAGTGTAGCCTCAAGCATCGAAACTCAGATGTGAAGCAACATTCCTCACCTTCCCAGGATAATACCCTGGTACCTATTTCTGCCAACGGCTGGGTCGACCGTGGGGTATTTTTGTCTAACCACGAGTACAATTCACACTGCTCCCAGCGGAAATCGAACACGGCTTGTCCGAACGTCGGTAGTCCAGTTGGGTGGTTTTCCCAACTCGGCTACCGATGCCCCCTCTCTCGTCTATACTTCTACAATCCTAATCGACCCACCTCTTGATGTTACTCGCTTATTCTAACCTATAGTTCTATCATCTTTATCGGATCTATCTCTTGATGTTACTCGTCCATTCTCACCTATAGTTCTATCATCTTTATCGGATCTATCTCTTGATGTTACTCGTCCATTCTCACCTATAGTTCTATCATCTTTATCGGATCTATCTCTTGATGTTACTCGTCCATTCTCACCTATAGTTCTATCATCTTTATCGGATCTATCTCTTGATGTTACTCGTCCATTCTCACCTATAGTTCTACTATCTTTATTGGACCCATCTCTTGATGTTACTCGCTTATTCTCACCAATAGTTCTACTATCTTTATCGGACCCATCTCTTGATGTTATTCGCTCATTCTCACCTATAGTTCTACTATCTTTATCGGATCTATCTCTTGATATTACTCGCTCATTCTCACCTATAGTTCTATCATCTTTATCGGATCTATCTCTTGATGTTACTCGCTCATTCTCACCTATAGTTCTACCATCTTTATCGGACCTATCTCTTCATGTTAATCTCACAATCTCACATCTCTAACACTACCGTATTTTCTTACCTGCATTCTGACAGAGAAGATACAAAGCTTTGATGAACAGTGGGAAATGCTAAAAGAATCAATGCAGCAAGCATAAAAGAGTTCATACCATTATCAATCTATTCTCTTTTCGAGCCGAAGACGGCACATAGGGCAGAACCACAATCTCAAAAACAGAAACCTTGAGTGCCAAAATGGCACATATTGCAGAGATCACTGCTTCTAAAATCTATGGATCTGTTTCCATAACAATACTTTTTTACAATGACAGCTCATACAGCTAGTGAGGACAAATTCAAGAAAGGAATGGATGCCAGATGACATTGTACAGCTAATGGATACAAGCAGAAGAAATCAGAACAACAAAAATTATAACAGAGATTACATAAAGAAATTGTAATAAAATGCAATAAAACAAAAGAAGCATGGCTAAAACAGAGTTGCAAATGGATTCAAATGCAACAAAAAAGACATGCCATAGCTATATATAAAAAATAAGAAGAAGAATTAACGGGAAGAAAAAAACAATCAAAACCTGAATGTTTCAGATCAAAGGAAGGAAAACTGTTGATTGAACAAGAAAGCATAAGGGAACGATGAACAGAATACATTAAAGATCTTTATAATGATGAACGAACAGAAGTAAATATTAAGGATAATGGGGAAGGACCAGTAATACTCAAAGAAGAAGTGGAAGACGCCTTGCGCAATATGAAAGCAGGAAAAGCTCCTGGACCAGATAATATAACTAAAGAAGAGATTGACGCCTTCTGTGATTTTGGAATAGAAATAAAAACAAAAGTATTGAATGATATCTACAACACCGGATATATACCAGATGACCTATTAAAATAACTAATGATAGTCTGCCAAAGAAATCAGGATCGGTTGAACGCGACGATCACCGCACAATAAGCCTCATGAGACTTACTAAGATATTACTGAAAATCATCTTGCGAGAAAAACCAAAATCAGTCCTAAAATTAGTGATGAACAGTGTGCTTTTGAGGGAGGTAAAGGTACGAACAACGCCATATAAATCATAATATCTTTAGTAGAAAGAGCCATAGATGTGAAAACAGATCTATACCCATGTTTCATAGATTATACTAAAGCATTTGACAAAGTAATGCACCAAGAAATAATCAAATTTTAGAAAGCATACACGTAGACAGCAAGGATCTAAGAATAATAATGTACATGTGCTGGCAACAAACAGCGGCCATAAGAACGTCAAAAATCAAATGGGAATGTTTCAATAAATCAAAACAGGGTGTTAGGCAATGTTGTTGGCTTTCACCAGATTATTTAATGTCTATAGTAAGATTATGTGAAGTTCCATAAGGGACATGCCTTGAATAACAATTGGAGGTCATAATAAAAATAACCTCAGGTATGCTTATGATACAATCTTAATCGCTAAGAGTGAAAATGAGTTACAAGAAATGTTAGACATTATAGTGAAGGGAAGCAAAAATAAGGTTCCCGGCCTTAATAGCAAAAAGTCAAAAGTAATGGTAGCAACAAAGAAAAGACATCACTGCAATGCACAATAAAGACAAATGGAACAATATTAAAAAAAGTAAATGAATTTAAATATCTGGGAATAATATTAACTTCAGATTGTTAAAATCAAATGAGGCTGTAGAAATGTGGTTTTACAGAACAATGATGAGAATACCATGGGTGTATGAAGAGTAATGAAAACATTCTGAAGGAGGCCAAAGAAAAAAGAGAGATAATTTCCAATGTTAGGAAGAAATAGTCATAATATTTTTTGCCCATGCAATGATAAGGAAACATTTGAAATATATTGTAACAACTGGGAAAATTGAGGGTCGAAGAGATAGATGGAAGTAAAAGATATCAGACAGCTTAAGAGAATGGCTTGGCAGAAGGTCAACAACAGAAATGATAAATAACTGTCTTTCGAGATGGAGAGTAATGGAGTGACATGATCACCTAAACCAGCAGGGATGGTACTTGATGATGACCAGTCAAATGCTAGTGGACAAGGAGATCCAACGAAGAAGCTGATGCTGGATAGCACACACACTACGGAGGCCAATTGAAAGTTTTAAACGAGAGGCCTTCTTTTTAAAAACCCCTGGGGGAAAAGACAAGGAAGAAGATTAAAATATTCTTGGAAAGGACAGATGGAAACATAGATGAAGATGATGGAGAAGACATGGATTGATCTTAAAGAATGGCAAGAAACAGAACGGCTATGATAATGTTAGTTGTAGACCTGTGCTCCACAGGAAGTTGAAAGGTAGAAGAAAAAGAAGAAAACTGCCAGTACTTGATTTCCTATTTAATGTACAAAATTCTTCCCATTCTTCTATGATTCCATACATCAACTGCTACTGTTTAATTTTGTTTTTCTTATTTAACTTCCATTTTGTTGAACCATACCAACGATTTTAGGAGAAATACCTCTACCTGACGTACGTACAATCTTACATATATCTGGGCAGTAATATAGGTAAAGAGGGAGGAACAGAAAATGATACCAAAATAAGGATATCAAAAGCAAGAGGAGCTTTTGTTGCACTGGGAAACATATCGGAGTCCAAAGAGATTGGGTTAAATGCAGAAATAGAAAATTTGAACTCCAATGTTGGATCAGTCCTGTTATATGGCTGTGAAACATGGAGAACAACAAAATTGACAATCACGAAGATACAGACTTTCATTAATGGATGCTTACGCAGAATAAACGGATGGAAATGGCAGGATAAAATCACTAACATAGAATTATGGAAATGTGCCAGTCAAACACCAGTGGATAAAGAGATACAGCGAAGACGATGGCGCTGTATAGGACACACTGCGGAAGCCAACTGAGAGTATTATACAACAGGTCCTTTTTTGGAATCCCCAGGGGAAAAGACAAAGAGGAAGACCAAGGAATTCTTGGAGAAGACAGATAGAAGCAGAGATGAAGATGATAGAGGAACACATGGAACGATCTTAAAAGAATGGCATGAAACAGAACAACTTGGAACCTGTTTGTTGAAGACCTATGCTCCACATGGAACCGAAATGTAGAAGAAGAAGATACAATCGATTTGAGAAGATGAAATCCCTCATTACTCGTCTTAATATTCAATTAATTTTACATTAATGTGCAGTTCGAACAGAGGAAGGACTGAGCGAATGTTTCCCAATAGAAACTGGGGTTAAACAAGGATGTATTTTATCGCCCTTGTTATTTGGAATTGTTATGGACTTCATAATGAAGAAATGCTGCACTGGTAATAAAGGCATCGAATGGATACAAGGAGACCATTTGGAGGACCTGGACTTTGCTGATGACATAGTTCTCATCAGCAATCTGATAAAAACGATGCAGGAAAACACAAATGAACTATCATCAATAGCCAGCAAAATTGGGCTTGAGGTCAATCATGAAAAGACTAAAGTCATGAAAAGTTTAATTCCAACAAGTGACAAAATATACATGGAAAACAAACCAGTAGAAGAGATCGATCACTTCATCTATCTTGGAAGTCACATTGATCGAGAAGGGGATACGAGCAAAGAAATTAGAATCAGACTGGCTAAAGCAGCAATGTCTTTCAGAAGCCTTGAAAAGTTGTGGAAATCAAACTCATTAGCACAAACACAAAACTTAGGCTATTCAAATCAAATGTACTATCAACCCTTACGTATGCGTGTGAAAGCTGGAAAACAACAAGAGATATAGAAACAAAGTTGAACGCATTCGAAAATAAATGTCTAAGGAAAATACTTGGTATAGAATGGAACGAATTCAAAACAACGAGGAAATTAGAGAAATCGCCAATCAACCACTAATATCTTCAGTAATAAAGAAAAGACGATGGTCATACGTTGGACATGTGATGAGAAGAGATAATAATGGAATAGCAAAGCAAGCCCTCATATGGGAAACAACAGGTAAAAGAAAAAGAGGAAGACCCAGGGAGACACTGAGAAGAACATTGATGAGAGAGGCAAGAGCAGCAGGAATCGGCTCCCTCAATGAGATAGAACTGCTTGCACAGAACAGAGACAGATGGCGAGATTTGATAAAATATCTTTAAAAGAAACTGCTAGAACAAAATTCATATAGGAGAAGGTGTATCTTGGTCTACGCCCTATGGGCCGGTTACGGCTCGAAAGGTCAATAGATAGAATTTTACAATTACAAATAGATGATTTTGTCTCTTACACATATAATGTATATACTTCTTCTTCTTGTTCTTTCCTTCCTTATTTGCCTTTTCAGCGTCGAGGAGAGATATATATATAATGTGCGGTCTTTTACTCTTGTGCTCGCCTCTGCTGCTGTTATGTTTCTTAGTGCTTCTAATTTTCCGTTAATGCATCTTTTTTTCGTGGTCGACCCTTGGGTTTGGTATTCTCACAAGGTTTGTTGTGTGGTCGTTGTGTTGTGTTTTTGATCACTCTGCCTCCTCACGTGGCCAAACCATTTCATCTGTTGTTTCTTTATATATTCTATGACGCGGGCTATTACTGTTATAGTAATCACAGACTCTTTATTGTAATTATATCTTGATGTCATTGTTCACAGCAGGTAAATCATGACAGAGTTCTCTCGTTTATTATAATCATAATCAATTTATTGATCTCTATTATTATTCTTGGCCTATAATCGTACTGTAGTGAATGCACTTATCTTAAATTAATGTTAATTAATTCGGGACTTCTCTGAGACAAATAGTCGGTGGATATGATCAGTCCCAAGTACATATCTTGCATTCAATCTCTCTATCACTTACTTACGTAGATCAGAATATGAAACACAACTTGAAAACTCTCAGAGATTTCACAACTACAGTTCATATATTCATTGCTATCACTACTACTCTCTATCAACTTACTTAATACTTCACAACTGACTTAAAACTACAACTTGAAGATTTTAACTTCCTAACTAACTGGCTCAACTTTCTAATCTTAACTTAACTTCTACTAACTGCCTTCGGCAGTTCGGCCGAAGCCGGACTAAGCTTACTTTGTTTACATTCTGACTTCGTATAATCTCAAACTGACTCAAACCTATTGTGTTGAAGTTTAAATACTCCAACCACAACTCTTCGCCTAAAAAAAATCAGCGGCCAATCAAACTGTCGCAAAGTGACAATTTGCACTCTTCTTTCTGATCACTTGAGTTGGTCACTCCTCATCATTCTGTGACTGAAACTTTGCCCTATGACCCAGAATTGTCAAAACAAACTGTTTATTACTCTGTGATCAACATCTACTTGATCGCTCCCTCCCTCCGTCACTTCTGTATAGCCTCCGGTCAGTCTTGAACTCTCCTGAGTTTAACATAATCATTACTTCATGACTTTGACCTGTCCTGATAGTTGGATGACAACTTATTTATTAGACGGCCAAAGTCATGGGGTCAATGCATGCTATTGACATGCGCCTACTCTCACTTAGTAATTATAGACCTTATTTTCTTCCTACTTTCTGTGTACCCACTACCCTCTATGTGAACTTCTATTATCCCCTAACTTGTTATTCTGGCTGGAAATTTTCCATTCTTTAAATTTATGTCCTAACTACTGCTTCTCGCTACCATATGTTACTGCTATTGTCTATTGAGAAGTGGGTAACAACTAAGTTACCTGCCCCCATGCTTTCATTAGCTCACTCTATAACATTACTAGTTTTTTTCTCAGTTCTTCATTTCTGATCTTATCTCTGTAACTGTTTCCTGTCATTCATCTGACACAATTAGTCTCAGTAGAGGTTATTTTTCGTATTGTTCTTGCATCTAGGGTCCAGGGCTGTCATTGGTAGCACGACGTTGGGATGAAGATTGTATTGTAGAGTGCTCGTTTTGCCTCTAGTTATTTCCTTGTTGGACAATAGTGGTGATAGCTGTCCAATGATTAGACAAGCTTTGCTGCATCCTGAGTCTATCTCTCTTGTTTGTGAATTGTCGTTTGTCACTAAACTTCCTAGGTAGTTAAATTCCTCTACTTGTTTTAGTTGCCTGCCATCTATAGTTATGTTGATGTTATGTTTCTCTTTTGCGACATTCATGACTTCTGTTTTGTTTATGTTGATTTTCAAGTTGTATTTTGTGCCAGTGCTGAATGTTTATACACTGTTTCGAGATATTTGTATTTATTTCCGTTTGAAGTTAATACTGGCATCCACAGGGTTGGCGTACTGATATGTTGGGAACCTTTGCTGGTTAGGTAATGCGGTGAACCAGTAACCGACCTCGGTCAATTGATAACAATGATGATGATGATGATGACAATGATGATTATGATAATGATAGTGATAAGGTAATGATTATGATGATGATCATCATGTGCCACACCGGTTGGCGTAGGCGATGGCGTCCTTCCACAATCGTCTATCCAACGTGCATCGTATCAATTGTGTTTGTGACTGCTTTCCATGCCATGACACCCAGCTATCTAGCATTTTCTCTCTTTGTCGTCCGTGATCTTAATTTAATAAGGGATTTAATGATGACCATGATGATAATAATGAAATTGATGATGGTAATGATGACGCTGATAACGACAATGATTATGATGATAATAATTATGATAATGATGATTATGGTGATGGTGGTGATGATGATAATGATGATGGTGGTGATGATGATAATGATGATGGTGGTGATGATGATTATGGTGATGGTGGTGATGATGATAATGATGATGGTGGTGATGATGATAATGATGATGGTGGTGATAATGATAATGATGATGGTGTGGTGATGATGATAATGATGATGGTGGTGATGATGATAGTGATGATGTTGGTGATGATGATAATGATGATGGTGGTGATGATGATGATGATAATGATTATGATGATGATGATAATGATGATGGTGATGATGATGATAATGATGATGGTGATGATGATGATGATGATAATGATGATGATAATGATGATGGTGATGATGATGATGATGATGATAATGATGATGTTGGTGATGATGATAATGATGATGGTGATGATGATGATGATGATGATGATGATAATGATTATGATGATGATGATGATGATGATAATGATTATGATGATGATGATGATAATGATGATGTTGGTGATGATGATGATAATGATGATGGTAGTGATGATGATGATAATGATTATGATGATGATGATGATGATAATGATTATGATGATGATGATGATGATGATAATGATTATGATGATGATGATGATGATGATGATGATAATGATGATGTTGGTGATGATGATAATGCTGATGGTGATGATGATGGTGATGATGATGATAATGATGATGGTGATGATGATTATAATGATGATGGTGGTGATGATGATAATAATGATGATGGTGGTGATGATGATGATAATGATGACAATGATGATAATGATGATGGTGGTGATGATGAAGATAATGATGATGGTGGAGATGATGTGAATGATAATAATGATAGTGATGATAATGATGATAATGATGATTATGATGATGATGATGATGATAATGATGATGGTGATGATGATGGTGGTGATGATGATTATAATGATGATGGTGGTGATGATGATAATAATGATGATGGTGGAGATGATGTGAATGATAATAATGATAGTGATGATAATGATGATTATGATGATGATGATGATGATGATGATAATGATGATGGTGATGATAATGATGATGGTGGTGGTGATGATGATATGATGATGGTGATGATGATGCTGATGTTGGTGATAATGATGGTGGTTGAATGATGATAATGATGGTGATGATGATGATAATGATGATGATCACGATGACGATAATGATGATGGTGGTGACGATGACGATAATGATGATGGTGGTGATGATGAGAATGATAATAATGATAATAATGATAGTGATGAAATGATAATGATAATGAAGAGGCCATGATTGTTGCTGCAAAGATAAACAATGATAATAAGTATGATACTTATGAACATAATGATGATGATGTTTAAGATGATAATGTTATTGCTCATAAGGATGATATGATGATGATACAGAGTGTCAATTATTACAAGGAGAAAGAAAATATGGGTAACGATTAGAGTGACCGTGATGATGAGTATAGCGTTGATGATACTAATGGAGGTGATAATGAGTATGATGAGGAGAATGATGCGAATCATTGATACAGATGATTGAAAAATAATGGCGACGCTTATGGTGATCGCTATGATGATGCTGATGATTATGGTGACGATGAAGATAATGACGATGATGATGCATACATTCTATTGACGGGAACAATTTAGCGCTGATGCTAATGAGAATGATGATGACAAAGAGGATGATGATGATGCGACGGTAATGGCGATGATGATGGCAATGAAAATGATGATGATGCGGGGAATAATGACGGTGTTAGAATAACAATGAAGGTAATGGTGACGATAACTGCCCCACATTACAAATAATGGCCCTCGTCTACACCTCAATTACAGACTTAAATCAAAGGCTATTAATTTACATTTGCTCTTTGGTTATGCTCTAGCCTAGCCCTACCCGCCCTCTGTCACGCAATTTGCTGCGCCCTCGCCAGGTCATACTGTTAATCCTAGGTCTAGGTGCCCCCTAGCTTGCACTATTAGAGAAACCCGTTTCGAACCTCAGGCAAGAAATGACTTCCGAGATCTGGAGGGCTCGTTTTTATTTTATTTTATTTTTTTTTTTTTTTAGTTGTTTTGGGGAACCGTCATTTAAGGTCAGAGTGAAACAGGAAATAATTATTTATTTTTTTTTTAATGATTAGCTGAAACACGATACGTGCGTCGAATAAAAGAGTGGATATAGTCACATATTCATCATCATGTGCCATACCGGTTGGCGTAGGTGATCATGTCCCTCCACAATCTTCTATCTACCGTGCATCGTATCAGTTCTGTTGTTGACTGTTTTCCAAGCCATGACACCAAGCTATCCAGTATTTTCTCTCTTTGTCGCCCGCGATCTCTCTTTCCTTTTATTTTGCTAGTTGTAACCAAGTATTCCAACTTTCCTCTTCTCATGATGTGCCCGAAAAATAGTCACATATTAAAATATTTAAAAAAATAAAAAGCAGCGTCATTCACAGTTGTTTGTCTTAATCACAAAGTCGTGTTTTAGTAATAAGCCTATACATTTAGTTAGTACAGAACTACAACTACTTTGGACACACTATAACCAGTGATGGAAAATGTAAAACTGAAATAAACAAAAGAATAGGAAAGGCAAGAAGTAATTTTAATGCCATGAAAAGTATCATTATCATCAAGTACCGGGACTGCTGGCGTATGTGATCATGTCTCTCCACAACTTTCAATCTCCACAGTTATTTATCATTTCTGTTGTTGACCTTCAGCCAAGCCATTCTCTTAAGCTGTCTGTTATTTTTTCTCTTTGCTTGTCAATTTTTCCAGTTGTTCCCTTCTCATTACATGGCCAAAACATGATGATTGTTTCTTCATAATATTAGAAATTAGCTCTCTTTTTGCTTTGACCTCTTTCAGAACATTTTCATTACTTTTCTTAGCTGTCCTTGGTATTCTCAACATTCTTCTGTAAAACCACATTTCTACAGACTCCAGTGATTTTCTTGTCTGTTGTCCTATTGTTCATGATTAATATCCATATGTTAAGACTGTATAGTCCTATAACCAATGTTAGGACCAGAGTAGGATTCCAGACTCTCATATGAAGTCAGCTGTCTGTTTAAGTCTCTCTCTCTCTGTCTGCAATCAAGACTCAATCAGAGTAGGATTCGGGGCCGGAGAGTAAAGGCCGCTTGTCATAAACAGGTGACTCGGGGTGATAGGGTTTGAGTTTTACTCTTCCATGTTAGTCTTTGTCTGCCTCTGCCACTATTACCTTGTATTTTCCCTTCCAGTATTACTTTTAGTAGTGGGCTGTTGTGTTTTTAGCATGCCCCAAAAATATAATTTGTCTTGTTCTAATTGTATTTAGTAGTTCTCGTTTCATTGATAGTTGTTTTAATACTTCATTATTTGTTTTTTTTTTCTTTCCATCCAATTCTGTCTATTCTTCTGTAGATCTACATTTAAAAGCCTTCAATTTTCTGTTCTGTTTTCTTGTGTGATGTCCATTTTTCTGCACCAAACAGAAATGTTGAAAAGATATAACATTTTGCTATTCTTAGATTTAGCCCTTGTGTTATTTGTTTTGATGCTTGTCTTAATAACAGAAGAGATAAATGGTTTTATAGCCATTTCTTTTGTTTCAGCATTAATCTTGAATTCATTATTCATTCTATTTAATGCAAAGTATCTTTCTTAGGAATTTCTCTTCCAATGCGTTGAGTCTTTTAATGTGAAACTGGACAGGAGTTATTCTAGGCGCCAAGTCTGACTCGTGGAAACTGGAGACCCTGCCACGGGGTCAAATTCATGTCTCGAGTGCGTATCTACCACAAATATTCGAGGTCCTGTCATCAATGACACCGATGGCTGGCGCCACTTCCCTCATTCACGTACCTCTACTCGAGCCCATATTATTAGGCCTGGATCAAAGTTATATGGCAGGAAACGTTGACAGGTGAAAACGTAGGGGAAGTTAAAGAAACCACCATTGATAACTTGCTTTATGTCCAACTGTTTTTTAGGAGTTATTTTTCGACTTGAAGATTTTTTTTACGGCTAGAGTTATCCAAGAAGATTTATTTTCCGACTTGCTAATTTAATTACCTTATCAACGTTTACTGTTCACTATAACAATTCTTTTGGCCACGTATGTCGCACTTGGAGTTGTTAGACCGCACAGCTGCAAAATTATTATCGGTGATAGAATAAAGACTGACAACTGAATACTAACAGCGAACTGCACTGGACATGCTATCTTTATTTAAAATAACCCATTTAACACCCCAACCCTACCCAGACGAACCCAAGTTTCAGATTAATTGTGAAAAGAACTCGCCACCAATCAGACACACCGAGTTCGAATATCACGAGCAGCACTCGAGGTTTGTAGATACTCCTGTGGTTCACACAACCATCAATTAGAATAAAGATCAGAGTTCACCTACAGTGAATGTCGAGAAATGTCGCCATCACAAGGGTGTTCGTGTGGAAGGCGACAACAGTCGAAAGTTTCTTGTCAAAGACTAAAATATAGGCGAGAGAACACTTTATGGTGTTGACTCTATGACGACAATCTAAACCTCATGCCCTTACATTTGTTTTCTTTTTATTTAAAAAAATGAACTTTTTTCTCCCTAAAAATTTCTTAAGGAATGCTGTCTAATCAGATGATCGTATTTTTTCTCGAGCCTTGAAACATTGCCTCGCGTAATCATCACTGGCTAAGCTTCACTTTCATACAATTCCCCAACCGCGAATGCTTCTCCTTCTGTTTATTAGCAGCAGCAGATTGTGATATAATTTATCATATTACCATGATTTTAAACTGAGCCTTTTCTAACGGAGAAGTAAATGCATAAAAATACGAAGTTGTTGTAAAGCTAATAATAAATATGAAAGGATGTTTATAAAGCTAATAATAAAGATGAAAGGATGTTTGTTAAACTAATAATAAAGATGAAAGGATGTTTGTAAAACTAATAATAAAGATGAAATGATGTTTGTAAAGCTAATAATAAAGATGAAAGGCTGTTTGTAAAGCTAATAATAAAGATGAAAGGATGTTTGTAAAGCTAATAATAAAGATGAAAGGATGTTTGTAAAGTTAATAATAAAGATGAAATGTTTTGTAAAACTAATAATAAAGATGAAAGGATGTTTGTAAAACTAATAATAAAGATGAAAGGATATTTGTAAAGCTAATAATAAAGATGAAAGGATGTTTGTAAAGCTAATAATAAAGATGAAAGGATGTTTGTGAAACTAATAATAAAGATGAAAGGATATTTGTAAGGCTAATAATAAAGATGAAAGGATGTTTGTAAAGCTAATAATAAAGATGAAAGGATGTTTGTAAAGTTAATAATAAAGATGAAAAGATGTTTGTAAAGCTAATAATAAAGATGAAAGGATGTTTGTAAAGCTAATAATAAAGATGAAAAGATATTTGTAAAGCTAATAATAAAGATGAAAAGATGTTTGTAAAGCTAATAATAAAGATGAAAGGATGTTTGTAAAGTTAATAATAAAGATGAAAGGATGTGTTGTTGTAACGGGGGGGGGGGGGGGGGGGGGGGGGGGCATGTGTAACAATAACATGAGTAAGTGATTCAGAAAAACGTGGACATTTCACGGGGAGTGAGTGAGGGAATCAGCTCAGTTCATCATCATCATTGAGTGCCGTCTCCGCATCGAAGGTTGGCTACAATGGAGCGACATTCCACTCTATGTCTTGCTTTGATGGTGCAGATTGTCATAGGCTGATTTGTCCTCATCTCAGTTAGAACAACGAATTCTCTGGATTTTTAGAGGGTTCGGTGAGAGGGGAAGAGGATGTAAGAAGGTTGGGGATTGGCTAAAGATGAACGATATAGTCGAATCACGAGGTTAGGTGAAGGATTTTACTCATACGGTAGGCCTGAGAGCAGGGTCGCCGGAAGGCGGGAGCCATTATGGCTTACCAACCTTCACTTGTGTCGTGTAAAGTGTTCCTGTTAATTATGTGTGAGCTGAGAGTTCAGCCATTGATTAGTGTTAGTTGGAAAGTTGAAGTCCTAATGTGAGGATGTGCAAAGGAGGAGCTTGCTAACTGATTCAGCGTTAGTTGGGAAGCTGAGTATTTTTCATATTCATTATGTCTGAGCAAGGAGCTCGCTAACTGATTCAGCGTTAGTTGGAAAGCTGAGTATTTTTCCTATTCATTATGTCTGAGCAAGGAGCTCGCTAACTGATTCAGCGTTAGTTGGAAAGCTGAGTATTTTTCCTATTCATTATGTCTGAGCAAGGAGCTCGCTAACTGATTCAGCGTTAGTTGGAAAGCTGAGTATTTTTCCTATTCATTATGTCTGAGCAAGGAGCTTGCTAACTGATTCAGCGTTAGTTGGAAAGCTGAGTATTTTTCCTATTCAGTATGTCTGAGCAAGGAGCTCGCTGATTCGGCGTTAGTTGGAAAGCTGAGTATTTTTCCTATTCATTATATCTGAGCAAGGAGCTCGCTAACTGATTCAGCGTTAGTTGGAAAGCTGAGTATTTTTCCTATTCATTATGTCTGAGCAAGGAGCTCGCTAACTGATTCAGCGTTAATTGGAAAGCTGAGTATTTTTCCTATTCATTATGTCTGAGCAAGGAGCTCGCTAACTGATTCAGCGTTAGTTGGAAAGCTGAGTATTTTTCCTATTCATTATGTCTGAGCAAGGAGCTCGCTAACTGGTTCAGCGTTAGTTGGAAAGCTGAGTATTTTTCCTATTCATTATGTCCGAGCAAGGAGCTCGCTAACTGATTCAGCGTTAGTTGGAAAGCTGAGTATTTTTCCTATTCATTATGTCTGAGCAAGGAGCTCGCTAACTGATTCAGCGTTAGTTGGAAAGCTGAGTATTTTTCCTATTCATTATGTCTGAGCAAGGAGATCACTTAAAACTGATCCAACTAAAGCTGAATCAGTTAGCGATCTCCTTGCTCACAGACAATGAATAGGAAAAATATTCAGCTTGGCTACCGCCTTCCGGCCACGCTGCTCTCAGGCCTACCGTATGAGTAAATCTCACCCACCTAACCTCGTTAAAAAAAAAGTAAAGTACTCCCGTCACGCCAAGTGGCGTATAGGAAATATGGTGTTAGTAACCATACATTTTACAAACCTTCGGCACATGATTTTTGAGGTAATGTGGTTGGTATTACGCCTGTGCCGCTTTACTTTCCCAGAAAAAAATCCGGTACCCATTTACGGCTGGGTGAACCCGGATATTCCCGTGTGTTACCGGGCTTCATTATGAGGGAAGTAAAGAATAGTGACACTGTGACCTTCCAGGCATGTCGTAAGAGGCGACTAAGGAGGTTGATCGATGGCTTGACAAGCTGTCATTGTAAAAAGTATTGTTATGGAAACAGAGCCATAGTTTTTAGAAGCAGCGATCTCCGCAATATGTGCCATTTTGACACGCAAGGTTTCTGTTTTTGAGATTGCGGTTCTGCCCTATGTGCCGTCTTCGGCTCGAAAGGACAATAGATAGATAGATAGATAGATAGATAGATAGATAGATAGATAGATAGATAGATAGATAGATAGATAGATAGATAGATAGATAGATAGATAGATAGATAGATAGATAGATAGATAGATAGATAGATAGATAGATAGGTAGGTAGGTAGGTAGGTAGGTAGGCAGGTAGGCAGGCAGGCAGGCAGGCAGGCAGGCAGGCAGGTAGGTAGGTAGGCAGGCAGGTAGGTAGGTAGGTAGGTAGGTAGGTAGGTAGGTAGGTAGGTAGGTAGGTAGGTAGGTAGGTAGGTAGTAGAACCCGGAAGCCGTCGGTTGGGATCGAACCTTACCCCTTGTTCTTTGTAGTCCAGTTCACTAACCACTGAGCTATGGCGGCACACTTAACCTCGTGATTCGACTATATCTTCCATCTTCAGCCAATCCCCAACCTTCTTACATCCCCTTCCCCTCTCACTGAACCCTTTCAAAATCCCGAGAATTCGTTATTCTAACTGAGTAGATTCCCTTACTCTCTCTCTTCCCCCCCCCCCCCCGTGAAATGTTTTCCTGAATCACTCACTCATGTTATTGTTACACATTCTCACTCCCCCCCCCCCCCAATGTTACATTGTCAATTAGTCCTGCTGAAGGCTTACTGGGCCGCAATATCGTTTTGATTGTGTGTTATCCCTGACCAACCTAAACCCACAACCATACCACACTTTCCCTGTAATTTTCCTTTCATCTTTGCTAATGACGTTAGTTGTTATTATTTTTTTTAAGCATGTCTCCTCCCGTGGCGATGCAGACGGTGACACCTGTGTAATGTTTATCGGATCTGGAAAGATGATGACGATTGTTTGTTGTTGTTTGCTTGTTTATGATACGATCGTTATCACTGCACACCCGACGAATCCATAGGTGCGTTGATAAACCAACTGGGGGCTTCGGTAGCCTAGTTGAGAATACCACCCGACTGGACTACCGACGTTCGGACAACCCGTGTTCGATTCCCGCTGGGAGCAGTGTGAAATGCACTCGTGGTTGAAAAAAAAATTACCCCCACGGTCGACCCAGCCGTTAGCAGAAATGGGTACCAAAGTATTACCCTGGGAAGGTGAGGAATGTCGCCTCGCATCGTAAGTTTCGATGCATGAAGCGACACTGTCCGGAAATCTCCGAACATTTCGGGATAGGCGACCGAGAACATACGGCTGGAAACTAGCGTGCCAAGACGCCGGTTCAAGTCTCGTACTTTACCTTACATTTACCCTCAAGAATTTCGAGAAAATTCTAAGAGAACTTTTTTTAATAACTTTTTTTCGTCTTTTTTCTATGATTGTTATTGTCTTCTTTCTCCCGCGTCTTTTGCCTTCTCAATTTGATATCACCACTGTCTCGAAAGTTGCTGTTCCGTTTTTAATTGTGTTTGTTTTCCCTATGTTACGATCTGCGGCCAAATTTGCCCACTTTATTTCACTGATAGAACATTCTCTCAAGGAATCCCTGCAAACTTCCTTACATCTCAGCATTGCTCTGTCCTGACAGTATCATCATCATCATCAAGTACCGGGTCTACTTGCGTAGGTGATCATGTCTCTCCACAATTTTCTATCTGGACAGTTATTTATCATTTCTGTTGTTGCCCTTCTGCCAAGCCATTCTCTTAAGCTGTCTGGTATTTTTTCTCTTTGCTTTCCTCTATCTCTTCGTCCCTCAATTTTCCCAGTTGTTACAATATATTCCAGTTGTTCTCTTCTCATTACATGGCCAAAAAATGATGATTGTTTCTTCCTAATATTGGAAATTCGCTCTCATTTTGCTTTGACCTCTTTCAGAACATTTTCATTACTCTTCTTAGCTGTCCATGGTATTTTCAACATTCTTCTGTAAAACCACATTTCTACAGACTCCAGTGATTTTCTTGTTTGTTGTCCTATTGTTTATGATTAACATCCTTATGTTAAGATTGTCTAGTCCTATGACCAATGCATTAAGCTAGTTCTGAAACAAAAGTTCCTATACTTAACTATTTCAACAGTCAGTGATCAATATTACCCAAATTAAGTTTATACAAATACTTTAGTTGTTTTTTTTTTTAATGAAAAATGTAGTAGTTACGGTACTGGAATACTAGAGACTGGACTCGACAACGTCTAGGTTTGTCCAAACGTAAGTAGGTACATGAGGTTTTTTTTCTGAGAAAGATAGATGACACTCGCATACTACAGACAACATTACTGAAAGATGTACCATCATCATTTAGTACCGTCTTCGCATCAAAGGTTAACTACCATAGTACGTCATTCCCTTCTGCCTCTTGTTTTGATAGCGCAGGTTGTCATAGGCTGACTTGTCCATCTTTTGATGTTACTTGTACATGTTAGTGTTGGTCTGCCTCTTTTACCTTGTGTTTTCCCTTCCAAGATTACTTTTAGTAGGCTGTTGTGTCTTTTAATATGTCCCAACAATCTCATTTGTCTTGTTTGAATTGTGTTTAGTAGTTCTCTTTTAATTTTTAGTTGTTTTAAGACATCATCGGTTATTTTCGTTTATTTCCATCCAATTCTACCTATTCTTCTATAAACCCACACTTCAAAGGCGCCAATTCTCTGTTCTGTCTTCTTGACTAATGTCCATGTTTCTGCACCATACATAAATGTTGAGAAGATTTTCCTATTCTTAGTTTTAGCCCTGATGTTATTTGTTATGATGTTAGTATACTTTTCATGGCATTAAAAATACTTTTTGCCATTCCTATTCTTTTGTTTATTTCAGCTGTACATTTTTCATCACTAGTTGTAGTATTTCCAAGATAGTTGTAGCTCTGAATTGACTCCAGGTCTATTCCTTCTACTTTGACAACCCACTTGTAGTTTTTGAGTATTATCTTTGTTTTTAATCAGAGTTTTAGACTATATGACATTCATATCTAGTCCATATTTTTTGCTTGCCATGTTTATTTCATTAAGTAATTGTTGTAGATCTTTAGGATTTTTGCTAGTAGTACAGTATCATCAGCATATCTGAGATTATTGATTATCTTTCCATTAATGTTTAGGCCTGGCACCTGAGTAATGTCTTTTTTTATGTTTGAAATATCACAATATATGGGCACAACACTATATTCCTTTCCGTCTTTGAACATGAAGGATTCATTTCTGGTTATCTCTTCACCTCAGTGCAAAATAAAGACATGTGGAACAATATTAAAACAGGTAAATGAATTTAGATATTTGGGAACTTTGTTAACCTCAGACGGAAAAAGCAGTTTTAAAAAAAAATGAGGAAGATACTATGCAATCCATTTTTGACAATAGAAACAAGAAAAAGAGTTCTTAAATTTGTATGTAGAGCCAGTCTTAACATATGGATGTGAATCATGGACAATAGGACAACAGACAAGAAAATCACTTGAGTCTGTAGAAATGGGGATTTACAGAAGAATGTTGAGAATACCATGGACAGCTAAGAAGAGTAATGAAAACGTTATGAAAGAGGCCAAAGCAAAATGAGAGCGAATTTCCAATATTAGGAAGAAACAATCATCATTTTTGGCCATGTAATGAGAAGAGAACAACTGGAATATACTGTAACAACTTGAAAAATTGAGGACGAAGAGATAGAGGGAAGCAAAGAGAAAAGATACCGGACAGCTTAAGAGAATGGCTTGGCAGAAGGTCAACAACAAAAATGATAAATAGCTGCCGAGATCGAAAGTTGTGGAGAGACATGATCACCTACGCCAGCAGGCCCGGTACTTGATGATGATCTCTTCAATGGAAAATGTATCCTACACACATATATATTAAATACGTCAAGCAATTAAACCATAAATTGTTTGCCTCGGTGCACTCTTCGCAAGAATCAATTAATTAAGATGCATTAAAGGTGAAGGGGGAGATGAGAAAGGGGGTGGGGATTGGAGGGAGGTCAGAATTAGAACACGCTGTAGAGGATGAGCACAACAATCTTGTAAAATTGAAGAATCTACAATCTCCGACAAGCTGCTACAAGATTGCATTGTTTACGCGAGGTCAAGAAAAGGAGACATAAACAGTTCTCATAGACCAATGTGTATACAAGTATCACTAATATAAACAGTCATTAATGTAGAAACTTTCCTTTTTTGAGGTAACGCAAATTGGAACCACTCTTATAAAAGATCGAATTTAAGAATGAGATAGCGGTAGTAAACTCAGAACATGTAATGCCATAACGCTGTTACGTTTGTATGTATTGAAGTACCATTTTTAGATTAATTTAAGCAGCCGTGCTTTGAGATTTTGGTAGAAAGATCCCTTGAGCTGACACAGACACGGAGTGCAATGGCTCTACGTAGTAGTTAACCTGTGATGTTTGAACAGTCAAGATAAAACAGATGACGATGATGATGATGACGATGATGATGATGATGAGCTGAATACTGATTCGTGTGTGTGTGTGTTTTTTCTATCAATCTATTGTCCTTTCGAGCCGAAGACGACACATGGGGCAGAACCACGATCTCAAAAGCAGAAATCTTGCGTGCCAAAATGGCACATATTGCAGAGATCACTGCTCTAAAATCGATGGCGCTGTTTCCATAACAACACGTTTTACAATGACAGCTTCTCAAGCCATCGATCAACCTCCTTAGTCGCCTCTTACGACATGCCTGGAAGGTTACAGTGTCACTATTCTTTTGTGTGTTTTAGTAACAAGTTTTTGTTTTATTCTGAGGTCTCCACATTTTAAAATTGCAACATCCTTTCTGGCTTTGTTCAACCTTTTGTTAATATCCGTCCCCTCTTCACCCGACGCCTGTTACCACGCTTCCCATTATTCACCGGCGGCTCTAAACAACATTTTTTAAAATGATAAAGTCATGTAAAGCTGCTGAAGGAAACCAGGCGTCTATCGCGTCTATTTCTAGACATGTGCACATCGCTAATGCCAAGACAAATTTAATTATATTCTAATATGTGAAAGTCAGGGGGAAATTAAATTAGGAAGAACAAAACCTACGAATACCCAAGTACACCCACATGTATAAATACAAGAGGAAAATAAAGATTCATAAAAATGGAATAACGAAATATTTATCGCTCTGCAGATGGGTATGTTTAAATCATACCACAGAGCTTTACACATGGGTATGTTTAAATCATACCACAGAGCTTTACAGATGGGTATGTTTAAATCATACCACAGAGCTCTACACATGGGTATGTTTAAATCATACCACAGAGCTTTACAGATGGGTATGTTTAAATCATACCACAGAGCTCTACACATGGGTATGTTTAAATCATACCACAGAGCTTTACACATGGGTATGTTTAAATCATACCACAGAGCTCTGCGGATGGGTATGTTTAAATCATACCACAGAGCTCTACACATGGGTATGTTTAAATCATACCACAGAGCTCTGCAGATGGGTATGTTTAACTCATACCACAGAGCTCTGCAGATGGGTATGTTTAACTCATACCACAGAGCTCTGCAGAGAAAGCGCGGCAGACCGCGGTTCGAAACTTGAGGAGGCCAGGACTTCATGTGTGTTCATATTGCATCTATTTAAAAAAAATGCATGGACTACTAGCATACTTATATTAGCTTGTTTCTTGTACAGTAAATAAATTTATCGATTCCTTTTCTTTGCAACGCCAGCTATATAGATTGTCCTTAGTTGTACCGACAGATAAGCTTTTTCTGCTGATCGTGCAAATTAGATTTAAATGTTCTTGTTGCGACATATTTCTTCTCTCAACGTCATTTCGTTGTAAAAGGAATATCCAATTAAAAAAAAAAAAAAATTAAATAATATCATCTGGAATCATCTGTCACATCAATTGTGATTATTTTCTACAACTCGTATTTTGTTTTCTTCCATCCGGCTGCATGAACTTTTACGCTGATCCTTAATCTGATAATTTAGGACAAATAGTACGGTAAATTACGCAAGGTAAAATAGTTCTTTAACTTATTACTCTCATCATCAATTACCATGTCTGTTGGCGTAGGTGATCATGTCTCTTCATCATAACTTTCGATCTCGACAGCTATTTATCATTTCTGTTGTTGACCTTCTGCCAAGCCATTCTCTTAAGCTGTCTGGTATCCTTCTCGTTGCTTCCCTCTATCTCTTCGTCCCTCAATTTTTCCACTTGTTACAATATATTCCAGTTGTTCTCTTCTCATTACATGGCCAAAAAACGATGATTGTTTCTTCCTAATATTGGAAATTAGATCTCGTTTTGCTTTGGCCTCTTTCATAACGTTTCATTACTCTTCTTAGCTGTCCATGGTATTCTCAATATTCTTCTGTAAAACCACATCTCTATAGACTCCAGTTATTTTCTTGACTGTTGTCCTATTGTTCGCCCGACGACAAAAGGAGTCTATCTCTTCATCATCCGCCCTTAAAAATACTTTTAGTGGGCGTGTCTGCATTGGGTTGTGATTTGCAGTATAACTGTGATATTTGCGCCTCTAGGCCCAACACATCCGACTTCAGCATGACAATTTTGAGCACCGGATTGTCTTTCCTCTTCTATCCCTACTCGCTTGCCAAGACTAGACAGATTAGTCTGTTACTAGAGGCACCACGGAGAGGCGGAACAGTGTCTGGATGGTTCTGGTTCACCGATCCTGGCGCAAGCCATCAGCTGTGGGTCGCTGACAACTTCCAGCTCTGGTTCTGTGAGGCGCCCCTTCGTCTCCACACTGACATTGAATTCATTAAGCTGGAATATCTTTGTGTTATGAATTCTGATAAAATATTTAAGAAGTCGTGGCCTCCGTTGCCTCATCCGAATATCCGCCTCTGCAGAATAAACTACTTTATCTCATTAATGTAAAGTGCAGGAACATGCATAACAGAAGAGAACATTCAAGGCAGCTGTTGTGGTTTAACTGGTTATTTTGACCTTCGGTATTTTAGGGAAACTCAAGATCTAACCCTGTGGATAACTTAACAACAACAACAATTACCTGTAGGGGTTCTAAAGTGTGGCAGGGGTTTTCAAGTTTACGGTTTCGGGTTGCCGTAATGGTTTATTTTCATGATAGTTTTTTGTTTTCCTATGGATAAAGTTGATTTAACGTAGGGAAAAGTTGATTGATGTATATCTCTCTCTCTCTCTCTCTCTGCGATCAGGGCTCAATCAGAGCAGGATTCCAGACTCTCACATGAAGTCAGCCGTCAGGTTAAGTATGTTGATCGCCCCCACAGACAGAACATCACAATTAGAGTCTGCCAGATCCGCTCCGATTGAACACCCGTTAAAACGTTGCACAGAGAGAAAGACATGCTGAAGTCGGATGTGTTGGGCCGAAAGGCTCAAATATGACAGTTATACTGCAAATCACAATACAACGCAGGCACGCCAATTAAACGTCCTATTAAGGGCGGATGACAAAGAGGTGTAATCCTTCATCGGGCGAACACAAACAAGAGAGAAAGAAGTGGAGCGAGTGAGGAAGAGAGTATTCATGGATATAGGAGGAAAAACAATCATAAAAAGAGAGAGAGAGAGAGACAATCGGAGAGAGAGAGAGAGCAATCATAGGTATATGAAGGAAGACATTCATAAAGAGAGAGAATGAGAGAGATTCAATGAGAAGGAGAGAGCGTGAGAAAAATCATAGAGAGACCATCAGAGAAGGAGTTAAAGAAAGCAATGACAGGAAGAGAAAATCATAAAGAGTGAGAGAGAAAGAGAGTGAGCAATCATATATATATATATATATATATATATGAATAAAGACAGACATTAAGAGAGAAAATCAATGAGAGGGAGAGGGGAAGAAAATCATAGAGACCATCAGTGAGAGAGATAAAGAGATCAATGATAGAAAGATGCAATTATAGAGAGAGAGAGAGAGACAGAGAGAGAGACCGAGACAGAGACCGAGACAGAGAACATAGATAAAGAGAAAAAAAAGAAGAGGAACAATTGTAGACAATGAACGACAATGACAGAACAACCAGAGCCAGGAGTAGAGGGAGTCAATAATTAAGAGAAAAATATGGGAAATCATCATATAGAGCAACACCATAGAGAGAGACAACCATGTAGAGAAGCAACCATGTACAGAGGCAACCATGTAGAGAAACAACCATATAGAGCAACACAATAGAGAGAGACAACGATGTAGAGAAATCACCATATAGAGCAACACCATAGAGAGAGACAACCATGTAGACAGACAACCATGTAGAGAAATCACCATATAGAGCAACACCATAGAGAGAGAGACAACCATGTAGAGAGACCTCATACATCATATAGAAAGACAAAGAAGACTATAGACAGAATAAAAGAGAGTTAGTTAATGAAAAGAAAGATACAATTATTAAGTTACATAGACAGACAGAGAGGGAGAGAGAGAGAGAGAGAGAGAGAGAGAGAGAGAGAAAGCAAAAGACAGAGAGAGAGAAAGAAATGGAAATTGAAGGAAAAATAAACATACAAATCAGAATGCTATAGATCGAAAGCAAACATGGCAATAGTGAGATAATAAAAGTAGTAGTGCGGTTAAGGAAACAGATAGGGAACAAATGAGATAATCAGTGAGAAAGGGAGAGAGAACGATGAGAACAGTGAGAAATATAAAACTTGAACGTATGTGAAAAGATTGGAATGATAATGATTGAATACGGAGTATGAACAATAGAAGAAAATCAGAAGGATGGAAGTAAAGAAAGAACTTTTGAGAACAGTACACTAACTATCTATCTATCTATTGTCCTTTCGAGCCGAAGACGGCACATAGGGCAGAACCACAATCTCAAAAAGAGAAACCTTGCATGCCAAAATGGCACATATTGCAGAACCACAATCTCAAAAAGAGAAACCTTGCATGCCAAAATGGCACATATTGCAGAACCACAATCTCAAAAAGAGAAACCTTGCGTGCCAAAATGGCACATATTGCAGAACCACAATCTCAAAAAGAGAAACCTTGCATGCCAAAATGGCACATATTGCAGAACCACAATCTCAAAAAGAGAAACCTTGCGTGCCAAAATGGCACATATTGCAGAACCACAATCTCAAAAAGAGAAACCTTGCATGCCAAAATGGCACATATTGCAGAACCACAATCTCAAAAAGAGAAACCTTGCATGCCAAAATGGCACATATTGCAGAACCACAATCTCAAAAAGAGAAACCTTGCGTGCCAAAATGGCACATATTGCAGAACCACAATCTCAAAAAGAGAAACCTTGCATGCCAAAATGGCACATATTGCAGAACCACAATCTCAAAAAGAGAAACCTTGCGTGCCAAAATGGCACATATTGCAGAACCACAATCTCAAAAAGAGAAACCTTGCATGCCAAAATGGCACATATTGCAGAACCACAATCTCAAAAAGAGAAACCTTGCATGCCAAAATGGCACATATTGCAGAACCACAATCTCAAAAAGAGAAACCGTGCGTGCCAAAATGGCAAATATTGCAGAGATCACTGCTTCTGACTCTAACTAGTGAGAGATAAAAAGAAAAGAGCAATTTTTTTAATGCACGGAGAAAGACCATGATAAACTGAAACAGAACGAGCAAAATATAGAGAAATAAATAGCAATAACCGTAAAATTATCGAGAAGGTAGCAACAAAGAAAATGACTTCATCACAAACACAATAAAGACAAGTGGAACAATGTTAAAATATGGTAAGTGAATTTAAATTATGCGAACAATATTAACCTCAGATGGTAGATGTACAACAGAGGTGAAATGTAAAATGGCTCATGCAAAAGCAGCTTTCCAAAAAAAGAGGATGATGCAGTGCAATCTATTTTTGACAATAGAAACAAGAAAAAGAATTTTTAAATGTTATGTAGAGCCAGTCTTAACATTTGGATGTGAATCATAGACAATAGAAAAAGAAATACGAAAATCACTAGAGTCTGTAGAAATGTGGTTTTTACAGAAGAATGTTGATAGAATGCCTTATAGAATGCCTAAAAGAGATACATCTAGATGACATGGACATACGACTAATATGTAATCTTTACTGGGAGAAAACAGCAATTATAAAATATAACAAAGAGAACTCTACACCCATTGATATAAAAAGAGGAGTAAGACAGGGATGCATCCTATCACCAAGCTTGTTCAATCTATCTATCTATCTATCTATCTATCTATCTATCTATCTATCTATCTATCTATCTATCTATCTATCTATCTATCTATCTATCTATCTATCTATCTATCTATCTATCTATCTATCTATCTATCTATCTATCTATCTATCTATCTATCTATCTATCTATCTATATATCTATCTATCTATCTATCTATCAATCTATCTATCTATCTATCTATCTATCTATCTATCTATCTATCTATCTATCTATCTATCTATCTATCTATCTATCCATCCATTGTCCTTTCGAGCCGAAGACGGCACATAGGGCAGAACCGCAATCTCAAAAACAGAAACCTTGCGTGCCAAAGTGGCACATATTGCAGAGATCACTGCTCTAAAATATATGGCGCTGTTTCCATAACAATACTTTTTACAATGACAGCCTGTCAAGCCATCGATCAACCTCCTTAGTCGCCTCTTACGACATGCCTGGAAGGTCACAGTGTCACTATTCTTTACTTCCCTCATAATGAGGCCCCGGTAACACACAGGAATGGTGTTCAATCTATACACTGAGCAAATCTTTAAAAACACTCATAGAGATGCCAGGCCTACAAATTAATGGAAAGATAATAAATAACCTAATATATGCTGACGATACTGTACTACTAGCACAAAATCCTAAAGATCTATAATTACTTAATGAAGTAAACATGACAAGCAAAAGATATGGACTAGATATGAATATCAAAAAGACTAAAACTTTAATCATAAACAAAGAAGATATTCAAAACCCACAAGTGGATATCAAAATTGAAGGAATACACCTGGAGAAATTTCAGAACAAGAATTACCTTGGTCATACTATAACCAGTGATGGAAAATGTACAACTGAAATAAACAAAAGAAGAGGAATGGCAAAACGTAATTTTAATGTCATCAAGAACATACTAACATCAAAACAATAACATCAGGGCTAAAAAACTAAGAATGTTTGTAAAATCAAAATGTTACATCTTCTCAATATTCCTATACGGTGCAGAAACATGAACATTAGACAAGAAAAACAGAACAGAGAATTGAAGCCTTTGAAATGTGGATATATAGAAGAATAGGTAGAATTGGATGGAAGGAAAAGAAAACAAACGATGAAGTCTTAAAACAACTAAAAATGAAAATACAACTACTAAGCACAATTCAAACAAGACAAATGCGATTTTTGGGCCATGTTAAAAGACACAACATCCTACTAAAAGTAATCCTGGAGGGGAAAATACAAGGTAAAAGAGGCAGAGGCAGACCAAGACTAACATGAACGAGTAACATCAAAAGATGGACAAATCAGCCTATGACAACCAGCACTATCAAAGCAAGAGACAGAGCAGAATGACGCTCCATGGTAGCCAACCTTCGTTGCGGAGACGGCACTCGATGATGATTATGATGAAGATGATGATGATGATGTTGATAATTCCATGTACAGCTAAGAAGAGTAATGAAAACATTCTGAAAGAGGCCAAAGCAAAAAGAGAGCTAATTTCCAAAATTAGGAAGAAACAATCATCATTTTTTGGCCATGTAATGAGAAGAGAACGGCTGGAATATATTGTACTAACTGGGCAAATTGAGAGACGAGGAGATAGAGAGAAGCAAAGAGAAAAGATACCAGACATCTTAAGAGAATGGTTTGACAGAAGGTCAACAACATAAATGATAAATAACTGTCGAGATCAACAATTGTGGAGAGACATGATCACCTACGCCAGCAGGCATGATAAGTGATGACGATGATGATGATGATATCGAGAAGCATTTAGACAACGAATGTAAAGATCAAGATGTCACAGAAAGAACAATTTGAGAGAGAGGTAAATATAATTGACGTTAAGTTAATAACCGGTGGAGTAAAGATATACAATATTGTGTTATTGAGTTATTTGTGGATTATCATCATTGAGTTATCTGTGGGTTATCATCGTTGAGTTACTTGTGCATTATCATCATTGAGTTATTTGTGGGTTATCATCGTTGAGCTATTTGTGGTTTTATCATCGTTGAGTTATTTGCTGGTTATCATCGTTCAGTTATTTGTGGATTATCATCGTTGAGTTGTTTCATGGCTCTCATCGTTGAGTTATGTGTGAGTTATTATCTTTGAGTTATTTGTGGATTATCATCGTTTAGTTTTTTCTGGGTTATCCTCGTTGAGTTATTTGTGATTTATCATCGTTGAGTTATTGATTTAACTGTGTATTATCATCGGTGAGTTATTTGTGATTTATCATCGTTGAGTTATTGATTTAACTGTGGATTATAATCGGTGAGTTATTTGTGGGTTATCATCGTTGAGCTATTTGTGGATTATCATCGTTGAGTTATTTGTGGATTATCATCGTTTAGTTATTTGTGGGTTGTCATCGTTGAGTTATTTGTGGATTATCATTATTGAGCTATTGAGTTATTTGTGGATTATCATCTTTGAGTTATTTTTTTATTTATTTATCATCATTGAGTTAATTGTAGATTACCATCATTGAGTTGGGAGCCGCGATAGCTCAGTGGTTAGTGAACTGGACTACAAAGGACAAGATGTAAGGTTCGATCCCAACCGACAGCTTCCGGTTCACCTAGCCTTTAATAGGTACCGGATTTTATTCTGGGAAAGTAAAGCGGCGCGGGCGTAATACCGACCACATTACCCCAAAAATGATGTTCCGAAGGTCTGTAAAATTTATGGTCACTAACACCATATTCCCTATACGCCACTTGGCGTGACAGGGGGTACTTTGCATTTTTTTTTTTTTTACATCATTGAGTTATTTGTGGATTATCATCGTTAAGTTATTTGTGGGTTATCATCGTTGAGTTATTTGTGGGTTATCATCATTGAGTTATTTGTGGATTATCATCGTTGAGTTATTTGTGGGTTATCATCATTGAGTTATTTGTGGGTTATCATCGTTGCGTTATTTGTGGGTTATCTTCATTGAGTTATTTGTGGGTTATCATCATTGAGTTATTTGTGGGTTATCATCATTGAGTTATTTGTGGGTTATCATCATTGAGTTATTTGTGGATTATCATCGTTAAGTTATTTGTGGGTTATCTTCATTGAGTTATTTGTGGGTTATCATCATTGAGTTATTTGTGGGTTATCATCATTGAGTTATTTGTGGGTTGTCATCATTGAGTTATTTGTGGGTTATCATCATTGAGTTATTTGTGGGTTATCATCGTTGCGTTATTTGTGGGTTATCTTCATTGCACTCCAAACATGCCCAGAGATTGTCTGATCCCATCCTCAGCATGTTCCGCAGCGTCCAGCGACTGGCAACTACCAGGTATGTGTTGTTTGATAAGTCCTCTTTTGCTCCCATTAAACATCTCCTATCTGACTGTGCCAATCTATACTCCAAGCGTCTTCATCCGAAATGAAAGACGTGGACTTCAGGTTGTGGAGGTCCTGTACCCTTCCCGCAACTATCTATCTATCTATTGACCTTTCGAGCCGTAACCGGCCCATAGGGCGTAGACCAAGATACACCTTCTCCTATATGAATTTTTGTTCTAGCAGTTTTCTTTTAAAGATATTTTATCAAATCTCGCCATCTGTCTCTGTTCTGTGCAAGCAGTTCTATCTCATTGAGGGAGCCGATTCCTGCTGCTCTTGCCTCTCTCATCAATGTTCTTCTCAGTGTCTCCCTGGGTCTTCCTCTTTTTCTTTTACCTGTTGTTTCCCATATGAGGGCTTGCTTTGCTATTCGATTATTATCTCTTCTCATCACATGTCCAACGTATGACCATCGTCTTTCTTTATTACTGAAGATATTAGTGGTTGATTGGCGATTTCTCTAATTTCCTCGTTTGTTTTGAATTCGTTCCATTCTATACCAAGTATTTTCCTTAGACATTTATTTTCGAATGCGTTCAACTTTGTTTCTATATCTCTTGTTGTTTTCCAGCTTTCACACGCATACGTAAGGGTTGATAGTACATTTGATTTGAATAGCCTAAGTTTTGTGTTTGTGCTAATGAGTTTTGATTTCCACAACTTTTCAAGGCTTCTGAAAGACATTGCTGCTTTAGCCAGTCTGATTCTAATTTCTTTGCTCGTATCCCCTTCTCGATCAATGTGACTTCCAAGATAGATGAAGTGATCGATCTCTTCTACTGGTTTGTTTTCCATGTATATTTTGTCACTTGTTGGAATTAAACTTTTCATGACTTTAGACCGCAACTAGATGGGCATTAATTAAGACTGCCTGAATTTTTATTTATTTTAGGATACATACTAAGGGTGGTGGACATTTTACATATATAACAATGTTTCCGACGTTTTACTGGCATCTCCGGGGGGAGGGGTGCGGGGCGGGGGGGGGGGGGGGGAATTATAGGATATTAAAGAACAGGAGAATAAAAGCTGTTTGTCGAGTTCATTCCTCGCGTAGTTTCCGGTCTGATTTTATTCCACCTTCAAAATAAAATAAAAATCGTTTGACCCTTCCAAGATTTGAACTCGTGCTTTCATGGTTTCGAGCTCAGCAAGTTACGTATTCAGTCACCCGATTATATATATATATATATATATATATATATATATATACATGTATTTGCATATTTACTTAAGCGTATTTATATCTTTCTTTTATGATGTATGATAAAGGAAAGTTCAGCTGCGTGCACTTTCGGTGCGGATACGCCTTATGTCTTCTCGCGTGTGCTGTAGCTGCTATGGGAATGGATAAATAAATGCAGCGCTGCGGTAAAGCTAGGAGCAAGGAGCCAGTAATGGGGGGATGTAACATACACTTCTACGATGTATGGTGACCACTTTACAAAAAAGGAACGCAACAAAATACTAAAGCCACATGATCTGTGTCTCGCTTGACTGCTTTACTCCGCGTCTGACCTCCAACTCATAGCGTGACTGTCTGTCTAACTGGCATTTGTTAACCTTCCATCAGTGTAAACGTGACAGATCCTACTAGCTAAGTCTATTTTTATAGATAATAATATTTTACTTTTACTTTTATATCTCCACATTTTACCTAATCTCCAACATGTAGCACATCTCTCTCTCTCTCTCTCTCTCTCTCTCTCTCTCTCTCTCGTATCACATTCACATCTCTTATCCCTCTGTCCACTTCTCCTTCACTTACAAATCCTTATCATTCTAGATGTAGCAGCATTTATCTGTACTTCGCTGTTTATTATCTTTTTCCTCGTTCTCTGAAGAAGGCCGCATATAGGCCTAAACGTTAGAATTTTGTTGTGTTCCTTTTTTTGTAAAGCTGTCACGATACCTTGTAGGAGTGTATGTTACACCCCCACTACTGGCTTCCTAAATCACTGGAGTCTGTAGAAATGTGGTTTCACAGAAGAATGTTGAGAACACCATGGACAGCTAAGAAGAGTAATGAAAACGTTATGAAAGAGGACAAAGCAAAATGAGAGCTAATTTCCAACATTAGGAGCAAACAATCATCATTTTTTGGTCATGTAATGAGAAGGGAACAACTGGAATATATTGTAACAACAGGGAAAATTGAGGGACGAAGAGACAGAAGCAAGCAACGAGAAAAAATACCAGACAGCTTAAAAGAATGGATTGGCAGAAGGTCAACAACAGAAATGATAAATAACAGTCGAGATCGAAAGTTGTGGAAAGACATGATAACCCACGCCAGCAGGCCCGGTACTTGATGATGATGATGATGATGATGATGATGATGATGATGATGATGATGATGATGATGATGATGATGATGATGATGATGACTGGCTTCCTGTAGATGCTGATGATGGGGACTGTAGCTGACTTTCTTTGTTTGGATCCTTCAATGAGATGAGTTATTAATTTGGATGATTCCACTGGCACGGGCGATTGAGCAATTATGGATTTTAATTCGTTTTGCAGTGATACCGGGGGCCTTCGATTAACTACAATTACAATCTTTCTCTTATCTCTCTTGCACCCATGTATGTTGTCTTTAACGTCGCTGTAGAAAGAAGTCCATTTGCACTGAAACAGAAAGAATGCATTTTTTGAACATCAAAAAAGGAATTTATGAACATGAAAACAAGAAAAAACGATGACACAAGTTTGTCAAACTGGCGCCAAATGGAAAAAAAAAAACAGCCTCGTCTTCTAGCCAAACAAATGAGTCCGTCTGGGTTGCTGCGTTTTCCTTGCCCTAAACTTTTCAAACGTTTCCCCATTATATTTACTCTATAACAAAATTGTGTCCCAGAGCAAAATCGTATTATTTCCCTTTTTGTAACTTCATCACAAGTCTGTCGTTTGCAGAAGTTACAATCAGTTTCCCTCTTTTCCGACAAGCTTCTCTGGAGCTGAACGTAAACACAAAACAAAACTCGGTGAACTAACTTCAGCACAACAGGTCAATGCTCTAGCTATGAATAGATTGCCAAAATTTCCGCGGCAGTAGCAAAGCGCCCTGACCAAACGTATCGAAAAACAGAACACAAGTGCACGCGTCCCATACAAAAAACAAATAAAAACAGATGAATGGTTATCAAAATATGATTCTCGTGTCACGTTATAACATGTTCAAGACGATATAACATTATAATTAAGGTGAAGATAGCACAGCCAACTGCAGTGTTCTTACTCCGAAGAAAGGCATGGTTAACTGAATACCTATCATTGTCATCAGGTCGCACGTTCATTGCAGAACGTTGTATTCACCACAGCCTTTCTTGGAGGTCTTAGCAGCATCTGTGGTAGTTACAATGGGTCTGTGATCGTTGTCTGTGTCAACAATTACTTGTATTGTTACTATGGGTCTGTGATCGTTGTCTGTGTCATCAATTACTTGTATTGTTACTATGGGTCTGTGATCGTTGTCTGTGTCATCAATTACTTGTATTGTTACTATGGGTCTGTGATCGTTGTCTGTGTCAACAATTACTTGTATTGTTACTATGAGTCTGTGATCGTTGTCTGTGTCATCAATTACTTGTATTGTTACTATGGGTCTGTGATCGTTGTCTGTGTCAACAATTACTTGTATTGTTACTATGAGTCTGTGATCGTTGTCTGTGTCATCAATTACTTGTATTGTTACTATGGGTCTGTGATCGCTGCCTATGTCATCAATTACTTGTATTGTTACTATGAGTCTGTGATCGTTGTCTGTGTCATCAATTACTTGTATTGTTCCTATGGGTCTCTGATCGTTGTCTGTGTCATCAATTACTTGAATTGTTACTATGGGTCTGTGATCGCTGTCTGTGTCATTAATTACTTGTATTGTTACTATGGGTCTATGATCGCAGCCTATGTCATCAGTTACTTGTATTGTTACTATGGGTCTATGATCGCAGCCTATGTCATCAGTTACTTGTATTGTTACTATGGGTCTATGATCGCAGCCTATGTCTTCAATTACTTGTATTGTTACTATGGGTCTGTGATCGCAGCCTATGTCATCAGTTACGTGTATTGTTACTATGGGTCTATGGTCGCAGCCTATGTCATCAGTTACTTGTATTGTTACTATGGGTCTATGATCGCAGCCTATGTATTCAATTACTTGTATTGTTACTATGGGTCTGTGATCGCAGCCTATGTTATCAGTTACTTGTATTGTTACTATGGGTCTGTGATCGCAGCCTATGTCATCAGTACTTGTATTGTTACTATGGGTCTATGATCGCAGCCTATGTCATCAGTTACTTGTATTGTTACTATGGGTCTATGATCGCAGCCTATGTCATCAGTTACTTGTATTGTTACTATGGGTCTGTGATCGTTGCCTGTGTCATCAATTACTTGTATTGTTACTATGGGTCTATGATCGCAGCCTATGTCATCAGTTACTTGTATTGTTACTATGGGTCTATGATCACTGTCTATGTCTTCAATTACTTGTATTGCTACTAGGGGTCCATGATCGCTTCAGTTACTTGGATGCGGCAGAGGTTTATGAGGTCAGCAGAACAGTTGGTCAAGTCGGGTCTACTGATGGAGAGATAAGTTCTGTGAATCAGGATCGGTGTAGACTCTGTACATTGCATTACTGTGAGGTTAGTTGATAGGCAAAAATCTTCTAAGTATTGTCCTGTAGAGTTAAGTCCAGGGTATCCCCATTGTGATGAATGTCTCCAGCTTTCCTCCAGGACTCCTTGATATCTTGAAACCATCCTCTTCTTGGTCTGCCCCTGATGCGTCGCCCAGGAACCATGCCATCCATTATTGTTCCTTCCGGCCTGCTGTGTCTTTTCACGCGGCCATAATATTTTAATGTCTTCTGTAGAAGATTGTTTGGAAGGCACTTCTTCTTGAATACCTATGCAAATGACTACAGCTCCGCAGTGTGCACGCTAGGCCGGTCTACTAATTTCAGAAGATATCCTTCAAACATATCAATTGTAGAGAGAACTAAAAACTGAATTCTGGTCTCAATATATACATTTTGCAGACTATGCGTACCTTCTGCTAACGACTAAATATATAGAGATGAATTTTCTTTCTTGTGATTTTCTAGGCATATGCGACTGCCCACACAGGAAATGAAGAAGAAAGAGGAAGAAGAAAAAGAAAAGGAGAAGAATAAAAGGAAGCAGAAGAGAAGAAAGTGAAAAAGTAAAAGAGAAAGCAAAATAAGTAAAGAAAGAGGAAAATGAAGAAGAGGATATTGAAAGAACGAAGAAGAAGAAAAAAAAAGAAGTAGAATAAGAAAAAGAAGAAGAAAACAAAGAAAGTGAGAAAGATGAAGAGGGAGCAAAAGAAGAAGAAAAAGAGGAAGAAAAGAAAGAAAAAGAACAAATGAAGAAGAGGAATAAAGGAAAGAGGAAAAGAGGAACAGAAAAAAAAGAAGTTGAAGAAGAAAGGCAAGAAGAAAAATGTCACACAAATTCACTAACAATTCCTGTCTCTATTTTAAAAAATTTAAGTTCTGGAAACAAGCTAACCAGGAAGTTGGGACAACGGAAGGAAGGCACACCCATAATAAAAAAAATATTGTGGTGACATCGGATACATCAACGCAATATTAGACGGAATAAGGAAATGCAACATCAGGGGAGACAAACCGTAGAACAGATGATCGGAAATTGTAGATCCACTCGACAATGAGGAAAATGAAGCAGAAAAGAGTAAGAATAAGGAATCAGAAAGTCACCGATTTTGTCAGATACCATAAAATACAAATGCGTTCATTTACTATCAAATAAGGAATCATTGGTTCATTTAAAGTAGAAGTTGGAAATTTGAATCAAAAGCGCATACCATTTTTTTAAATTTGTAATTTAGCATTGACGAGAGATTAAGCATGCTCTTTTATATATCCATCTAACTGCCAAAAGTTTAACTTATAAAGAACCTACTTTTGGAGGCGAAGACCCGCCTCACAGCAGCGGAGCTGGAAGTTGTCAGCGGCCCACAGATGATGCCTTGATGCCAGGATCAGTGAACAGGAACCATCCAGATCCTACTCCACCTCTCCGTCGTGCCTCCAGTTACAGACTAATCTGACTAGTCTGGCCAAGATAGTTTGGTTCGAAGAGGGAAGACAACCTGGTACTCAAAAATGTCGTGCTAAAGTCGGATGTGTTGGGCCGAAAGGTGCAAATACATGTATCACAGTTATACTACAGACCACAACACAAACGGACAAGCAAACACTTACTTTTATACAGACTTACAGACAGACTTACAGACAGACTTACAGACAGACTTACAGACCTACATCTGTCTGAGGTAGGACTGGGAACTTGATTTCATCTAATCTGATATCACCAGTTTGAGGCAAGACGCCAGTCTCGAGACAGAGAGGTTGTGAGTTCAAATCCTGGCTGCATCAGTTGGGATTTTTATTTATTATTTCTCTCTGTGACTACCATCCCTGGTCTCAGCAACGAGGCCCGGCTGGAAACGTCAATTACTCATTGACGGAGAAAAACAAATATGAGTACCCACGAAGACGGAGTTATCTGCCTGTGGGGCGAGGGACCCCTGTGCAAACGGCTGCCATGGAAAAACGGATTAACACGCAAGATTCACTTCCTAGTATCTAGTGACCTGCTGGCGAGCGCTATATATATATATATATCAGTGGTTTCTAGAGACAATTTTTGTTTTTTCGTTTGCCAGCTTTGACTTCTGACGAAGTCCCTAAAGACTAGGATTGAATTTAGAGTGTTAATCCATTTTTCCATGGCAGGCGTGTGCACAGGGGTCGCTCGCCGCACAGGCAAATTACTCCGACTTCGGAGGTACTCATATTTTTCTCGTTGATGAGTACTTCTCGTTTCAAGCCTGACCTCGCTGCTGAGACCAGGGGTGGTTGCCGCAGAGAGAAATCATAAATAAAAATCCCAACTGATGCAGCCGGAATTTGAACCCACAACATCTCTGCCTCGAGGCCAGCGTCATAACTCGAGACCAACTAGTCCCACGTTTCTAGAGAAATTTAAAAAGCATACGAAAAGGATCGTTCTATGTGGATTTAAGTAATTGAGTTTGTAATGTTAACAAAGCTTCTTTGGTTCAGCGTTCCACCATTTCAAAAGCGTTACACAAAGCTGGTGGCTAGTATAGGAATAATATCGCCATTATCATTATTGTTATGTGTAAAAAAGAGTTCTTAGATGTTATGTAGAGCCAGTCTTAACATATGGATGTGAATCATGGAAAATAGGATAACAGACAAGGAAATCACTGTAGTCTGTAGAAATGTGATTTTACAAAAGATTATTAAGAATATCATGGGCAGCTAGAGTAATGAAAATGTTCTGAAAGCGACCAAAGCCAAAAGAGAGATAATTTCCAATATTAGGAAGAAACAATCATCATTTTTTGACCATGCAATGAGAAGAGAACAGTTGGAATATATTGCAACAACTGGGAAAATTGAGGGACGAAGAGATAGAGGGAAGCAAAGAGAAAAGATATCAGACAGCTTAAGAGAATAGCTTGGCAGAAGGTCAACAGCAGAAATAATAAATTACTGTCGTGATCGAAAGATGTGGAGAGACATGATCACCTACGCCATCAGGCCCGGTACTTGATGATGATGATCATTATGTGCCATGCCGGTCGGAGTAGGCGATCATGACCTATTTAGACTGCAGTCCTCTCCGCCTTGAGTTTTCTAAAGGAAAATGAGAGCGCTACAACCCGTGACCTTCTGCTACATCCATTACCAAAAAGACAACGATAAAGCAACTTTAATGTTGTTCGTGTTTCGCAGATAAATCTATTTTTGCCTGCAAGTTCCATGAGAGATGTCAGAACAAAGTCATATTTATTTTCTGTCCACAAATGACAGATACAAACGAGGACATTCTCAAAGAGACCAGCACGAAAAGAGAAGTCATTTAAACAACAAAACAAAAAATCAGAAAGAAACACTCGACATTTTTCATACACAACATGAGAAGAGGAAAGTTGGAATAGTTTACTGAGTTGGCCGTGTGCTCTAGCGTTTGCTTTCTCGTGCAAGGCGTTGTGACAAGAAGTACGGGTTCGACCTGCTTCGGACCATATTTTGTTCTTTGTTTTTTTTTTTCTGTTCATTATTTGTGATTTTTGTTTCCGAGTGCTGTAAACATACCCCTTCCTCTGAAATGATTCGCAGATATATCCCCTCGTAATTTCCCTCTATAATAATCATTTATTATTATTTGTCTCTAACAGTTGGAATACTGGATTACAACTGGCAAAATACATGGAAAGAGAGATTGAGGAGAACAAAGAAAGGAAATACTAGACAGCTTGGTGTCATGGCATGGAATACAGTCAACAACAGAATTGTTGCGATGTCTGTGAACAGAAAATTGTGGAAGGACATGAACGCCTACGCCAGTCAGTATGACACATGATAATGATGACAGATGACAGCACCTGGCATGCCTTTCTCTGTAATTGAAATTTAATTTTAGCAGTAGTGATGCCACTTTTAATTCTTCAAGATACTCTGTGTTTAACTCAATATTCTTCTGAAATGTATTTGCTCATTTGTTTATGATCTATGGCTTTTCATAGGGAGCCACGATAGCTCAGTGGTTACTGAACTGGACTACAAAGGACAAGAGGTAGGGTTTGATCCCAACCGACGGTTTCCGGTTCACCAGCCTTTAATGGGTACCCGATTTTTTTCTGGGAAAGTGAAGCGGCACGGACGTAATACCGACCACATTACCCCAAAATCATGTGCAGAGGGTCTGTAAAATTTATGGTCATTAACACCATATTCCCTATACGCCACTTGGCGTGACGGGGTACATTACTTTCTTACTTTATGCTTTTCTTTGTAGTTCACAACTCATTCGCTTATTCCTTGAGTTGGGATGGTGGTTTGTTTTAAATTAGAACTGTGGGTTATGTGATAAAAGTGACGGGTAAAGCGTTTCTAACGGATATATATTTATAAAAAGTTATGTCAAGTGTTCTATTCAATGAAGAGGGCAAGATCAGAAAAGTCCTTTAAAAATGTAACCATCTAAAAATTTACAGTCAGACCGTAAAAGATCGCATGTGACATCGAGTGATCTAGCACGTGGGGAAACATCTCAGGGCTACGCAAACGTGTGTTTTTATGTTACGCCCGTAACTTACAACTGACTCAGCAGGTCGGTAAGGGATAAACGTTTTATGCTCAAAGAAATCACAGAAAATGGAGATAGACCCAATGGTCGACAACGAAAAAGATGGACTGACGGAATATTAGAAGCACTAGAAAACATAACAGCAGCAGAGGTGAAGAGAAAAGCAAAATACCGCAAATTATATCTCCCCTGGACGCTGAAATGCAAAAGAATAAGGAAAGAAATAGAAAAATTTAATTGGGTCCCGTCTCCATATCATAAAAAGGTTGGTTACCTTGAAGCCATTTTACTCCGATTCTTGTCTTGATATTGCGCTTTGTTATAGGTTCACTTGTCAATCTTTTTCATGTTATCAATCTATTTTAGTCTTGGTATGCCTCTGCCTCGTCTACCTTGAAGTCTCCCCTTCAAGATGACTTTAATAGGCTGTCGTGTCTCTGCACAAGTCCCAAAATTTGAAATTCTCTTCTGTGAGACATTGTGTTCATAACGGTGGACTTTGGTCCACCATAAATGCTGCATTACAGAAGAAATTCCATCATGTTTAGATAGAGCTCCTCTTATGTAGGGTAAAATAAGCGTACAATTTCATCTAACAGCTAAATTAGTCGAGAGACGAGACTAGTTTCGGCAAAATCCTTCATCAGGTAAGTAAAGTAAAGGTTCCCTTCACGCCTTGTTAGATGTGTGGGCAATATGGTGTTCGTGGCCATATTTTTCTATGACCATGGTACATTTTGGGGTGTTGTAGTAGGCATCACGCCAGACCGCTTTTAATTCCATGAAAAATCTTGAAAAATCATCAGGCACAGAAAAAGACGTATATAAAGAGCATCACGATAGGCAAATACTATTTTAAAAATTAACAAATAATATCAACACAAAAAACAAAACACTGATCTGAAAAATGGCGGAAAGTAATGGTGGCCAGGATTTATGTAGCTGCTGGTTGCATGATTAATATGGCAGGTAGGAATTAATTTTTGTCCAATTATTATTTGGTCCGAAACTACATTTTTGTGTCCAGTTTAATCCTTCCTGCGCTATTGGTACTAATCATGTAACCAACAGTTACGTAAATCCTGGTCATCGTTTTTTTCCGCCATTTTTCAGATCAGTGCTTGGCTTTCGTGATGAAAATGTCTTTGTTTATTTTAGAACAGTGTTTGCCTATTCCCGTGTGTTACCGGGGCCTCGTTATGACGGAAGTAAAGAATAGTGACACTGTGACCTTCCAAGCACGTCGTAAAAAGGCGACTAAGGAGATTGATCGATCGCTTGACAAGCTGTCATTGTAAAAAAGTATTGTTATGGAAACAGAGCCATAGATTTTAGAAGCAGTGATCTCTGCAATATGTGCCATTTTGGCATGCAAGGTTTCTGTTTTTGAGATTGTGGTTCTGCCCTATGTGCGTCTTCGGCTCGAAGGTACAATAGACAGACAGATAGAGAGACAGACAGACAGATAGAGAGACAGACAGCCAGACAGACAGACAGACAGACAGACAGACAGACAGACAGACAGATAGACAGATAGACAGATAGATAGATAGATAGATAGATAGATAGATAGATAGATAGATAGATAGATAGATAGATAGATAGATAGATAGATAGATAGATAGATAGATAGATAGATAGATAGATAGATAGATAGATAGATAGATAGATAGATAGATAGATAGATAGATAGATAGATAGATAGATAGATAGATAGATAGATAGATAGATAGATAGATAGATAGATAGATAGATAGATAGATAGATAGATAGATAGATAGATAGATAGATAGATAGATAGATAGATAGATAGATAGATAGATAGATAGATAGATAGATAAGTTTATAGTGTTGATCTTTGTATATTTTTGTTCGTTACCTGAAGAAGACTTTTGCCGAAACGTCGTTATGTTGTTTCATCTTTCTACTAATTTAGCTGCTTGATAGTATTGCATGTTTATTTTACACGTTCTCTGCAGCTCTACTCGCTTCCAAGCTTATTATTTCATATTTTAATTATTTTATATTTCCGCTTATATTATCTTTATTTGAACAGTAAGCCACAATGTGTGATTTATTTCTACGTTTTATCTTTTGCTTGTTTGTTTGTTTTCTCCCGATGACTAAAGGAATGCACCTCCTCATTATCCGCACTTAAGATGACGTTAAGTAGGCGTGTCTGCGTTGTGTTGTGGTTGCAGTGATAAAACTGTGATATTTGCACCTGTCGGCCCAACACATCCGACTTCTTCATGTTATTTTTTAGTACCGGGTTGAGTTCTCTCTTCGAATCCTACTCGCTTGGCCAGACTAGAAAGGTTAGTCTGTTACTGGAGGCACCACGGAGGGGTGGAGTAGGGTCTGGATGGTTCTGGTTCACCGATCCTGACGCAAGCTATCAGCTGTGGGTCGCTGATAACTTCAATTCAGAGGAAGATGTATGTTTACAGCACTCGGAAAAAATTGACAAATAATCAACAACAGAAAAAAAAACAAAGAACAATATGTGGTCCGAAGCAGGATCGAACCAGTACTCCTTGGTACAGAGCCGTGTCACGAAAAGCCAAACACCAGGGAACACTGCCAAATCGCCTCGGAAGTTTCCCTCTATAATAATATTCATTTATTATTAGTTGTCTCCTCGGGAGACCCTGACGGATATATAAAAGTGTGTTGTCAATAGTAGCTATGTTATTTCGATTGAAAAGCACAGCAACATGCTAGGATAACAGGTAAGGTAAACTATTTTCGAGTGTTCTGCGTATTAAGTGTAGTTATTGTGTGCCGAACATACTGTGTAAGCCTTAGAGGCAATACAGCAGGAGATCGACGCCTGGGAGTCATGACCCAGGCGGGCCCACCTCCCCTAGAGTGTCAAGAAGCTCAAGGGCCGAAACACTTGCTCGACGGGGTCTCCTTCTGATGATCAGATTGCCTCCTGCTGCGGAGATCTGTACAAAGAGTTTCCTACTACTCCTCGCTGATAACTTCCTGCTCTCCTGCTGGTAGACAAATAATAATAAATGAATATTATTATAGAGGGAAACTTCCGAGGCGATAATCAGCGAATCAATTTAGAGGAAGAGGTATGTTTACAGCACTCGGAAAAAATGACAAATAATCAACAACAGAAAAAAATATGGACCAAATCGATCCTGCTTTGGTCCATATTTTTTTCTGTTGTTGATTATTTGTCATTTTTTCCGAGTCCTGTAAACATACCTCTTCCTCTGAATTGATTCTCCTGCTGGTAGGCGACTTTGCCTACGTCTCACCTGTTTAAAGTAAGTATTCGGGAAATGTATTTAAGAAAATCAACAGCAATAATCACATTAATTTTTCTCAGCATCAGGTCAGGTGACGTGAGCACATTCTTTGGAAGTTTTATTTAAGTTCTCATTAAATCACCTGCTTGCTTTTTAACTGTTTAAACGTATGTATTATTTATATTAACCACAGATGGTAGATGTACAACAGAGGTGAGATGCAGATTGGCTTAGGCAAAATCAGCTTTCCAAAAATGAGAAAGATACTACGCAATCCATTTTTTGACAATAGAAACAAGAAAAAGGGTTTTAAAATGTTTTGTAGAGCCAGTCTTAACATATGGATGTGAATCATTGACGATAGGACAACAGACAAAGAAAATTACTGGAGCCTGTAGAAATGTGGTTTTACAGAAGAATGTTGATAATACCATGGACAGCTAAGAAGAGTAATGTAAACGTTCTGAAAGAGGCTAAAGCAAAAAGATAACTAATTTCCAAAAATAGGAAGAAATAAGCATTATTTTTTAGCCACGTATTGAGAAGGGACCAGCTGGAATAAATTGTAACAACAGGGAAAATTGAGAGACGAAGAGAAAGAGGGAAGTAAGGAGAAAAGATACAAGACAGCTAAAGAGAATGGCTTGGCAGAAGGTCAACAACAGAAATGATAAATAACTGTCGAGATCGAAAGTTGTGGAGAGACATGATCAGCAGTGCCAGCAGGCATGGCACTAGATGATGATGATTTATATTTGTGTGTAAATGTATGGATATATAGTTATATAGTAACTTTACTCATAAGCGAACCTGGACAGCAGAACAACGCCTGACACAACAGCAGCAAGTGGTGATGCGTAGCGTACACTCCTATAAAGTGTGATGACTGCTTCACCAGTTCGGCTCATTCTAGAATATGTTGAAGAGTTTTCTTCATTCCGTTGTCAGTTTGTGTTTTTCTCGTTTTCTGAAGAAGGTATGTAGTCCGAAGCGTCATGATTTGATTTTATTCCATTTTTGTGAACATGCCACCATACAGTACATGAGTATATGTTACAGACCACCACTTGCTTCTTCCCACCAGCTTTGCCGCAGCACTGCAGTTATTTGATTGTCTCCAGACACTGCCAGAGTCCCCGTCCAACAACTGTGCTAAGTGAAGTCAACAACCCACAGCTCACTGAATGCGTCACGATCGACTGATCAAGACTCTCCTCCACCTTCCAGCGGTGCTCCTGGAAATAGACTATTCAGTCTGGCCAAGTGAGTAGGGATGGAAGAGGGAAGACAAGGCGGTATTTAAAAAATGCAGTGCTGAAGTCGGATGTGTTGGGCCGAAAGGCGTCAATAAACCTCAACACATCGTATATATGGCCACTTAACTTCCTTTTACGGGAGCATGGCGAAGAGGACGATTCATTTGTTAGTATCCATTGCGCTAACACCAGAAAAAGAAAAGACATTGCCAAAGGTCGCCATATCTGTTGCCAACCGTTTGTAAGACTTCACTTATGTATATACCTCTCTCCGTACGTTTCGCTGCACTGTGCGCCAATACGATTTCGACAACGTACGTTTCGCTGCACTGTGCGCCAATACGATTTCGACAACATACGTTTCGCTGTACTGTGCGCCAATACGATTTCGACAACGTACGTTTCGCTGTACTGTGCGCCAATACGATTTCGACAACGTAAGTTTCGCTGCACTGTGCACCAATACGAAACGTACGTTTCGCCGCATAGTGCGCCACACTCAATTTGATTAGTGTGAACGCCATCAAACCATATTCTTTTTACACGTCTCGTATCATCTGGATATTGGTGAAATTGTATACCTTGTTCAATTATCTAAACATTCATATATAATATGTTATATGTTAGATAAATATAAATATGTAGATTGATTCTTAAAACCATGAACAATTTTGTCTCTGAAATCTCTTCCGTTGAGCCGATAAAAAGCTTCCGTACGGAGCGAGGTATATGTAGGACAAGTAGTGGGATGTAACGTACACTCATACAGGGTATGGTGACAGCTATACAAAAAAAAAGAGCACAACAAAACACTCTTGTTTCTTCCGACATGCTGCTTTCCTCAGAAAACACAAACGAACAACGAAATAAACATAACTACTACATCTAGGATGAGCGATACAGGTAAATCAAGGAGAAAAAAAACAGAGAGATAAGAGATGCTGAAGAAGAGAGATGTGCTACACATCGGGGTATAAACATAAATAATATGTGAAAGTTACTAAGCTAAAATATATATAAAATTAAAGCGAGACTTTATTCAGACAAGATCCAAAAGCTCCTAGCGAGTAGATTGCTGCGAGTCAAATTGGACACAGTTGGGGAGGATGAAAGGGGTGAAGGGTTGGTGGGAATTATTTTTGGATCTTACCTCAGTTAAGTCTCGCTTTAATTTTAGATATATTTTAGCGGCCTAATTTTTACATATTATCTATTTTTATCCTCCGATATGTGGTACACCTCTCTTTCGTTTCATCATTTCATCTCTTATCCTCCTGTTTATTTCTCCTGGATTAACCTGTCACGCTCTTCCTAGATATAGTAGAGTTTATCTTTATTTCTTTGTTCGTTTGTGTTGTTCTCGTTTTCTGAGGAAGATCACATGTATGTAAGCCGAAACGACAGTATTTTGTTGTATTCCTTCTTTGTAAAGCTGAACCATACATTGATGGAGTGTACGTTACACCTAACTACTTGCTCCTGCTATAAGCTTTACCGCAACACTGCTTTTATTTGCCTGTTCCCTATGTGTATGTGTTTTACTTCCCTATGTGTATATGTTTTACTGTTTGCTTTCTATGTTGCTTTTCGGCGTTGAGGAACAGGACGTGTTGGGGTCAATGCTCTATTATGTGTATCTGATGTGGTAATCGTGGCTTCAAGTGTTTGATTAAGCCGTCGTCTTCTACTCCTACATTTATTAATCCTCTTCCTTTTTCGTCTGAGTTTTAGAACTCACCTTGGGTGATGCTGTCTTGTGGTTATCGTACTGGGTGTCCAAAACCATTTTTTTTTATTTTTCATCAAAACGCTCATTTAATCCAAAAACGTTAGTTATTTATATGGTTAGCTACATTGTTAGTTAATTAATTAGTTTTTCAGGTTAGTTACTTAGTTAATTAAATAGTTATTTAGTTAATTAATTTGGTAATAAATTAATTAGTTATTTAGTTAGTTAGTTTAATTAGTTAGTTAGTTTATCTAGTTGGTTAGTTACTTAGTTAGTTCATTAATTAGTTATTTAGCTAGTTATTTAGTTAGTTGTTATTTAGTTAGTTTTTATTTAGTTAGTTAGTTATTTAGTTAGTTAGTTTATATAGTTGGGTAGTTACTTAGTTAGTTACTTATTTAGTTAATTAGTTAATTAATTAGTTATTTAGTTACTTTGTTAAGTAGTAAGTTATTTAGTTAGTTTTTTATTTAGTTGGTCAGCTACTTAGTTAATTAATTAGTTATTAAGTCAGCTAATTAGTTAGTTAATTAATTAGTTATTTAGTCAGCTAATTAGTTAGTTAATTAATTAGTTATTTATGTAGTTAGTTAGTTAGTTAGTTAGTTAGTTAGTTGGTTAGTTACTTAGTTAATTAGTTATTTATTAGTTTGTTAATTAGTTATTTAGCTAGTTGGTTATTTACTTGGTCAGTTACTTAGTTAAATAGTTTGTTAGTTAGTGTGCTAGTTGTCAATTAATGTTATAAAACGTGTCCTTATGTGCTGCAAGGAACCTGTTCTACAATTTGAAGTTTGTAATTGACGATAAGTGTGACATCACAAAAAACATTATAGACATATGAGATGCGGTTTATCAGATGTAGTAGTAGAGCCTTGTCACGCCAAGTGGCGTATAGGGAATATGGTGTTAGTGACCATAAATTTTACAGACCTTCAGCACATGATTTTTGGGGTAATGTGGTCGGTATTACGCCCGTACCGCTTTACTTTCCCAGAAAAATATCAGGTACCCATTTTAGGCTGAGTGAACCCGGAAGCCGTCGGTTGGGATCGAACCTAACCCCTTGTCCTTTGTAGTCCAGTTCACTAACCTCTGAGCTATCACGGCTGGTTTATCAGAAGAATGCTACGAATTCACTGGATACCAAAAATTACAAGTGAAGAATGTTTAAAACGAGGTGGAGAAACCAGAAATAGCATCAAAATCATATGGAAATGATAATCTACATTTATGGGAAATGTTCGAAAAGAAGGCATTGGTAATACTAGGATAAAATACAGAATGAATGGAAAGAAGATCAGACGATAGCAAGGAAAAAATATTGAACAGCTTATCTAAATAGCGTAATAAAAGATCAGAGACCGAAATAATGACATGCATGGAGGGCCGAGTAAGGGGAGTAAAGAACTGTGACGTTGTTCCATATCAGACATATTCGTAAGAGGCGATAAAGGAGAGTTGGGCATGGGGCTGGCTATTCTCTTCTACCTTTCAGCTCCCTGTGGAGCATAGGTCTTCAACAAACACTTTCCAAGTCGTTCTGTTTCTTGCCATTCTTTTAAGATCATTCAATGTCTTTCCCATCATCTTCATCTCTGCTTCTATCTGTCTTCTCCAATAATTCCTTGGTCTTCCTCTTTGTCTTTTCCCCCTGGGGATTAAAAAAAAGGGCCTGTTGTGTAATACTTTCAGTTGGCTTCCGCAGTGTGTGTCCTATCCAGCGCCATCGTCTTCGCTGTATCTCATTATCCACTGGCTATCCTATACTGTAACAATTATAGGCCGCAGAAACTTGACAAACATGGACAAGTCAACGAAAAGAAATAAATAAATCCGTCATCCAGATCCAGGAAGGATAAGGACTTTCTAAGAGATGTATGACTCAATCTGGAGAAAGATGCAAGGAGTCAGGGTCGCTGACTCATCTTTTGTCTACCGGGAGCAGGGGAAAACCAAGAGAAAAAAAAATTGAAGAGATTATCCAAGTGGTATAACAAAAGATCTGCGACTGGACTTGAGTTATTGAGTTATTTGCGGGTCATCATCATTGCACTCCGAACATGTCCATAGGTGCTCAGATCCCCGCCTCAGCAATTCCCTCAGTGTCCAGTGACTGACGACTCCAGTTCTATGTTGGTTGATAGGTCTTCTCACACGGCCACTAAGTTTCTCATTTCTGGCTGTGCCCAACTTAACTCCCATTTCCATCATCCGAAGAAGTGACGTGGATCTGTGTTTGTCGAAGTCCTGTGCTCTTCCCACATCTCGGAGGGCACTGATGATGTCCGCCCGATCCATTGGTTGCCCGTCCTCAACGAAAGCACAGCTAGCCAACCTGTCCGCTCTTTCATTTCGCCGTACTTCCGCATGTCCAGGGACATAGACAAAGGTGACCTTACGTATTTTGGATTTCTGCAACGACTCTACCCATTGCATGCGTACAGAGCCCGCCTCCACTTTTTTAATCATGCTCATCGAATCACTCAGTATACATGCGGGGGTGTAGTCTTGTGACTCTAACCATTTGAATGCCTTGGTCACTGCCATCGCCTCCATTGTCATGCTACTCGTGGTCACGACGTATGCACTACTGTCTTCGTAGACTATTCTGCCTGCCGAGCATGCTGTAATGCCCATGCACTTCTTTGGTGTCGTCTTACAGATCCGTCTGTATAGATGACTGCATCTTTCTCATCGGTGCTATCGCAGATGAGACCGTTGACCTCAGCATTAACCACGACCGGCTTCTGTTCCCTACTTTTACTGTCGAGTGTGACAATACACGAGAAAGTCCCCTTGAATTACGTAGGCACCGGTATCCACTCCTCACCAACGCTGATATTAGTAAGCCCACAGACCTGTTTGATGACATCTTCTGCTCGGCCCACCCATGATTTGCCTCTTTTTAGCCCGGCACCTTTCCCTGTGTTGAACACGTTGTGCAATGGATGCTCTTTATCTGTACTAATTTCCAGGTATGCTCGTGCTCTCCAAATCTTGATTCTGTCATCCATGGTTGGGAAGTCAAGAAGATACCTCATTGCTACACAGGTAGTGTCCCTCGTGCACGCCAAGATAATGCACACAGCTTTATTTTGTATTTTTCCAGCCTATCAATTTGAGTCGTACTGACAGTAAGAATTGCCAGGGCATACTCGATTGGTGTGAGGACTAATCTCTAGAACAGAAGAGTAAGTAGCCTCTGCTCGATGTTGACAGCTGCCATGACCTTCAAGGCGGCTAATCCTTTGCGGGATTTTGTTATCACATGGTCGACGTGGTCCCGAAAACACAGGCTGCGATTAAACTTAACTACAAGATACGTCATCATTTTGACTGGACTTATGATATGTATGAAGGAGCGAGTGATGTAGAGAGAGATGATTGTCTACACCAACCGGCATGGCACCTGACGATGATTGTAATGTGTGATTTATCTTCCAGGAAAGATACAACTGACCAAATCAACTAAAGAAGCAATGGCATACAACAATGAGGTTACTGCGAGAACAACACTAAAAATGTATAATCCGCTGAGTGATTTATAACACGCGGGCTTAGCTTTGCTATTTTGATGTTGAAAAAATGAACTTGAAACTAACCACCCGAATCCATGCAGCTGAGTAATATGAGAACACCTGATGCTCTCCTGTAATATTCTGAATGCCGTTTCACCCCCCCCCCCCACCCCACCCCTTTTCCCAACCCCCTCAGGGGTCAATAACACCTTACAGTGGGTCAGGCAATGGCAGAATAAGGAAAATAGCATTTAGGTAATTGGTCGATTAACTGCAGCAGTGATGTTCAACCTGTGTTACACGAGTAAGGCATGAATGTGTGAAGGCAAGGATGGGAACAGAAAGTAATGATCTACTTCTTCTCTCCTTCCTCATTTGCCTTTCAGCGTCGAGGGGAGATATAATTTGCGGTCTTTTGCTCTTTTGTTCGCCTCTGCTGCTGTTACGTTTCCTAGTGCTTCTAATATTCCATCGATCCATCTTTTTCATGGTCGACCTTTGGGTCTGGTGTTCTCACAACGTTTGTTGAAGACTCGTGTTGTGTTTTGTTCTTTCTGCCTTGTCATGTGGCTAAACCATTTTATCTGTTGTGTCCTTATATATATTCTATGGCGGAGGCTATTCCTAGCTTTTTTCTCAGTTCATTCGTGAAAGTAATGATGGAGATTGAATATCCAATGTGAAGAAAATCAAAGAACAGATCAATATTAAACCATACCTGGCATATACATATATATATGTGTCTGCCCGATTAGGGCTACCGACGTTCGGACAACCCGTGTTCGATTCCCGCTTGAAGCAGTTTGATTTGTACTCGTGGTTGGAAAAAGAAACATACTCCCGCGGTCGACCCAGCCGCTGGTAGAAATGGGTACCATGGTAGTAGTACTCTGGGAAGGTGAGGAATGCAGCCTCGCATCGTGAGCTTCGATGCTTGAAGTGACACTATCCAGAAGTCACACACTTCTAGATAGGCAGTCGACCACATATGGGTGAAAATGTGCTAAGACGCTGATGCAAGTCGTGTACTTTACCTTTACCTTTATATATATATATATATATATATATATATATATATATATATATATATATATATAAACAGTGTCAGGTCGGGTAATTTTACCTGCTACTGTATGCAGTAAACAGTAAAACCTGCACATGCCCTGCTGCCTTGCAGGTATGATTAGGAGAGTAAAGGACTTAGGGAGGGTACCCGGAAGTAAAACAACCCAACTGTCTTGTGGGTGAGACTTTTTAGTCAAAGGCTAGCGGAGCCAACCGTAAGCAAACCGGCGGAAAGGCAACAGAAAACAACCGTCGTAATTTCTTTGTACAATCATGATAAGCAATCCATTTTTGACAATAGAAACAAGAAAAATAGTTCTTAAATGTTACGTAGAGCTAATCTTAACATATGGATGTGAATCATGGATAATGGCACAACAGACAAAGAAATCACTAGAATCTGTAGAAATGTGGTTTTGCAGAGGAATATTGAGAAAACCATGGACAACTAAGAAGAGTAATCAAGAGGTTATGAGAGAGGTCAAAGCAAAAAGAGAGCTAGTTTCCAATATCAGGAAGAAACAATCATCATTTTTTGGCCACGTAATGAGAAGAGAAAAACTGGAATATATTGTAACAACTGGGAAAATTGAGGGACGAAGAGATAGAGGGAAGCAATGAGAAAAGATACCAGGCAGCTTAAGAGAATGGTTTGACAGAAAGTCAACAACAGAAATGATAAATAACTGTCGAGATCAACAATTATGGAGAGACATGATCACCTACGCCAGCAGGCATGATACGTGATTTATGTATGAAAGTGGTCCTTGATGCAGCTTCCTCATGTTCAAAGTCCGGCTTGTTACAGGAGCCACTGAGTTAAGTGCTCTGTGCACACAGTGAGGTGTGCGTTTCATCCATTTTGATCATGTTTCGATATTCCAATTGTTTACGATGAATAATTATATAGTATGGCAGGGAACAGTTGGCTGTGTTCACTTTCTGTGCGGTTTCGCCTTATGTTTTTGGCGTGTGCTGAGACTGCTAAGATGGGGACTACAGCTACCTTTCTTTGTTTGGGAGATGAGTTAGTAATTCGGATGATTCCACTGGCACGGGCGGTTGAGCAATTATGGATTTTAATTCGTTTGCAGTGATACCGGGCCTTCCATAACCAAAGAAGCAAGGATGACGATAATGATGATGATGATATCGAGAAGCATTTAGACAAAGAATGTAAAGATCAAGATGTCACAGGAAAGAACAATTTGAGAGAGAGGTAAATATAATTGACGTTAAGTTAATAACCGGTGGAGAAAAGATATAATAATAAATTGTCAAGATCAAAAGTTGTGGAGAGACATGATCACCAACGCCAGCAGGCATGGTACTCGACGATGATGATGATGATGATATATAAACAAATGAATTTATTCGGACACTTAGTAATAATGAAATCAGACCAAACAACAACAATAGTTTTCTGCCTCAAAACAGTAGGACAGAGATATAGAGCGAGATTAATTTTCTTTTTTTTTAATGAGAATACGAAATAAAAGACATATGCAAGAACCAAAACATATCTCACTTTCTATTTTAACAACGTCCACACATGTCCATTACAACAAACAGCGAAATCAGAGGCAGTGTAGACCTGACAAAGGACAACCTGACTGACAACAGCAAAATCAGATATGAATATTGTAGACTACACGCGATAGACATTGTTGCAAAAGTTGGCAACGGATATGACGAAGTGTGGGAACCTTGTTGTCTACTAGAAGATTGAACGCATCCCATCCGTTGATTACTTTGTCTGTTTATGATCGCGGAAACGAGAGCATGCATGAATGCATCTCTTATATTTGTTATCAACATTTACCTCAAAAAATATGTGCTGAAGGTCTGTAAAATATAGGGTCACTAACATCATATTTCTCTATACGCCACTTGGCGTGACGGGAGTACTTTACTTTTCTTATACTCTGTTATCAATATTTGTTATCAATATTTGTTATGAAAATTTTTATATCTAACCTGCTTTGGATAATAATGTGGTTTTACAGAAGAATGTTGAGAATACCATGGCCAGCGAAGAAGAGTAATGAAAATGTTATGAAAGAGGTGAAAGCAAAAGAAAGCTAATTTCCAATATTAGGAAGAAACAATCATCATTTTTTGGTCATGTAATGAGAACAGAACAACTGGAACAACTAGGAAAATCGAGGGACGAAGAGATAGAGGGAAGCAAAGAGAAAAAATACAAGACAGCTTAAGAGAATGGCTTGGCAGAAAGTCAACAACAGAAATTATAAATATCTGCCGAGATTGAAAGTTGTGGAGAGACATGATCACCTACGCCAGCAGGCCCGGTACTTGATGGTGATGATGATCCTGCCTTACATATCTTAAAGGAAACAAACATTGCCGATCTCAACTGAAACCATCTTCAGTACGTTCACTAATATATGGCGAGCACGCTTCACAGTGTGAAGGGCGCTAAGGAGGGGATCTGAGCTATATGGAGTTGTCCGTTATGCCATGATGATGAAGATCTGTCGACTAAACTAAACTATGATGTCATCCGACCTCAAGATATCACTCCAGGCTCAGAAGTTGCTACTATTTAAATATAACTCAAGTCTCATTTCTGTTATCAAGAATTCGTGCAAGCTCGTTAAATATTGTTATGGAAGGCCCCAGTATCACTGCAAACGAATTAAAAATCCATAATTGCTCAACCGCTCGTGCCAGTGAAATCATCCGAATTAATATCTCATCTCCCAAACAAAGAAAGGTAGCTGCAGGACCCATCATAGCAGTTTCAGAACACGCCAAAAGACATAAGTCGAAACCGCACAGAAAGTGAAAACGGCCATCTGTCCCCCGTCATATGATACATCATTCGTCGTAAACAATCGGGATATTGAAGCACGATCAAAACGGATGAAACACACAGCTCACAGTGTGCACAGAGCACTTAACTCAGTAGCTCCGGTAGCAAGCCGGACTTGGAATATGAGGAAACTGCAACAAGGAACACTTTTCAGACACTGCCTTTACCGTCCCTGCCGCCTGTCCGCCATATTGACCGGAAGTTGTTAAAAATCATTAAGTATATAAAAAGATAAGGAAATCGTCATCATGTGCCATACCGGTTGGCGTAGGTGATCATGTCCCTCCACAATCTTCTATCTACAGTGCATCGTATCAGTTCTGTTGTTGACTGTTTTCCATGCCATGACACCAAGCTATCCAGTATTTTCTCTCTTTGTCGTCCGCGATCTCTCTTTCCTTTTATTTTGCCAGTTGTAACCAAGTATTCCAACTTTCCTCTTCTCATGATGTGTCCGAAAAATGTTGATTGCTTCTTTCTGGTGTTTTTTAAGAGCTCCCTTTTTGTGTTGGCCTCTTTGAGAACTTCCTCATTGGTCTTTTTAGCTGTCCAGGAACTTTCAACATTCTTCTGAGAAATCCCATCTCTGTGGCCTCTAATCGTCTTTAAGGAAATAGAGATGAGAAAAATGCTACACAGACTAGCGTCGTGGCTGTAATCAAAAGTATAATTGTTAAACAATGTGAGTAGCAGGAACATTTGGAGAGGCGGGATCGCCTATGTTTATGGTGATGTTACTTAATTGCTTGCTCGTGCTCACCGAACGACTACCGGAATACACCTCCTCGTCATCCGCCATTAACAGTGCATTATATGTGCTTGAATATGCTGAGTTGTGGTTTGAGCAGAACTGTGACATTTGCGCTTTTCGACCCAACACATACGATTTGGGGGCCTCGGTAGCCTCGTTGGGGTTGGGTGGGGTGGGGGGTGTCAGTAGCCTAGTTGGGGGGCCTCGGTAGCCTCGTTGGGAGGGGGGGGGGTCAGTAGCCTAGTTGGGAGTGGGGGCCTCGGTAGCCTAGTTAGAGGGCCTCGGTAGCCTTGTTGGAAGGGGGGGGGGTGCGCCAGTAGCCAAGTTGGAGGGCCTCGGTGGCCTAGTTAGAGAGCCTCGGTAGCCTCGTTGGGAGGGGGGGGGCGTCAGTAGCCCAGTTGGGGGGCCTCGGTAGCCTAGTTAGAGGGCCTCGGCAGCCTAGTTGGGGGGGGGGGGGCGTCAGTAGCCCAATTGGGGGGGGGGGGCTTAGTAGCCTAGTTAGAGGGCCTCGGTAGCCTAGTTAGAGGACCTCGGTAGCCTAGTTAGAGGGCCTCGGTAGCCTAGTTAGAGGACCTCGGTAGCCTAGTTAGAGGGCCTCGGTAGCCTAGTTAGAGGACCTCGGTAGCCTAGTTAGAGGGCCTCGGTAGCCTAGTTGGGGGGGGGGGGGTGCGCCAGTAGCCCAGTTGGGGGGCCTCGGTAGCCTAGTTAGAGAGCCTTGGTAGCCTCGTTGGGAGGGGGGGGCGTCAGTAGCCCATTTGGGGGGCCTCGGTAGCCTAGTTAGAGGGCCTCGGTAGCCTAGTTGCGGGGGGGGGGGGGGGGCGTCAGTAGCCCAGTTGGGGGGGCCTCGGTAGCCTAGTTAGAGGGCCTCGGTAGCCTAGTTGGTGGGGGGGGGGCGTCAGTAGCCCAGTTGGGGGGCCTCGGTAGCCTAGTTGGGGGGGGGGCGTCAGTAGCCCAGTTGGGGGGGGGGCCTCGGTAGCCTAGTTAGAGCGCCTCGGTAGCCTAGTTAGAGGACCTCGGTAGCCTTGTTGGAGAGGGGGGTGCGCCAGTAGCCCAGTTGGGGGCCTCGGTGGCCTAGTTAGAGAGCCTCGGTAGCCTCGGTGGGAGGGGGGGGGCGTCAGTAGCCCAGTTGGGGGGCCTCGGTAGCCTAGTTAGAGCGCCTCGGTAGCCTAGTTAGAGGGCCTCGGTAGCCTTATTGGAGGGGGGGGGGGTGCACCAGTAGCCCAGTTGGGGGGCCTCGGTGGCCTAGTTAGAGAGCCTCGGTAGCCTCGTTGGGAGGGGGGGCGTCAGTAGCCCAGTTGGGGGCCTCGGTAGCCTAGTTAGAGCGCCTCGGTAGCCTAGTTAGAGGGCCTCGGTAGTCTTGTTGGAGGGGGGGGGGGTGCGCCAGTAGCCCAGTTGGGGGACCTCGGTAGCCTAGTTAGAGGGCCTCGGTAGCCTAGTTAGAGGACCTCGGTAGCCTAGTTAGAGGGCCTCGGTAGCCTAGTTGGGGAGGGGAGGGGGGGGGGGTGCGCCAGTAGCCCAGTTGGGGGCCTCGGTAGCCTAGTTAGAGGGCCTCGGTAGCCTAGTTGGGGGGGGGGGGGCGTCAGTAGCCCAGTTGGGGGGGGCCTCGGTAGCCTAGTTAGAGGGCCTCGGTAGCCTAGTTGGGGGGGGGGGTGCGCCAGTAGCCCATTTGGGGGGCCTCGGTAGCCTAGGTGGGGGGGCGTCAGTAGCCAGTTGGGGGGGGGCCTCGGTAGCCTAGTTAGAGGGCCTCGGTAGCCTAGTTGGGGGGGGGGGCGTCAGTAGCCCAGTTGGGGGGCCTCGGTAGCCTAGTTAGAGCGCCTCGGTAGCCTAGTTAGAGGACCTCGGTAGCCTTGTTGGGGGGGGGGGGGTGCGCCAGTAGCCCAGTTGGGGGGCCTCGGTGGCCTAGTTAGAGAGCCTCGGTAGCCTCGTTGGGAGGGGGGGCGTCAGTAGCCCAGTTTGGGGGCCTCGGTAGCCTAGTTAGAGCGCCTCGGTAGCCTAGTTAGAGGGCCTCGGTAGCCTTGTTGGAGGGGGGGGTGCGCCAGTAGCCCAGTTGGGGGGCCTCGGTGGCCTAGTTAGAGAGCCTCGGTAGCCTCGTTGGGAGGTGGGGGGGGGCGTCAGTAGCCCAGTATGGGGGCCTCGGTAGCCTAGTTAGAGGGCCTCGGTAGCCTAGTTGGGGGGGGGGGGGTGCGTCAGTAGCCCAGTTGGGTGCCTCGGTAGCCTAGTTAGAGAGCCTCGGTAGCCTCGTTGGGAGGGGGGGGGCGTCAGTAGCCTAGTTGGGGGGCGGCCTCGGTAGCCTAGGTGGGGGGGAGGCGTCAGTAGCCCAGTTGGGGGGCCTCGGTAGCCTAGTTGGAGGGCCTCGGTAGCCTAGTTGGAGGGGGGCGGCCTCAGTAGCCCAGTTGGGGGGGGGCCTCGGTAGCCCAGTTTGGGGGCCTCGGTAGCCTAGTTAGAGGGCCTCGGTAGCCTAGTTAGAGGCCTCGGTAGCCTATTTAGAGGGCCTCGGTAGCCTAGTTAGAGGGCCTCGGTAGCCTAGTTGGGGGGGGGGCCTCAAAAGCCTAGTTAGGGGGCGTCAGTAGCCTAATTTGGTGGCTTTGGTATCCAATTGTGGTGCCTAGTAGCATAGTTGGGGGGGATTCGGTAGCCTATTTAGACGTCCTCGTTAGCCTAGTTAGAGGGCCTCGGTAGCCTAGTTGGGGGGGGGGGCCTCAAAAGCCTAGTTAGGGAGCGTCAGTAGCCTAATTTGGTGGCTTTGGTATCCAATTGTGGTGCCCAGTAGCCCAGTTGGGGGGCCTCGGTAGCCTAGTTAGAGGGCCTCGGTAGCCTAGTTGGGGGGGGGGGGGGCGTCAGTAGCCCAGTTGGGGGGGGGCCTCGGTAGCCTAGTTAGAGGGCCTCGGTAGCCTAGTTGGGGGGGGGGGTGCGCCAGTAGCCCATTTGGGGGGCCTCGGTAGCCTAGTTGGGGGGGGGGCGTCAGTAGCCCAGTTGGGGGGGAGGGGGCCTCGGTAGCCTAGTTAGAGGGCCTCGGTAGCCTAGTTGGTGGGGTGGGGGGCGTCAGTAGCCCAGTTGGGGGGCCTCGGTAGCCTAGTTGGGGGGAGCGTCAGTAGCCCAGTTGGGGGGGGGGGGGCTCGGTAGCCTAGTTAGAGCGCCTCGGTAGCCTAGTTAGAGGACCTCGGTAGCCTTGTTGGAGGGGGGGGGGTGCGCCAGTAGCCCAGTTGGGGGCCTCGGTGGCCTAGTTAGAGAGCCTCGGTAGCCTCGTTGGGAGGGGGGGCGTCAGTAGCCCAGTTTGGGGGCCTCGGTAGCCTAGTTAGAGCGCCTCGGTAGCCTAGTTAGAGGGCCTCGGTAGCCTTGTTGGAGGGGGGGGGGGGTGCGCCAGTAGCCAGTTGGGGGGGCCTCGGTGGCCTAGTTAGAGAGCCTCGGTAGCCTCGTTGGGAGGTGGGGGGGGCGTCAGTAGCCCAGTTGGGGGGCCTCGGTAGCCTAGTTAGAGGGCCTCGGTAGCCTAGTTGGGGGGGGGGGGGTGCGTCAGTAGCCCAGTTGGGTGCCTCGGTAGCCTAGTTAGAGAGCCTCGGTAGCCTCGTTGGGAGGGGGGGCGTCAGTAGCCTAGTTGGGGGGGGGGGGGGGGGCTCGGTAGCCTAGGTGGGGGGGGGGCGTCAGTAGCCCAGTTGGGGGGCCTCGGTAGCCTAGTTGGAGGGCCTCGGTAGCCTAGTTGGAGGGGCGCGGCCTCAGTAGCCCAGTTGGGGGGGCCTCGGTAGCCCAGTTGGGGGGCCTCGGTAGCCTAGTTAGAGGGCCTCGGTAGCCTAGTTAGAGGGCCTCGGTAGCCTATTTAGAGGGCCTCGGTAGCCTAGTTAGAGGGCCTCGGTAGCCTAGTTGGGGGGGGGGGGCCTCAAAAGCCTAGTTAGGGGGCGTCAGTAGCCTAATTTGGTGGCTTTGGTATCCAATTGTGGTGCCTAGTAGCCTAGTTGTGGAGCCTCAGTAGTTTAGTTGGGGGGGGGGGCGCCTCGGTAGCTTAGTTAACTCTTTCCGTACGTTTCGTCGCACTGTGCGCCTCATTTTGATTACTGTGAACGTCATCAAACCATATTCTTTTTACATGACTTGTATTATCCTTGTATTGGTGAAATCGAATACCTTGTTCAATTATCTAGAAATTCATATATAATATGTTATATGTTAGATAAAAATAAATATGTAGATTGATTCTTAAAACCTTGAACAATTTTGTCTCTTAAATCTCTTCCGTTGCATCGAAGCTTCCGTATGGAAAGAGTTAAGGGGTCTCGGTGACTTAGTTGGGAGCCTCAGTAGCCTAGTTAAGGGGCCTCGGTAGCTTAGTTAGGGGCCTCGGTAGCCTAGTTAAGGGGCCTCGGAGGCTTAGTTGGGGGTCCTCGGTAGACTAGTTAAGGAGCCGCGGTGGCTTAGTTGGGGTCCTCGGCAGCCTAGTTAAGGGGCCTCGGTAGCCTAGTTAAGGGGCCTCGGTAGCCTAGTTAAGGGGGCTCGGTGGCCTAGTTGGAGGCCTCGGTAGCCTAGTTAAGGGGCCTCGGTAGCCTAGTTAAGGGGCTCGGTAGCCTAGTTAAGGCGGCTCGGTGGCCTAGTTGGAGGCCTCGGTAGCCTAGTTTGGGGGCCTGGGTAGCCTAGTTGGAAAAACCATCCGACTGGTTAATCGAAGTTCGGACAACCAGTGTTCGATTCCTGCTGGAAGCAGCCTTAGTTGTACTCGTGGTTCGAAAAAAAAACCGGAATCGACTCGGCCGCTGGCGGAAATGGGTTCCAGGGTATTACTCTGGGAAGGTGAGGAATGCCTCCTCGCATCGTGAGCACATATGAGTGAAAGCTCGCGTGCTGAGACGCCAATTCAAGTCGCGTACTTTACCTTTACTTTACCTTTACTTTACCTTTACTTTACCTTTACTTTACCTTTACTTTACCTTTACTTTACCTTTACTTTACCTTTACTTTACCTTTACTTTACCTTTACTTTACCTTTACTTTACCTTTACTTTACCTTTACTTTACCTTTACTTTACCTTTACTTTACCTTTACTTTACCTTTACATACGACTCCATTGCAGCTTTTAAAAGAACTGGAATGCCTTCTCTTTCCATCTCTACTTACTTGCCAGACTAGTCTGATTACTCAGCGAACCAATTCAGAGGAAGAGGTATGTTTACAGCACTCGGAAAAATGGACAAATAATCAACAACAGAAAAAAATATAGACCAAAGCAGGATCGAACTCGTACTAAGTGGCACGGCGCCTTGCCACGAAAAGCCAAACGCTAGGGAACACTGCCATTCAGCTAACTAGAAAAATAGCTTTGTAGACAATGTCTTTTCGCGTGGGTGTTCTCATGACTATAGCATAAGGCCGCGATCACAGCTCGGAAATATATAGTGTAACTGTATTTTGTCCTGTTAAGACTAAAACTGCTGGAAGATTGGAAACTACTACTCGTGCTGTTTCGTCCTAAATGTTTGTCTGCAAAGCAAGTATTCAGCCCTACCCTATCCGGGAGATACTTGTCTTAACAGGAAAAAATACAAGTACACTATATATTTCCGAGCTGTGATCGCGGCCTTATGCTATAGTCATGAGAACACCTGCATGAAAGACATTGCCTACGAAGTAATTTTTAATTAGCTGAGTGGCAGTGTTCCCTAGAGTTTGGCTTTTCGCGGCAAGGCACTGTGCCACTGACTACGGGTTCGATCCTGCTTTGGTCCATATTTTTTTCTGTTGTTGATTTTTTGTCCATTTTTCCGAGTGCTGTAAACATACCTCTTCCTCTGAATTGATTCGCTGATTATCGCCTCGGAAGTTTCCCTCTATAATAATATTCATTTATTATTATTTCTCTCTAGTCTGATTATTCTGCTCCTAAAGGCACTGCGAAGAGGTGAAGTAAAATCTGGATTATTCTAGTTCACCGATCAAGGCACCAGCTATAATTTGCTGACAGTTGTTAAAACACTCATGGCACGTAATAATGTTGTAGAGAAATTCATGTTTCATTTACACTAAAGGTTTCCCTAAGTGTCTTTAACCAAACGTGGTACACAGTCCGAAACACGAGATTATTGATAACAAATATAATCCCGTACAAAATAACCCCCCTCAAGATCGGAGCCACTTTGTATCTCTTTCTCGTCCCAACAAACAAGTGGAGAAGGTATTCAAAAATAGATAAGTGAAATCAATACGAGGTCAATAACCTCTTTTTTTTTTTTTTTTTATCGTTCAGCTATTATCGCTTCTGCCATTATCGCTTCTGCCCTTATTTAACGATTGTTATTGGGCCAATTCTGGGTCAGTGAGCAGCCATTTGTCTAGTCTGTTGGCCCTGTTGCTGAAACGATTTGCACGCTCTAACAAATATTTCCAACCCTGATAATCAGGCAAATAGCAATCCGAACTCCGATTACGCTTCTATTTTCGTTCCCTTAATTACCATACTTGCCAGATTTATGGCTAATAATGACAGAACAAAAGAAGCCAAAAAGAGCGTTCTTCAATTCAATCTTAATCTTAACGTTCTATTATCAATGTCAGGCTTAAATGATAGATTCCACAGAACAATTAATAAGGTAAATTTCATAGAACTAAATGTTTCAGACCTTTGAGGTGAACCAGGTGGAGTGCAGAAGTTAGTAGTGTAGACGTTAAAAGTGAAAACGTTAGAGGTGAAGAGCTTAGAAACGAAGAATTTAGTTGGGAAGCGTTCATCATCATGTGCCATAAAGGTTGGCGTAGGTGATCATGTCCCTTCACAATCTTCTATCTACAGTGCATCGTATCAGTTCTGTTGTTCACTGTTTTCCATGCCATGACACCAAGCTATCCAGTATTTTCTCTCTTTGTCGTCCGCGATCTCTCTTTCCTTTTATTTTGCCAGTTGTAACCAAGTATTCCAACTTTCCTCTTCTCATGATGTGCCTGAATAATGTTGATTGCTTCTTTCTGATGTTTTTAAGGGCTCCCTTTTTGTGTTGGACTCTTTGAGAAATTCCTCATTGGTATTTTTAGCTGTCCAGGGAACTTTCAACATTCTTCTGAGAAATCCCATATCCGTGGCCTATAAGCGTCTTTTCATTTGTTTGTCTATTGTCCACGATTTGCTTCCATGGGAAGACGTTAGAAGTTAATAATTTAGAAGTGAACAAAAAGTTAGAAGTGAAGAAGTTAAAAGTGAAGACGTTAGATGTAAAGAAGTTAGAAGTGAAGACGTTAGATGTGAAAACGTTAGAAGTGAAGACGTTAGAAGTGAAGACGTTAGATGTGAATAAGTTAGATGTGAAGAAGTTAGATGTGAAGACGTTAGAAGTGAAGACGTTAGAAGTGAAGACGTTAGAAGTGAAGACGTTAGAAGTGAAGACGTCAGAAGTGAAGAAGTTAGAAGTGAAGACGTTAGAAGTGAAGACGTTAGAAGTGACGACGTTAGATGTGAAGAAGTTAGAAGTGAAGACGTTAGAAGTGAAGACGTTAGAAGTGAAGACGTTAGAAGTGAAGACGTTAGAAGTGAAGACGTTAGAAGTGAAGACGTTAGATGTGAAGAAGTTAGAAGTGAAGATGTTAGATGTGAAGACGTTAGAAGTTAAGACGTTAGAAGTGAAGACGTTAGATGTGAAGACTTTAGATGTGAAGACGTTAGATGTGAAGAAGTTAGAAGTGAAGACGTTAGATGTGAAGAAATTAGATATGAAGAAGTTAGATGTGAAGACGTTAGATGTGAAGAAGTTAGATGTGAAGAAGTTAGATGTGAAGACGTTAGATGTGAAGATGTTAGATGTGAAGACGTTAGATGTGAAGACGTTAGATGTGGAGAAGTTAGATGTGGAGAAGTTAGATGTGGAGAAGTTAGATGTGGAGAAGTTAGATGTGAAGACGTTAGATGTAAAGAAGTTAGAAGTGAAGAAGTTAGAAGTGAAGAAGTTAGATGTGAAGAAGTAGTATGTGAAGAAGTTAGATGTGAAGAAGTTGGAAGTGAAGAAGTTAGATGTGAAGACGTTAGATGTGAAGAAGTTAGAAGTGAAGAAGTTAGAAGTGAAGAAGTTACATGTGAAGAAGTTAAATGTGAAGAAGTTAGATGTGAAGACGTTAGATGTGAAGAAGTTAGATGTGAAGAAGTTAGATGTAAAGACGTTAGATGTGTAGACGTTAGATGCGAAGAAGTTAGAAGTGAAGACGTTAGATGTGAAGACGTTAGATGTGAAGAAGTTAGAAGTGAAGATGTTAGAAGTAAAGAATTTAGAAGTGAAGACATTAGATATGAAAAAAGTTAGAAGTGAAAAAGTTAGAAGTGAAGACGTTAGATGTGAAGACGTTAGATGTGAAGACGTTAGAAGTGAAGAAGTTAGAAGTGAAGAAGTTAGAAGTGAAGAAGTTAGATGTGAAGAAATTAGAAGTGAAGAAGTTAGAAGTGAAGAATTTAAATGTGAAGAGGTTAGAAGTGAAGACGTTAGAAGTGAAGAAGTTAGATGTGATGAAGTTAGAAGTGAAGAAGTTAGAAGTGAAGAAATTAGAAGTGAAGACGTTAGATGTGAAGAAGTTGGAAGTGAAGAAGTTAGAAGTGAAGAAGTTAGAAGTGAAGAAGTTAGAAGTGAAGAAGTTAGAAGTGAAAACGTTAAATGTGAAGAAGTTAGAAGTGAAGAAGTTAGAAGTGAAGAAGTTAGATTTAATGAAGTTAGATGTGAAGAAGCTACAGTCAAATAAGTAATAAAATACAGTCAGGAATCTTACCCTTGCATGGCCGGGTTTAGTCTCGGTCAGACCCTACAATGACTAAAATAAGTGAAACTATGAAATCCTCTGTTAACAAATTAACACCAGAGGGTCATAGATTAAAATATAAACAAATTTGAGGCTCTGTGTAACCGAAATTAACATGAAAGGGTCTTAGATTAAATATAAACAAATTTGAGGCCCCGTGTTAACAGATCACTACCAGAGGGTCAATATAACAATTTCTAGACTCCCTGTTAACAAATCAATTCTAGAGGGTCAATATAAACAATTTTGAGAACCCCTGTTAACAATTCAATACCAGAGGGTCAATTTAGACAATTTCTAGACTCCCTGTTAAGAAGTCAACACCAGAGGGTCAATTTAGACAATTTCTAGACTCCCTGTTAACAAATCAATACCAGAGGATCAATATTAACCATTTTGAGACCCCCTCGGATTGTGAAGCCTTTAGCTGTAGCTAATTTATAATAAACCGTATAACCAGTCTTGCCCCGGGGTAGAACGTGATAGAGTATATTTTTTTAATTAATTGTTTTGTCACGTGTCAGGGTAGAGGCGACTAAACACAAAGCCTCCAGACAAATTGCTACGAAAACAACACATTGTGATGACGTTTCCAATAAAGGATGCAAAAACGGGACGCTAGAAATACCGGAAGCGTGACAGCGAAAAATTCCAACCACAGACAGACCCACAAACAATCTCTCACCCCTAGACGTGATAGCCAATTTAGAAAAAGAAAGAAAATGTAAGTAAAGTCGCCATACACATATGGCACCCGTTGATCCATTTATGTTCAATAAAAGTAAAGTACCCCCGCCACGCCAAGTGGCGTACAGGGAAATATGGTATTAGTGACCCTATATTTTACAGACCTTCAGCACATGATTTTTGGGGTAATGTGGTCAGTATTACGCCCGTGCTGCTTTACTTTCCCAGAAAAAAATCCGGTACCCATTTAAGGCTGAGTGAACCCGGAAGCCGTCGGTTGGGATCGAACCCTACCCCTTGTACGTGGTAGTCCAGTTCACTAACCACTGAGCTATCGCGGCTCCCACTTATGTTCAATATCATACAAAATACATGTTATAAGAGGCGGTGACAGAGAAAGCTATCATAAACCCAGGGTATTATGGGCTGACAACATCCAAGGAGGATTTCCGGTCAATATGGCGGATGGGCGACAGGAACCACTGAGGTTCAGTCTGTTCCTTGCAGTTTCCTCATATTTCAAGTTCGACTTGAACTAGAGCTACTGAGTTTAGTGCTCAGTGCACACTGTGGGCTGTGTTTTTCATCCGGATCATGCTTCGAGATTCCGATTGCTTACGATGAATGATGATATCGTATGACAAAGGACAGTTCAGCTGCGCTTACTTTCGGTACCGCTTGGCATTATATCTTTTGACGTGTGCTGTAGCTGCTAAGATGAGGACTGCAGCTGCCTTTCTTTGTTTGGATCCTTCAGTGAGATGAGATGAGATGTTAATTCGGATGATTCCACTGGCACGGGTGGTTGAGCAATTAGGGATTTTAATTCGTTTTCAGTGATACCGGGACCTTCGACTAATTACAAACATAACATGCGAGAAACATAACAGCAACTTTAGTAGACAATGATTGAGATTGCCAGAGGGGCGAGATCTAGAACTATGTATCTCTCTGATACCTGAAGAGGAAGTAAAAAGAAAGGGAAAAAAAAGAAAGAAAAAAGAAAGATCTAACTATTCCACCAATTATCTTATACAATTGCTTCATCGCTAATAGTTGGACACGTACCGTGAAATCATAAAATGGCCGACATATTTCGAGACCTTTTGAAGATCAACTATATAATCTGGTCACCTTATTTTTTAGCATAGTACCCTGGTTCTGGTCTAAACGGTGCGTAAATGCTACCCAACTAACCCTAAGGCACGGATACTATACAATTGTTGTAAAGAAAGCCAGTTATCAGCAGAAAAACACATGATACAAGATGAGAATTGAGTGGGCAGTTTGCGATAGCGCACATTTGTTTCTTGTTTTGGACGGTCTATATATTTGAGAACTTTGTTAACCTCAGACGGAAGATGTACAAAAGAGATGAGATGGATAATGGCTCAGGCAAAAGCAGCTTTCCAAAAAATTAGGAAGATACTATGCAATCCATTTTTGACAATAGAAACAAGAAAAAGAGTTTTTAATTGTTACATACAGCCAATCTTAACATATGGATGTGAATCATTGACAATAGGACAACAGACAAGAAAATCAATGGAGTCTGTCGAAATGTGGTTCTACAGAACAATGTTAAGAAAACAATGGACAGCAAAGAAGAGTAATGAAAATGTTCTGAAAGAAGTCAAAGCAAAAAGTGAGCTAATTTCAAATATTAGGAAGAAACAATCATCATTTTTTGACCATGTAATGAAAAGAGAACAACTGGAATATATTGTAACAACTGAGAGACGAAGAGATAGAGGGAAGCAAAGAGAAAAATACCAATACAGCTTAAGAGAATGGCTTGGCACAAGGTCAACAACAGAAATGATAAATAACTGTCGAGATCGAAAGTTATGGAGAGATATGATCACCTACGCCAGCAGGCCCGGTGCTTGATGATGATGAGATACATATATTTATATATATATATATATATATATATAGTTAATAGTAACAGAACAGTCTTTTGGCGTGTGCTGAAACTGCTATAATGGGGACTGCAGCTACATTTCTTTGTTTGGGAGATGAGATATTAATTCGGATGATTCCACTGGCACGGGCGGTTGAGCAATTATGGATTTTAATTCGTTTGCAGTGATAACGGGACCTTCCATAGCCATAAACATAACCATAGTCACAGAAAGAAGTATTTACATATTTGTAATGTTTAATCGAGAACGTGATAAATGAACACCATAACTGATCAAGATCATACTACACCTCCAAGTGGTGCTACCGAAAACAGACTATCTAGTCTGAACAAGCAAGTAGGGATCGATGAGGGAAGGCAGCCTGGTACTGAAATATGGCGAAATCGGACTTTTGAGGCTGAGAGACGCAAGTCCATTGCAAACCACAACACAACGCACCTGCGTCCAATTAACGTACACCATCTTTTCTTACTCGTGGGTTGAACATCGAAGGAAAGAAAGAAAGAAAGGACAAAAATAAGAATGAAAGGAAGAAAGAAAGAAAGGAAAAAATTGAAGGAAGAAAAAAAGAAAGAAAGGAAAGAAAGAAAGAAAGCAACAAAGTAAATAAAATGGAAAGGAAGAAAGAAAGAAAGGACAAAAAAAGAATGAAAGGAAGAAAGAAGGGAAGAAAGAAAGAAAGAAAGAAAGAAAGAAAGGAAAAAATGAAGGAAGAAAGAAAGAAAGCAAAAAGGAAAAAAGAAAGAAAGAAAGGAAAAAAGACAGAAAGAAAGGAAAAAAGACAGAAAGAAAGAAAGAAAGGAAAAAAAAAAAAAAGAAAGAAAGAAGGAAGAAATAAGGAAAGAAAGGAAGAAAAAAAGAAAAAAGGAAAAAAAAAAAAGAAAGAAAGGAAAAAAAAAAGAAAAAAGACAGAAAGAAACAAAGGAAGAAACGAAAAAAGAAAGAAAGGAAGAACGGAAGAAAGACAGAAAGGAAAATGAAAGAAAGGAAAAAAGACAGAAAGAAATAAAGAAATAAAGAAAGAAACGAAAAAAAAGAAAGAAAGAAAGAGGCAATACCATCGTGCCATTCTTAGCGGTACAGAGTGTATAAACATACCCACAATTTGGTAAATCTGATGACTAGGCACGTGGCAACCACCGTACTATATTTTTGTCGAACATTCCAAATTATTTATTTGTCAAATTTTCTTCCATAATATATGAATATATTTTAGCTCGTCTAAATTTGTTTTATTCTGTATGGGGATGCGAGTATTTGCAGGCAGCAGTTTTGTTATCTCGAATTACTGCGGCTTTTTCTTTTCTTTTTCTTTTTTTTTTCTTTTTTTTTTCCATCCTGATAAAAGAGGATGCAGCCCTCGACATGCAGCTCAGTTATCAGGCTTTGTTTTTGGTTACACGTAGTTTGATTGGCACGTGCAGCCCTGGTGTAAACATTCCAGGATGTCAGAGTCAGTGACCGGCTGGGTTACACCCCTTGACACGTGAAGTGTCCGTGCGCGCGCGTGTTTATGTAGCTGCGCGTTTGTGTATGAGAGATCGCGAATGTTTAGTGTGAGTGTGTATGTGTGAATGAGTTGGTGGTGAGATACCATTACATATATGTTCAAAGTTAAGCGTTTGCTAAGAGAGTTTATTTTGTATTTTATTTATTTATTATTGGGAGGTGGCGATGAGGTGAAGAAGATAAGGACGAAGGAGAATCTTCTTCTTCTTCTTCTTTCCTTCCTCATTTGCCTTTCAGCGTCGAGGGGAGATATAATTTGCGGTCTTTTGCGCTTCTGCTCGCCTCTGCTGCTGTTATGTTTCCTAGTGCTTCTAATACTTCATCAAACCCATCCTTTTCGTGGTCGACCCTTGGGTCTGGTGTTCTCACAACGTTTGTTGAAAGCTCGTTGTGTTGTGTTTTGTTCTTTCTGCCTTGTCACGTGGCCAAACCATTTTGTCTGTTGTTTCCTTATATATTCTATGGCGGGGGCTATTCCCAGCTTTTTTCTCAGTTCTTCATTTCTGATCTTATATCTCAGACTGTTTCCTGTCATTCGTCAAAGGAGATGAATATACATATATATCTATACACCATCTTTGTAATTTTGTAAATATTGTATGGCGAACTTAAGAACGGAAAGAGACCAAAGTAGCAGACCAGTGCTGAGATGTGAGGATGTTTGCAAGTCTTCCTTGAGAGAATTTTCTATCAGTGAAAGGAACTGGGAGAATGTGGCTGCGGATCGTAGCACATGGAGAGCAAAAATAAAAAATGACACAGCAACTTTCGAGACAGAAAGAAAAGTAAAGAGCCCCCGTCACGCCATGTGGCGTATAGGGAATATGGTGTTAGTGACCATAAATTTTACAAACCTTCAGCACATGATTTTGGGGTAATGTATCGGTATTACGCCCGTGCCGCTTTACTTTCCAAGAAAAAAATTCCGGTACACATTTAAGGCTGGGTGAACCCGGAAGCCGTCGGGTGGGATCGAACCCTACCTTGCCCTTTGTAGTCCAGTTCATTAGCCACTGAGCTGTCGCGGCTCCCTTTCGAGGCAGTGCTGATGTCAAATTCAGAAGACAAAAGAGAAAGGAGACAAAGCAGGGTACCGCGGGTACACCTTGCTCGTTCTGTGGATGGATCTGCCTGTCCAGGATTGGCAAATTCAGCCACGAGAAAAGATGTTCAGTAAATCAGCACCCAGTATGAGACACTAATGCTTACCAAACTACTGACTTATCATGATTGCTTGCTACCAACCGTCTGTCAAGACGCCAAAGGCCATATATATAATACACCATCATCATCATCTAGCTGCATGTTCTTTAAATAACTTATCTCTTATCCCACTGTCTACTTCTCTTCACCTACCAGTCCTTATCATCCTAGATGTAGCAGCATTTATCTATGTCTCATCGTTTGTTATCGTTTTCCTAGTTCTCTGTAGAAGACTCCATGTAGGCCGAAACGTTAGTAATATTTGTGTTCCTTTTCTGTAAAGCTGTCATCATACCATGTAGGAGTGTATGTTACATCCCAGTACTGGTTCCTCTAATAACAGCCCGTCTGATCAAATCTCCATCGCTAGCCATATCTCCAATTTACACTTTTATCAAGTTCAAGGTCTCTATGATATCTGGAAACCTTCATCTTCTTGATCTTCATCTGTTTCCATTTGCCTGGAACCAAACCTTCCATTGGGAGCCGCGATAGCTCAGTGGTTAGTGGACTGGACTACAAAAGATAAGAGGTCGGGTTCGATCCTGATCGACGTCTTCCGGGTTCACCCAGCCTTAAATGGGTACCGGATTTTTATGGGAACGTAAAGCGGCACGGGCGTAATACCGACCATATTACCCCAAAAATCATGTGCCGAAGGTTTATAAAAATTATGATCACTAACACTATATTCCCTATACGTCACTTGGCGTGACGGTCTCGATCGCTGCAGATATTGCTTTGGAGTCTGATCGATTTCTGCTTTCCGTTGCAATTTTCTGCATTCAAGTCGAAATGATGTTCTGCTTGTCATATCAGCGCAAGTGAATTGGCGTTGCACGCACGGCAATACTCCGTTTTGACAGGTCAAGTGTTGTGAATGCGACCTTCCACCGTCCAGTGTTGATCTGCGTTTTACGTCAAACTGAGTACTGTTCGATGACCGTTGATGGTGTTGTTTGCCGCAAGTTATTTACAATTTCCAACGCATTAATGTGGTGGGCTCCATCAAGTCAGCCGAAGTTTTATATCGATGAGGAATTTGCACCGTGTTTCGTTCATTGTGGACTGCATTCACCGGAGTGATCATGAATCCATGGGCGCAGCCATTTTGTGCGTGCTGCGTCATCGTAGTGGCTCGTCGTGTGTTCCGGGACCGACCATGCGCTGATCTTGCGATCTGTTGTTTGGTGTGCGACGGGGATAGTCTGACGACGAACTGTGTTTTGTATGTTCGGAGTTGGAGTCAGACACGATGTCCTGGCATCGTCAAGCGCTATGCATTTGAATACTGTGACGATCATCATTTTCGGGAGGACGTGAACTTCCGGGCAATGTGGTGGATAGGCGGCGGGAACCATTGAGGGCTATGTCTGAGAGGTGTTCCTTGTTGCAGTTTCCTCATATTCCAAGTCCGGCTTGTTGCAGGAGCTACTGAGTTAAGTGCTCTGTGCACACAGTGAGCTGTGTGTTTCATCCGTTTTGATCATGTTCCGATATTCCAATTGTTTACGATGAATGCTGATATCGTATGACAGGGAACAGTTGGCAGTGTTCACTTTCTGTGCGGTTTCGCCTTATGTCTTTTGGCGTGTGCTGGGACTGCTAAGATGGGGACTACAGCTACCTTTCTTTGTTTGGGAGATGAGTTAGTAATTTGGATGATTACACTGGCACGGGCGGTTGAACAATTATGGATTTTAATTCGTTTGCAGTGATACCGGGGCCTTCCATAACCAAATAACCAACCAAATAACCAACCAAATAACCAACCAAATAACCAAATTCTTTGTTAACTTTTTGCTTTATCAATGAATTTCTTTTTTTCTTCCTTTTCTTTTCTTCCTCCATTGCCGTTGGCGTCGAGGGGAGATACAATCTGCGATTTTTTGCTCCTCTGTTGGCCTCTTCTGGTGTTATCGCTCCTAGTGACTCTAGTATTCCCTTATCCATCTCTTTCTCAGTCTTCCTCTTAATCTGGCGTTTTCGTAGCGTTTGTCTATGGTTTTTTGAGTCATTGTTAGTTCTTTTTGTCTTGTTATGTGACCGAACCAATTTATCTGTTGTTTCTTTATGTATTCGATGGCTGGTTCAATTTCGAGTTTCTTCCTTAGGTCAGTGTTTCTTACTCTGTCCCTTAAGCTGTTTCCTGTCATTCTTCTGACACATTTCATTTCGGTGGGCCGTTATCTTTCTTATCGTTCTAGAGTCCAGCGTCCAATTCTGGCACTGATAGCACAGAGTTGGTATAAAAATGTATTTGTATATTGCCCTTTTGCTTCCGTAGTTATCAATGAACATTATCTTAAATAACGCCCCGGAGTGCATTGTAATAACATGAGGATTTATATCGGTCTGAGACACATATTATATAAATAATTATTTGAAAGATAGAGCTGCCACCATGCTGTGGTCGTTGACAACGATAATACAAAGATAAGCAGTGAAAGCTTCAGAATCTTTCCTGATATAACACGATTTTTGTCGTTTTACAGGATGCTATGATAGAGTTCTGGCAAGTCATTTATCTACACAAAAACGTTATATATGCATTTGGAAAGCACTGCTTCTCAAGGAATTAGAGTGTAAGGAATCGTAACAGTGAAATGCCAGTGGATTAAGAGAGCTGGTTATGACCATAACCATAAGACAGACATTCTGGAAGCCAACTGAGAGCATTACACAACATGCCATTTTTGGAATCCCCAAGGAAAAAGACGAAGAGGAAGATCAAATTATTCTTGGGAGAAGACAGACGGAAGCAGAGATGAAGACGATGGAAAGACATAGAACGATCTTAAAAGAATGGCAAGAAACAGAACGGCTTGGAGAGTCTCTATTGAAAACCCATGCTCCACAGGGAGCTGAAAGGTAGAAGAAGAAGACATCGCAACCGTGCTGAATAGGGCCACCTTCCTTCCTTCCTTCCTTCCTTCCTTCCTTCCTTCCTTCCTTCCTTCCTTCCTTCCTTCCTTCCTTCCTTCCTTCCTTCCTTCCTTCCTTCCTTCCTTCCTTCCTTCCTTCCTTCCTTCCTTCCCTTCCTTCCTTCTTCCTTCCTTCCTTCCTTCCTTCCTTTCTTCCTTCATTCCTTCCTTCCTTCCTCCCGCCCTTCCTTCCTTCCTACTTTTCTTCCTTCCTTTCATTCTTTCTTCTTTCCTTCCTTCCTTCCTTCCTACTTTCCTTTCTCCATTATTCCTACCACACCAATTCTTTTTTCTTTCATTCCTTCCTCCGTTTATTCGTATTTTTTTAACTCTTTCCCTGCCCTTGAAAAAAATTCTTTCTTTCCACTTTCCATCCACCCTTACATCTATTCATCCACCCGACGGTGTATCTCTCCGACTACTTTCTTGCTTGTCTTTCCGTCATGTGTATGTCTATTATTCTGTTCGTTGATCTGTTTTCAGGGACACCTATCCCTCCGTCCGTCTATCCGTTGATCTGACCGTCAGTTGTTAAGGTTTTAGCCTTTGGTTCTATTATTATTTGTATAGTTTAACCTCTTTTATTTTTATTTGTTAACCCAATTTACAAACAAAGTGTGTAAATCACTCTTTACATTTTATCTATCGTGTCTACATTCACTAGGAAACAACTCATCTCTTCCATTCATAAACTCACAAAGCCTGTCTACGACATGCCGATCAAACAGGCACCAAACAATCTTGCCTTTGACAGGCGCAGAACGACCAAACACCCAACAATCTTGCCATTGACAGATGTCGATCGACCAAACACCCAACAATCTAGTCTATGACAGGCCGAACGACCAAACACCCAACAATCTTGCCTTGACAGATGTCGAACGACAAACACCCAACAATCTTGCCTTTGACAGAAGTCGAACGACCAAACACCCAACAATCTTGCCTTTGACAGATGTTGATCGACCAAACACCCAACAATCTAGTCTATGACAGGCCGAACGACAAAACACCCAACAATCTTGTCTTTGACAGATGTCGAACGACCAAACACCCAACAATCTAGTCTACGACATGCCGAAAGACCAAACACCCAACAATCTTGTCTTTGACAGATGTCGAACGACCAAACACCCAACAACCTTGCCTTTGACAGATGTCGAACGACCAAACACCAACAATCTTGCCTTTGACAGATGTCGAACGATCAAACACCCTACAATGTTGTCTATGACAGGCCGAACGATCAAACAACCAACAATCTTGCCTATGACAGCCGAACGATCAAACAACCAACAATCTTGCCTTTGACAGATGTCGATCGACCAAACACCCAACAACCTTGCCTTTGACAGATGTCGAACGACCAAACACCCAACAACCTTGCCTTTGACAGATGTCGAACGACCAAACACCCAACAACCTTGCCTTTGACAAATGTCGAACGACCAAACACCCAACAACCTTGCCTTTGACAGATGTCGAACGACCAAACACCCAACAATCTTGCCTTTGACAGATGTCGAACGACCAAACACCCAACAATCTTGCCTTTGACAGATGTCGAACGACCAAACACCCAACAATCTTGCCTTTGACAGATGTCGAACGACCAAACACCCAACAATCTTGCCTTTGACAGATGTCGAACGATCAAACACCCTACAATGTTGTCTATGACAGGCCGAACGATCAAACAACCAACAATCTTGCCTATGACAGGCCAAACGATCAAAACACCCAACAATGTTGTCTATGACAGGCCGAACGATCAAACACCCAACAATCTTGCCTTTGACAGATGTCGAACGACCAAACACCCAACAATCTAGTCTACGACATGCCGAACGACCAAACACCCAACAATCTTGTCTTTGACAGATGTCGAACGACCAAACACCCAACAACCTTGCCTTTGACAGATGTCGAACGACCAAACACCAAACAATCTTGCCTTTGACAGATGTCGAACGACCAAACACCCAAAAATCTTGCCTTTGACAGATGTCGAACGACCAAACACCCAAAAATCTTGCCTTTGACAGATGTCGAACGACACCAAACACCCAACAATCTAGTCTATGACAGGCCGAACGACCAAACACCCAACCAATCTTGCCTTTGACAGATATCGAACGATCAGACACCCTACAATGTTGTCTATGACAGGACGAACGATCAAACACCCAACAATGTTGTCTATGACATGCCGAACGATCAAACACCCAACAATCTTGTCTATAGCAGGCAGAACGACCAAACACCCAACAGTCTAGTCTACGACATGCCGAACGACCAAACACCCAACAACCTTGCCTTTGACAGATGTCGAACGACCAAAACACCCAACAATCTAGTCTATGACAGGCCGAACGACCAAACACCCAACAATCTTGCCTTTGACAGATGTCGAACGATCAAACACCCTACAATGTTGTGTATGACAGCCGAACGATCAAACAACCAACAATCTTGCCTATGACAGGCCGAACGATTAAACACCCAACAATCTTGTCTATGACAGGCCGAACGATCAAACACCCAACAATCTTGTCTATAACAGGCAGAACGATCAAAACACCCAACAATCTTGTCTATAACAGGCCGAACGATAAAACACCCAACAATCTTGTCTATAACAGGCAGAACGACTAAACACCTAAACAAAAATCTTATCTTTTACGAAGGCGCAACGTTTCGCCACATTAATATTTCTGAATCCACACACACAAAAACTGACTGATGCAACAACATAACCCCTTATAAGGCGGCACAAAATATAACCCTCAACACACTTTAGTACATAGATCGTTAAGTGCAGGCTGCCCCTTGTGGATGAAATAAAATCTAGGTTACACTTGTCACGTCTCATGAGAGCGTACGTCATTGCTAACACGTGTAAGCCAAATGTATTGAGAGCAAACTATGCAGGGAGTGGTTGTATGACTTTTTATTTATATGTCGAGTTTTGAATGAGGTAAAAGGTTTTGTACAGACATAAAAGAGAGATTACGTGCCGTTAGAGATGAACCAATAACAATGAAACAAAAATTGTGAACGCTGACAGTTTCATTAAGAGATGAACCAATAACAATGAAACAAAATGTTTGAACACTGACAGTTTCATTAAGAGATGAACCAATAACAATGAAAACAAAATGTTTGAACACTGACAGTTTCATTAAGAGATGAACCAATAACAATGAAACAAAAAGTTTGAACACTGACAGTTTCATTAAGAGATGAACCAATATCAATGAAACAAAATGTTTGAACACTGACAGTTTCATTAAGAGATGAACTAATACAAGTTTTTTTCGGAGATGGACTAATATAAGTTCCATTAAGAGATGGACTAATATAAGTTCCATTAACAGATGGACTAATATAAGTTCATTAAGAGATTAATTAATATAAGTTTCATTAAGAGATAGACCACTGGCTAACAGTTTCATTAAGAGATGGACCACTGGCTAAAAGTTTCATTAAGAGATGGACCACTGGCTAACAGTTTAATTAAGAGATGGACCACTGGCTAACACTTTCATTAAGAGATGTACCACTGGCTAACACTTTCATTAAGAGATGTACCATTGGCTAACAGTTTCATTAAAAAATGGACCACTGGCTAACAGTTTCATTAAGAGATGGATCAAGGGCTATCAGTTTCATTAAGAGATGGACCACTGGCTAACAGTTTCATTAAGAGATGGATCAATGGCTATCAGTTTCATTAAGAGATGGACCACTGGCTAACAGTTTCATTAAGAGATGGATCAATGGCTATCAGTTTCATTACGAGATGGATCAATGGCTAACAGTTTCATTAAGAGATGGGTCAATGGCTATCAGTTTCATTAAGAGATGGACCACTGGCTAACAGTTTCATTAAGAGATGTACCACTGGCTGACAGTTTCATTAAGAGATGGATGACATGATTATTCTAGGCAATATAAAAAGTTAGTCTGCCTTTCATAAATAATTTACTATATGCGGATGACACAGTTTTATTAGCAGAGAATGAACTGCAAGAAATTATGGACATAATAGTAAAAAAAAGCAACAACAAAAAATGTCAGTCTGAATAGTAAGAAAAGAGAAGTGATGGTCATATCAAAGAAACAATCATCACCATTATGCAGCAAACAAATAAACAGGACAAATATGAAACAAGTGCAACGCGTCAAATACTTTGGAAGAATAATAAAATCAGATGGAAGATGCTCCAAAGAAATAAAAAGCAGAATAGCTCAGGCCAAATTAGCATTTCAGAAAATGAAAAACGTCTAATGCAATAAGTCTATGTCAATAGAAGTGAGAAAGAGAATTCATCTGTGAAATATAGAACCAATTCTGACCTACTGAAGCGAATTATGGACAGTAGACAGACAAATGAAAAGACGATTATAGGCCACAGAGATGGGATTTCTCAGAAGAATGTTGAAAGTTCTCTGGACAGCGAAAAAAACCAATCAGCAAATTCTCAGAGGCGAACACAAAAAGGGAGCTCATAAAAAAACATCAGAAAGAAACAATCAACATTTTTCGGGCACATCATGAGAAGAGATAAGTTGGAATACTTGGTTACAACTGGCGAAATAAAATGTAAAAGAGATCGCGGACGTCAAGGAGAGAAACTACTGGATATCTTGGTGTCATTACATGGAAAACAGTCAACAACAGACTGTTGTTGATGCACTGTAGATAGTAAATTGTGGAAGGACATGATCGCCAATCGGTATGGCACATGATAATGAACGCTTAATATAATAAATATGAATTTGTAGATAATTGAACAAGGCATTATATTTCACCAATACCAAGATGAAACAATAGATGTAAAAATATATGGTTTCATGACGGTTTACAAGAAATAAATTGTGTGTGCCGTACTGAGCGGCTTAACGTACGCGACCAGAATCCACATGGCGATGGTGCGTAGAAACGTACGGGGAGAGTTAATTGTTTATACATATCCTTTACTGATATTACTCGAGTATCTTGAATATGATAAACTACGTTAATCCTTCACAGAATATTTTAATTGACGTTAATCCTGTGTTGCATGTTTTCATGACGTACTATAAAGAAACAATTCATGAAACAAAGATGATAATAGACAATATATGTGTGATTATATGAACTTTTTACAACTGCAGAGATGACATATTGAAAACTGCTGAAATAAAAATTTAGATAAGAGGAGAAGTATCTTGGTCTACGCCTTATGGGCCAGCTACAGCTGGAAAGGTCAATAGATAGATAGATAGATAGATAGATAGATAGATAGATAGATAGATAGATAGATAGATAGATAGATAGATAGATAGATAGATAGATAGATAGATAGATAGATAGATAGATAGATAGATAGATAGATAGATATATAGATAGATAGATAGATAGATAGATAGATAGATAGATAGATAGATAGATAGATAGATAGATAGATAGATAGATAGATAGATAGATAGATAGATAGATAGATAGATAGATAGATAGATAGATAGATAGATAGATGATTGATAGATAGATAGATAGATAGATAGATAGATAGATAGATAGATAGATAGATAGATAGATAGATAGATAGATAGATAGATAGATAGATAGATAGATAGATAGATAGATAGATAGATAGATAGATAGATAGATAGATAGATAGATAGATAGATAGATAGATAGATAGATAGATAGATAGATAGATAGATAGATAGATAGATAGATAGATAGATAGATAGATAGATAGATAGGTAGGTAGGTAGGTAGGTAGGTAGGTAGGTAGGTAGGTAGGTAGGTAGGTAGGTAGGTAGGTAGGTAGGTAGATAGACAGACAGACAGACAGACAGACAGACAGACAGACAGACAGACAGACAGACAGACAGACAGACAGACAGGTAGGTAGGTAGGTAGGTAGGTAGGTAGGTAGGTAGGTAGGTAGGTAGGTAGGTAGGTAGGTAGGTAGGTAGGTAGGTAGATAGATAGATAGATAGATAGATAGATAGATAGATAGATAGATAGATAGATAGATAGATAGATAGATAGATAGATAGATAGATAGATAGATAGATAGATAGATAGATAGATAGATAGATAGATAGATAGATAGATAGATAGATAGATAGATAGATAGATAGATAGATAGATAGATAGATAGATAGATAGACAGATAGATAGAGATGACTTTTGCGATATGGACCCCATTACTACATAAACATATTCCACAATCGAAGTTTGAATTCGTGCTTGTCTTCATTTAAACGTTACCTATCGTCGATAGCAAAACGTTCCACGTTGACCTTGAACTCTCACAAGAAGAGGAAGCAGGGAATATCTATAAACATATAAAACCTTCACCTTGACATATAGCTCAAATAAGATTAACTACACTTTGAGGTGACTGGAATGAAAAGAAACGATTGGCTAATAACTTTACATCCCGAAATAAAAATAGAATTATACATTTGACAGTTGCTCTAATATTAATCCTACTTTGGACATTTAAGTCAACGTTAAATCTTCACTGAATTTTTAACCACACAAAATAATGTAATTTATAGAAACATAGAGAGAATTTATGAGAAAGATGACGCACTTTAAAACCCCGGATGTTGAAGAAAATATTTATAAGAACGGTTTCTCCCAAACCTGCCCGTTTTAAGAGCGGACATTAAGCTTCCGTCCTCTCGTCTGTCCTTGTATGAGCGTTTACGAGGTTAGTAAATGTAACCAAACCACAAGCTCGTATGTGGAGGTTCTTGTATGGTGAGAAGTACATGTGATGTGCACTTTAAGGTATTAACGAGTTTAATTAGAGTGCTAAGTTTTGTGAATAAAAGTAAATAACAAGCTGAAATTATATCATCTTAATGGTTTGGCCACCTGGTCAGAGTGAATCCTTACCAATCACCATCAAGGGCGTTCTTCTCGAAAATGCATGGAAAAAAACCAAGAGGAAGACCCAGAAGAAGATGGATAGATGAAGTGATAGAGACATGTAACAACAAAAGAAAATCACTAATTCAGACAGTTCGAGCAGCTCAAGAACGACAAAAGATATAAACCACGACACCTTTTAGGTATCAGTGAGAAAGAGAAAGAGAGAAAAGAAAGATCATGTGCCACACCGGTTGGCGTAGGCGATCATGTCCCTCCACAATCTTCTATCTACAGTGCATCGTATCAGTTCTGTTGTTGACTGTTTTCCATGCCATGACACCAAGCTATCCAGTATTTCTCTCTTTGTCGTCCGCGATCTCTTTTTCCTTTTATTTTGCCAGTTGTAACCAAGTATTCCAACTTTCCTCTTCTCATGATGTGCCCAAAAAATGTTGATTGTTTCTTTCTGATGTTTTTATTAGGAGTTCCATTTTTGTGTTGGCCTCTTTGAGAACTTCCTCATTGGTCTTTTTAGCTGTCCACGGAACTTTCAACATTCTTCTGAGAAATTCCATCTCTGTGGCCACTAATCGTCTTTCATTTGTTTGTCTACTGTCCATGATTCGCTACCATAGGTCAGAATTGGTTCTATATAGCACCGATGAACTCTCTTTCTCGCTAACATTGTATAATAGTTTTGAATATGCAGATTATGTTTGGGTTTATTTGTTCAAATTAGGGGGTTGCCGGTGGGTCGTGACCCGTTGGTGTGTTTTCCTGGGTATCATGGACGTTATTTATAATTATTGACATCTCATCTACGCGGTATTTTAACAAACATGGACATTAGACAAGAAACATGGACATTAGACAAGAAAACAGAACAGAGAATTGAAGCCTTTGAAATGTGGATATATAGAAGAATAAGTAGAATTGGATGGAAGGAAAAGAAAACAAACGATGAAGTCTTAAAGCAACTAAAAATTAAAAGAGAACTACTAAGCACAATTCAAACAAGACAAATGCGATTTCTGGGCCATGTTAAAAGACACAATAGCCTACTAAACGTAATCTTGGAGGGGAAAATACAAAGTAAAAGAGGCAGAGGCAGACCAAGACTAACATGGGCGAGTAACATCAAAAGATGAACAAATCAGCCTATGACAACCTGCACCATTAAAGCAAGTGACAGAGCAGAATGACGCTCCATGGTAGCCAACCTTACTTACGGAGACGGCACTCGATGATGATGATGATGATGGTATTTTAACATAAGTGTTCTCAACATCATCATCTTCATTGAGTGCCATCTCCGCATCGAAGGTTGGCTACCATGATGGAACGCAATTCAGCTCAGTCTATTGCTATGATGGGGCAGGTTGTCATAGGCTGATTTGTCCATCTCTTGATGTTACTCGTCCATGTTAGTCTTGGACTGCCTCTCCCTCTTTTACCTTGTATTTTCCCTTCCAATATTACTTTCAGTAGGCTGTTGTGTCTTTTAACATGCCCCAAAAATCTCATTTGTCTTGTTTGAATTGTGTTTAGTAGTTCTCTTTTCACTTTTAGTTGTTTTAAGACTTCATCGTTTGTTTTCTTCTCTTTCCATCCACTTCTTCATATTCTTCTATAAACCCACATCTCAAAGGAAACAATTTACTGTTCTGCTTTCTTGTCTAATGTCCATGTTTCTGCACCATACATAAATGTTGAGATGATATAACATTTTGTTATTTTTAATTTTTGCCCAGGTGTTTTTTGTTTTGATGTTTGCATACTTTTCGTATCTGCTACTGTATGCAGTAAACAGTACAACCGGTGGCTGCCCTGCTTCCTTGCAGGTGGGCTTGGGAGAGTAAACAATACTATGCAATAGTATCCGGAAGATATTATGCAATAGTATCCGGAAGATACTATGCAATAGTATCCGGAAGATATTATGCAATAGTATTCGGAAGATACTATGCAATAGTATCCGGAAGATATTATGCAATAGTATCCGGAAAATATTATGCAATAGTATTCGGAAGATACTATGCAATCCAATCCATTTTGACAATAGAAGCAAGAAAAAGAGTTCTAAATTTTATGTAGAGCCAGTCTTAACATATGGATGTGAATCATGGACAATGGGACAATAGACAAGAAAATCACTGAAGTCTGTAGAAATATGGTTTTACAGAAGAATTTTGAGAATACCAAGGACAGCTAGGAAGAGTAATGAAAATGTTTTGAAAGAGGACAACGCAAAAAGAGAGCTAATTTCCAATATTAAGAAGAAACAATCATGATTTTTTGGCCATGTAATGAGAAGAGAACAACTGGAATATATTGTAACAACTGGAAAAATTGAGGGACGAAGAGATAGAGGGAAGCGAAGAGAAAAAATACCAGACAGCTTAAGAGAATGGCTTGGCAGAAGGTCAACAACGGAAATGATAAATAACTGTCGTGATCGAAAGTTGTGGAGAGACATGATCACCTACGCCAGCAGGCCCGGTACTTGATGATGATGATGATGATACTTTTCGTGGTATTAAAATTACTTTTTACCATTCCTAATCTTTTCTTTATTTTTGTTTTACATTTTCCATTACTGGTTAGTGTATGTCCTAGTTACTACCTTGTACAAGGAAACTCTCTAGGTCTATTCCTTCAATGTTGGTATCCAAAACACCTGAATGTCTCTAACCATTAATTTAGCAACTATAAAAGAAAATAGCAGGATGCTACCGCTGCCATTTTTTTTTTTGGGGGGGGGGGGTGTGGCCTTGGTAGCCTAGTTTGGGAAAAACCACCCGACTGGACTACCGACGTTTGGGCAACCCGTGTTCGATTTCCGCTGGGAGCAGTGTGAATTGTACTCGTGGTTGGAAAAAAAAAAAATAAATAAATACCCTCACGGTCGACCCATCCGTTGGCAGAAATGGGTACCAGGGTATTACCCTGGGAAGGTAAGGAGTGTTGCCTCGCATCGTGGGTTTCGATGCTTGAAGCGACACTATCCAGAAATCTTCGAACATTTCTGGACAGGCGGCCGAGCACTATGGATGGAAACTCGCGTGCTAAGACGCCGGTTCTCTCTCTGCGATCAAGACTCAATCAGAGTAGGATTCCAGACTCTCTCATGAAGTCAGTTGTCTGTTTAAGCGAATCCATTGCCCCATATAGTTTCTCTTCCATGGAGGTGGGCGTGGACCACATTGCTCTTCTCAGGTCTGTGTACTGGGGGCAATCCTGTAGAATATGTTTTGTAGTCATATTGTCCAGTGTACAGTGACATAGGCTGGTTGTACCTATTTTGAATTTGGTGAACATGTGATTTCTCAATCTACTGTGGCCAGTGCGTAGGTGAAGTATGATGACTTTATTCCTCCTTGATAGTTGGTGGTATCCGTCCCTCTCGTTATGTTTTGGGTGTTCTCGTTTCAATTTTTCATGGAACTGACCTTTGAGGATGGATTTGGCTTCATCATAACTGAGCGGATGGTTCTCTTGTGGTAATCTCCCTCCCTCTTTAGCTAATTTGCGCGTTCGTTCCCGTGTATATAACAGTGTGATTGTAGGTTACTTGGTTTTTATAAAAGTGGGTCGCTAGTTGCTTGGTTTTTTTTATGAGTGGATTGTTATTTACTTGGTTTTTATAAATGGGGTTCCTAGTTACTTGGTTTTAATTAAAGGGTTCGCTTTTCCGTTGGCAGTTATTACAGCGATCAAACTGACTGACAATTATTACATGGATCGGATTTTTGTTGCAATTATTACAGGGATCATTTGTTTTTTCGCAAGCTATGAAAGGTAGTTACATGTTAATAAACAGGTTTTAGGGGACATATATGTTCACAACAATCGAAAAAAAAATCGACAAATAAACAACAGAAAACATAAGGAGCAGTAAACAGTCCGAAATAGGATCGAATCCGTATATTTCAACACAGCGCTTTGCCACGCAAGACCTGAGGTTCATCATAATGACGACTAAGCAGGTTAGAATGTTGCTGTCATTTCTTTGTGTAATCTTTGTGTATTTTTTTGTAGTAAATATACCTGTCGCCAAAACAATATATGTTGATCTGTAACCTCGAAAGTTACCATTTGTAATATTACTTATTTATCATAATTATTTACTTGGGCAGAACAATAACATCAGATGGAAGATGCAACACAGAAAAAAAGGCAGAATAACTCAGGCTAAATAGCATTTCAGGAAATAAACAAAACGCCTTTTGCAACAAATCTATGTCAATAGAAGCGAGAAAGAGAATTCATTGGTGCTATATAGAGCCAATTCTGACCTATGGAAGCGAATTATGGACAGTAAACAAACAAATTAAAAGACAATTGGAGCCCACAGAGATGTGATCTCTCAGAATAATGTTGAAAGTTCCCTGGACAGCTAAACAGACCGTGAGCTAAAAAAAAAAAAATCGAAAGTAATCGGAATATCGGAACACGATCAAAACGGGTGTGACGCACAGCTCACTGTGTGCACAGAGCACTTAACTCAGTAGCTCCGGTAGCAAGCCGGACTTGGAATATGAGGAAACTGTAACAAGGAAAATTTGTCAGGCACAGCCTTTAACAGTTCCCGCCGCCTATCCGCTACATTGATCAGAAGTTCACGTCCACCTGAAAATGTTGATCGTCATATTTTTTTTAAGTGTTTAGCGCTTGCTTATGTTAGGACATTGTTTTTGTCTCCAAATCTGAACATATGAAACACAGTTATTCGTCGGATTATCCACATCATACACCGAACAACAGTCCGTAAGCGCTCACTTCACCCCTGCAATGTGAATTTGAAAAATTATAAACCAGTTCACATTGGGGCTGCAAGGTCATGAACAAAACTCCGTCATTTCGCTATTTATTATAAGCGTACGGTCGGTTTAGGGATACACGATCTACCATCATGATCTTAAAAGGGAATACAGATAAACAATGTATTCCCCAGGTGTGAGGAATTGTGCTGTAACCTGAAGCTGCAGTCACAGGTTGGCACATGCGGAAAAGACAATACAAGTGATATCAAGGTTTTCAGTTATTTTAACTGGCAGTGTGCTAAAATGCAGGTCTCTCGCGGAAGGCGCTGTGTCGAGGAGTATAGGTTCAGTCCTACATTGGGTTGTCTATTGTTCTTTATGCTTTTTGTTATTGTTGTTGTTTTTTATTTGTGGATCTTTCAGAGTCTTGTAAATAAACCTGTCCCCCAAAAATTGTTCGTTTATCTGCCGCCTCGAACGTTTCAATCGCAACAAAATGAATTCATTATTATTATTTGTCTTTGGTTACGTGCTATTTGATTGTTATAAATAAAAGAGGGTGGGGAGGTCTCAGATGTTATCTATCAAATATTGTTAAACATTAAATTAAATGTCGGTTGAGGTCTGCGGACGTTCTTCCGCGGGGTTAAGTGATTCTCTGAGCCATTTCCGGTCACGTGGTTTCACAGGAGCGGCCATATACAGATGTGGCTTTCACAGCAATTTTTTTTGCAGGCAATTTTTGTCTCGTACGAGTTAAAAAACAGTTCTTGGGTAGTCCATTCGCGGAGAATAAGGGAAGAAAGTCAAGTGTTTGTTGTAGTAGTCGTGTGTGTTGTGGCAGTCATGTGTGTTGTAGTGGTCATATGTGTTGTGGCAGTCATGTGAGTTTTCGTAGTAATGTGTGTTGTAGTAATCATGTGTGTTGTAGTAATCATGTGTGTTGTGGCAGTCGTGTGTGTTGTGGTAGTTTTGCGAACAATTGTGGTAGTCATGTGAGTTGTGGTAGTCGTGTGTGTTGTGGTAGTTTTGCGAACAATTGTGGTAGTCGTGTGTGTTGTGGTAGTCGTGTGTGTTGTGGTAGTCATGTGAGTTGTGGTAGTCGTGTGTGTTGTGGTAGTCATGTGTGTTGTGGTAGTCCTATGTGTTGTGGTAGTCATGTGTGTTGTGGTAGTCCTATGTGTTGTGGTAGTCATGTGTGTTGTGGTAGTCATGTGAGTTGTGGTAGTCGTGTGTGTTGTAGTAGTCCTGTGTGTTGTAGTAGTCATGTGTGTTGTGGTTGTCCTGTGTGTTGTAGTAGTCATGTGTGTTGTGGTAGTCATGTGTGTTGTAGTAGTCATGTGAGTTGTGGTTGTCCTGTGTGTTGTAGTAGTCATGTGAGTTGTGGTTGTCCTGTGTGTTGTGGTTGTCCTGTGTGTTGTAGTAGTCATGTGTGTTGTGGTTGTCCTGTGTGTTGTGGTTGTCCTGTGTGTTGTAGTAGTCATGTGTGTTGTGGTAGTCATGTGTGTTGTAGTAGTCATGTGAGTTGTGGTTGTCCTGTGTGTTGTAGTAGTCATGTGAGTTGTGGTTGTCCTGTGTGTTGTGGTTGTCCTGTGTGTTGTAGTAGTCATGTGTGTTGTGGTTGTCCTGTGTGTTGTGGTTGTCCTGTGTGTTGTAGTAGTCATGTGTGTTGTGGTAGTCATGTGTGTTGTAGTAGTCATGTGAGTTGTGGTTGTCCTGTGTGTTGTAGTAGTCATGTGAGTTGTGGTTGTCCTGTGTGTTGTGGTTGTCCTGTGTGTTGTGGTTGTCCTGTGTGTTGTAGTAGTCATGTGAGTTGTGGTTGTCCTGTGTGTTGTAGTAGTCATGTGAGTTGTGGTTGTCCTGTGTGTTGTGGTTGTCCTGTGAGTTGTGGTTGTCCTGTGAGTTGTGGTTGTCCTGTGTGTTGTGGTTGTCCTGTGTGTTGTAGTAGTCATGTGAGTTGTGGTTGTCCTGTGTGTTGTGGTTGTCCTGTGTGTTGTGGTTGTCCTGTGTGTTGTAGTAGTCATGTGAGTTGTGGTTGTCCTGTGTGTTGTAGTAGTCATGTGAGTTGTGGTTGTCCTGTGAGTTGTGGTTGTCCTGTGAGTTGTGGTTGTCCTGTGAGTTGTGGTTGTCCTGTGAGTTGTGGTTGTCCTGTGAGTTGTGGTTGTCCTGTGAGTTGTGGTTGTCCTGTGAGTTGTGGTTGTCCTGTGAGTTGTAGTAGTCATGTGTGTTGTGGTTGTCCTGTGTGTTGTGGTAGTCCTGTGTGTTGTGGTAGTCATGTGTGTTGTGGTAGTCCTGTGAGTTGTGGTTGTCCTGTGAGTTGTAGTAGTCATGTGAGTTGTGGTTGTCCTGTGTGTTGTAGTAGTCATATGTGTTGTGGTAGTCCTGTGAGTTGTGGTTGTCCTGTGAGTTGTAGTAGTCATGTGAGTTGTGGTTGTCCTGTGAGTTGTAGTAGTCATGTGAGTTGTGGTTGTCCTGTGTGTTGTAGTAGTCATATGTGTTGTGGTAGTCCTGTGAGTTGTGGTTGTCCTGTGTGTTGTAGTAGTCATGTGAGTTGTGGTTGTCCTGTGAGTTGTGGTTGTCCTGTGAGTTGTGGTTGTCCTGTGTGTTGTGGTTGTCCTGTGTGTTGTGGTTGTCCTGTGAGTTGTAGTAGTCATGTGAGTTGTGGTTGTCCTGTGAGTTGTGGTAGTCCTGTGAGTTGTGGTTGTCCTGTGAGTTGTGGTTGTCCTGTGAGTTGTAGTAGTCATGTGAGTTGTGGTTGTCCTGTGAGTTGTGGTTGTCCTGTGAGTTGTAGTAGTCATGTGTGTTGTGGTTGTCCTGTGAGTTGTGGTTGTCCTGTGAGTTGTAGTAGTCATGTGAGTTGTGGTTGTCCTGTGAGTTGTGGTTGTCCTGTGAGTTGTAGTAGTCATGTGAGTTGTGGTTGTCCTGTGAGTTGTGGTTGTCCTGTGAGTTGTAGTAGTCATGTGAGTTGTGGTTGTCCTGTGAGTTGTGGTTGTCCTGTGAGTTGTAGTAGTCATGTGTGTTGTAGTAGTCATGTGAGTTGTGGTTGTCCTGTGAGTTGTAGTAGTCATGTGAGTTGTGGTTGTCCTGTGAGTTGTGGTTGTCCTGTGAGTTGTAGTAGTCATGTGTGTTGTAGTAGTCATGTGAGTTGTGGTTGTCCTGTGAGTTGTAGTAGTCATGTGTGTTGTGGTAGTCCTGTGAGTTGTGGTTGTCCTGTGAGTTGTAGTAGTCATGTGTGTTGTGGTTGTCCTGTGAGTTGTAGTAGTCATGTGTGTTGTAGTAGTCATGTGTGTTGTGGTTGTCCTGTGAGTTGTGGTTGTCCTGTGTGTTGTAGTAGTCATGTGTGTTGTAGTAGTCATGTGTGTTGTAGTAGTCCTGTGAGTTGTGGTTGTCCTGTGTGTTGTAGTAGTCATGTGTGTTGTGGTTGTCCTGTGAGTTGTGGTTGTCCTGTGTGTTGTAGTAGTCATGTGTGTTGTAGTAGTCATGTGTGTTGTAGTAGTCATGTGAGTTGTGGTTGTCCTGTGAGTTGTGGTTGTCCTGTGTGTTGTGGTTGTCCTGTGAGTTGTAGTAGTCATGTGTGTTGTGGTTGTCCTGTGAGTTGTGGTTGTCCTGTGAGTTGTAGTAGTCATGTGAGTTGTGGTTGTCCTGTGAGTTGTGGTTGTCCTGTGAGTTGTAGTAGTCATGTGTGTTGTAGTAGTCATGTGTGTTGTGGTTGTCCTGTGAGTTGTGGTTGTCCTGTGAGTTGTGGTTGTCCTGTGAGTTGTGGTTGTCCTGTGAGTTGTGGTTGTCCTGTGAGTTGTGGTTGTCCTGTGAGTTGTGGTTGTCCTGTGAGTTGTGGTTGTCCTGTGAGTTGTGGTTGTCCTGTGAGTTGTAGTAGTCATGTGTGTTGTAGTAGTCATGTGTGTTGTGGTTGTCCTGTGAGTTGTGGTTGTCCTGTGTGTTGTAGTAGTCATGTGTGTTGTAGTAGTCATGTGTGTTGTAGTTGTCCTGTGAGTTGTGGTTGTCCTGTGTGTTGTAGTAGTCATGTGTGTTGTAGTAGTCATGTGAGTTGTGGTTGTCCTGTGAGTTGTGGTTGTCCTGTGTGTTGTAGTAGTCATGTGAGTTGTGGTTGTCCTGTGAGTTGTGGTTGTCCTGTGAGTTGTAGTAGTCATGTGAGTTGTGGTTGTCCTGTGAGTTGTGGTTGTCCTGTGAGTTGTAGTAGTCATGTGTGTTGTGGTTGTCCTGTGAGTTGTAGTAGTCATGTGTGTTGTGGTAGTCCTGTGAGTTGTAGTAGTCATGTGTGTTGTGGTAGTCCTGTGAGTTGTAGTAGTCATGTGTGTTGTGGTAGTCCTGTGAGTTGTAGTAGTCATGTGTGTTGTGGTTGTCCTGTGAGTTGTAGTAGTCATGTGAGTTGTGGTTGTCCTGTGAGTTGTGGTTGTCCTGTGAGTTGTAGTAGTCATGTGTGTTGTGGTAGTCCTGTGAGTTGTGGTTGTCCTGTGAGTTGTAGTAGTCATGTGTGTTGTGGTTGTCCTGTGAGTTGTAGTAGTCCTGTGTGTTGTGGTTGTCCTGTGTGTTGTGGTAGTCCTGTGTGTTGTGGTAGTCATGTGAGTTGTGGTAGTCATGTGAGTTGTGGCAGTCATGCAAACAGTTGTGGTAGTCATGTGAGTTGTAGTAGTCATGTGTGTTGTAGTAGTCATGTGTGTTGTGGTAGTCATGTGTGTTGTGGTAGTCATGTGTGTTGTAGTAGTCATGTGTGTTGTGGTAGTCATGTGAGTTGTGGTAGTCATGTGTGTTGTGGTAGTCATGTGTGTTGTGGTAGTCATGCAAACAGTTGTAGTAGTCATGTGTGTTGTGGTAGTCATGTGTGTTGTGGTAGTCATGTGTGTTGTGGTAGTCATGCAAACAGTTGTGGTAGTCATGCAAACAGTTGTGGTAGTCATGCAAACAGTTGTGGTAGTCCTGTGAGTTGTGGTAGTCCTGTGAGTTGTGGTAGTCCTGTGTGTTGTGGTAGTCATGCAAACAGTTGTAGTAGTCCTGTGAGTTGTGGTAGTCATGTGAGGTATAGTAGTCCTGTGAGTTGTGGTTGTCCTGTTTGTTGTGGTAGTCTTTTAATGTGACGGTGAAATGAAATTTGTAACAATGTAAAGGTGAAATTAATTTTTTCTAATGTGACGGTGATATTATTTTTTTTATGTGACGGTGAAATGAAATTTTTAACAACTTAATGGTGAAATTATTTTTTTTGGTGGAGGTGAAATTAATATTTTTTGGTAAAGGTGAAATCAATTTTTTTTAATGTGTCGGTGAAATTACATTTTTAACAATGTGAAGGTGAAACTTATTTGGAAAATACAACATTAAACAATGTTCAGTTATTGTTCTAGGTCAGGGTAACCTTGCGGTTAGTGAACTGGACAACCAAGGACAAGACGGTGGGTTCGATCACGATCGATGGCTCCTAGGTTCACCCAGCCTTAGCTGATTACCATATTTTTTGGGAAAGTATGACGGCCTGTGTAATACCGACCACATCATTCATTTAAAAATGTGCCCGTTAGTCACTAAAAATATGAGCTCTTAACACCATATTCCCTAAACAAATTCTTTTTAAATACTCACATACCACCTTCGTCACAGACTCATTAATCAACATGTGTCCTTCAACTGTTGTCTTTCCCCCTTTGTCTTTCAACCTATGTCTTTCAACCTTTTATCCTTCAACCTTTGTCCTTCAACCTTTGTCTTTCAACCTTTGTCCTTCAATTTTTGTCCTTCAACCTTTGTCTTTCAACCTTTGTCTTTCAACCTTTGTCCTTCAATTTTTGTCCTTCAACCTTTGTCTTTAAACTTTTGTCTTTCAACCTTTCTCTTTCAACCTTTGTCTTTCAACTTTTGTCCTTCAACTTTTGTCCTCAATCTTTGTCTTTCAACCTTTGTCTTTCAACCTTTGTCCTTAAATTTTTGTCCTTCAACCTTTGTCTTTCAACTTTTGTCTTTCAACCTTTCTCCTTTAACCTTTGCCCTTCAACCTTTGTCCTTCAACTTTTTTCCTTTAACTTTTGTTCTTCAACCTTTATTTTTCAATCTTATGTCGTTCAATCTGTGTTCCTCAACGTTTCTCTTTAACTTGTGTCCTTTAATCTTTGTCCTCCAACCTTTGTCCTTCAACCTATGTCTTCAGAGCGTACCACAAGTCTGCCCCCACACTGTTTATCTCTGCAATATTCTCTCCCATGTTGACTCTAGTCTTCCATCTTTCGTCTCCTTTACTTGAGTCCACATACTTATTTGTTGTGATTTTTTCCTGTTATCTTCAGATTAACGACTTATCTTTGCACCAACCTTTTCCTGTTATCTTCAGATTAACGACCTATCCTGACCCAGCTTTTTCCTGTTATCTTCATATTAAAGACCAATCCAAACCTAGCTTTTCCCTGTTATCTTCATATTAACGACCTATCCAGGCCAAGCTTTCCCCTGTTATCTTCAGATTAACGACCTATCCAGGCCAAGCTTTCCCCTGTTATCTTCAGATTAACGACCTATCCAGGCCAAGCTTTCCCCTTTTATCTTCAGATTAACGACCTATCCAGGCCAAGCTTTCCCCTGTTATCTTCAGATTAACGACCTATCCATGTCCAGCCTATCCACGCCCAGCTTTTCCTTGATATATTTTTATTAACGACCTATCCATGCCCATTTTTCCCGGTTATCTTCATATTAACGAACTATCCATGTTCAGTTTTTCCGGTTGTCTTCAGATTAACGACCTATCCATGCCAAGCTTTTTTTTTGTCATCTTCATATTAACGACCTATCCATGCCCAGTTTTTTTTCATGTTATCTTCATATTAACGACATATCCATGCCAAGCTTTGCCTTGCTATCTTAACGACCTATACATGCCCAACTTTTCCGTGTTATCTTCAGATTAACGACCTATCCATGCCAAAAACTTTTCCGTGTTATCTTCAGATTAACGACTTATCCATGTCCTGCTTTTCCCGGTTATCTTCAGATTAACGACCTATCCATGCTCAATTTTTCACTGTTATGTCCAGATTAACGACTTATCGATGCCCAGTTTTTCCCTGTTATCTTCAGATTAACGACTATCCATGCCCAACTTTTCCCTGTTATCTTCAGATTAACGACCTATCCATGCCAATCTTTGCCTTGTTATCTTCAGATTAACGACTATCCATACCAATCTTTGCCTTGTTATCTTCAGATTAACAACTTATCCATGTCCAGCTTTTCCCGGTTATGTTCAGATTAACGAACTATCAATGCCCAGCTTTTCCCTGTTATCTTCAGATTAACGGACTATCAATGCCCAGCTTTTCCCTGTTATCTTCAGATTAACGAACTATCAATGCCCAGCTTTTCCCTGTTATCTTCAGATTAACGAACTATCAATGCCCAGCTTTTCCCTGTTAACATTGCACAGTGCAACAAAAAAACAGCGCTAGCGTGATTGACGAATACAGACAAGATCCTCAACTCTTTGTTGGCGCTGTGAACACAGTTAAGCGCGTTGTTGAAATCAGCATTGACCATTACACCTTCCCCATTTCTGTGGTCTGTATCACGTTGAAGAATAAATGCAGTATGTACAATGGAATCATTGCAAATTGTTTCGGTGTTTTTTTTTTCAAACCAGAAGGGGAAAATAAATTATTAATATATAAATAATAAATATTTTGAGTCATAATATAATATATTAATATATATATAATTTATATAATATATTAACATATCTCATCATCGTGTGCCATACCGTTTGGCGTAGGTGATCATGTCCTTCCACAATCTTCTATCTACAGTGCATCGTATCAGTTCTGTTGTTGACTGTTTTCCATGCCATGACACCAAGATATCCAGTATTTTCTCTCTTTGTCGTCCGGGATCTCTCGCGGATATATATATATATATATATATATATATATATATATATATATATATATATATATATATATAATGCTCAGTGGTTCGTGAACTGGACTACAAAGGACAAGAGGTAAGGTTTCACAACCGACGGCTTCCGGGTTCACCCAGCCTTGATGGGTACAGGTTTTTTTTCGGGGAAAGGAAAGCGGCACGGGCGTAATACCGACCACATTACCCCCAAAAATAATGTCTCGAAGATCAGTAAAATGTATGGTCGCTAACACCATATTCCCTACACGCCACTTGGCGTGACGGGCGTACTTTACTTTTTACTTTTTAACACCATATTCCCTATTCGCCAAATGGCGTGACGGGTCTTTTTGATTCTTTTATATATATATATATATATCATATTTTGAGTCTACCGCGTATCGAACCCTCGCCAAACGTATGGGAGAAGGAGATGTCTCTATCCACTCAGCCATCCGTTTTCATTTGAAATCAACATCGATGTTTTAAATCACCAACTACCGAAAGCAACAAAGTGTTAAGGACGTAATTCTGTTTCCCATTTTGACATAAGCTCTTTCATTTTACTTCTTCTCCTTTTGAATTTAGTCATTAATATCTATTTTCCCAATATGCTTCACGAAGTGTCTATTTTAGCAATATTCGTCACAAAGTGTCTATTTTAGCAATATTCATCACAAAGTGTCTATTTTAACAATATTCTTCACGAAGTGTCTATTTTAGCAATACACTTCATGAAGTGTCTATTTTAGCAATATACTTCATGAAGTGTCTATTTTAGCAATATTCTTCACGAAGTGTCTATTTTAGCAATATTCTTCACGAAGTGTCTATTTTAGCAATATTCTTCACGAAGTATCTATTTTAGCAATATACTTCATGAAGTGTCTATTTTAGCAATATACTTCACGAAGTATCTATTTTAGCAATATTCTTCACGAAGTGTCTATTTTAGCAATATACTTCATGAAGTGTCTATTTTAGCAATATACTTCATGAAGTGTCTATTTTAGCAATATTCTTCACGAAGTGTCTATTTTAGCAATATTCTTCACGAAGTATCTATTTTAGCAATATACTTCATGAAGTGTCTATTTTAGCAATATTCTTCACGAAGTATCTATTTTAGCAATATACTTCATGAAGTGTCTATTTTAGCAATATACTTCATGAAGTATCTATTTTAGCAATATTCTTCACGAAGTATCTATTTTAGCAATATTCTTCACGAAGTGTCTATTTTAGCAATATTCTTCACGAAGTATCTATTTTAGCAATATACTTCATGAAGTGTCTATTTTAGCAATATACTTCACGAAGTATCTATTTTAGCAATATTCTTCACGAAGTATCTATTTTAGCAATATTCTTCACGAAGTATCTATTTTAGCAATATTCTTCACGAAGTATCTATTTTAGCAATATACTTCATGAAGTGTCTATTTTAGCAATATACTTCACGAAGTATCTATTTTAGCAATATTCTTCACGAAGTATCTATTTTAGCAATATACTTCACGAAGTATCTATTTTAGCAATATTCTTCACGAAGTATCTATTTTAGCAATATACTTCACGAAGTATCTATTTTAGCAATATTCTTCACGAAGTATCTATTTTAGCAATATACTTCATGAAGTGTCTATTTTAGCAATATACTTCACGAAATGTATTTTTTCAGTATTATAATTCACACAGTGTCTGTTTCAGCAATATACTTCACTCTCGTAAACAGCTCATCCAAAGAGCAGAAAAGTCATGTCTTTCAGAGCCGTCTCATCATTATCAAGCACCTGCTGGTGTAGGCGACCATGTCCCTCCAGAACTTTTTTTTCTCTATTACAGTTTATAATTTCTGTTTTTAACTTCCTACCAAGCCTTCTTTTCTTTTAAACTGTCTTATATCTTTTTTTCTCTCTGTTTCCTTTCATTTTTTGTCCACATGTCACAATAACTGCCTAGATGTTTCCTTCTCAAATATGAAAATAAAATGGATCCATATTTTCTTTGAGACTTCACTCTTCCCTGGTCTCTAGGAAGTGAGATCCAATGTCTTGCCCGGACACACAACCACAAGAAGACAAGAGATCTCCTGTGCATTCGCAAGAACTCTTGGCATCTAAGAATTGAGAAGAGTAGGACAGACTGGTCGCTGCTCGAGCAAAGTTGTCAGCAAAAACCTACCCGCGTCGATAGATTCGAGGATGTGCTACAGCGTTCATATTTCTTCTTCTACCTTTCAGCTCCCTGTGGAGCATAGGTCTTCAACAAACACTTTCCAAGCCGTTCTGTTTCTTGTCATTCTTTTTAGATCATTCAATGTCTTCCCCATCATCTTCATCTATGCTTCTATCTGCCTTCTCCAAGAATTCCATGGTCTTCCTTTTTGTCTTTTCCCCTGGGGATTCCAAAAAGAGGGCCTGTTGTGTAATACTCTCAGTTGGCTTTCGCAGTGTGTGTCCTATCCAGCGCCATCGTCTTCGCTGTATCTCTTTATCCACTAGTATTTGACTGGTACATTTCCATAATTCTATGTTAGTGATTTTGTCCTGCCATTTCCATCCTTTTATTCTACGTAATAATCCATTAATGAACGTCTGTATCTTCATGATTGTCAATTTTGTTGCTCTCCATGTTTCACAGCCATATAATAGAACTGACTTAACATTGGAGTTGAAAATGTTTATTTTTGTATTTAACCTAATTTCTTTAAAGAAGGAATTTAATTCCTTAAAAAGGTTAAAGCTCTCCTCCTAGTTGTCTCCAAAATTCCGATGGGAAAATCAGACCACCTATGGGTTCGCCAGGGATGTAGTGAAGACGATCATAAAATAACATAGTATATTTTTTTTTAAACGGTTGATTTATTTCCTCCTGATATCGGTAATAAACTTCCTTTTTGCTTTGGCCTCTTTTAGAACTTCCTCATTACTTTTGTTAGCAGTCCATGATATTCTCAACATTCTTCTAATTAGTTCAGGGTTTGTTATGAACTGCCCTATTACATGTTGCGAGACTTAACATAAAAAAAAGTAAAGTACCCCCGTCACGCCAAGTGGCTTATAGGGAAATATTGTGTTAGTGACCCTATATTTTACAGACCTTCGGCACATGATTTTTGGGGTAATGTGGTCGGTATTACGCCTGTGCTGCTTTACTTTCCCAGAAAAAAAAATCCGGTACCCATTAAAGGCTGGGTGAACCCGGAAGCCGTCGGTTGGGATCGAACCCTACCCCTTGTCCTTTGTTGTCCAGTTCACTAACCACTGAGCTATCGTGGCTCCGAGACTTAACATGATTTGGTTTTTCTCTATTTTGTGATGTTTAATTAATACATTCATACTGGATAGTCCCTATATATATATATATATATATATATATATATATATATATATATATATAGACGAATTTAATCAATATATAGCGATTGAAACTAGATAATTAGAGTATATAGATAGTTATAAACTCTATGTAGAGATTAATACCTGGTAGTCACAATCTATAGACGGTTATAAACTTTATATTGAGATTTATACTGGATAGTCACAATATATAGACGGATATAAACTCTATGTAGAGATTTATACTGAGTCATCATCATCATCAGGTACCGGGCCTATTGGCGTAGGTGATCATGTCTCTCCACAACTTTCGATCTCGGCAGCTATTTATCATTTCTGTTGTTGACCTTCTGCCAACCCATTCTCTTAAGCTGTCTTATTTATTCTCTTTGCTTCCCTCTATCTCTTCGTCCCTTAATTTTTCCAGTTGTTACAATATATTGCATTTGTTCTCTTCTCATTACATTGCCAAAAACTCTCAACATTCTTCTGTAAAACCACATTTCTACAGACTCCAGAGATTTTCTTGTCTGTTGTCCTATTGTCCATGATTCGCGTCCATATGTTAAGACTGGCTCTACGTAACATTAAGAACTCTTTTTCTTGTTTCTATTGTCAAAAATGGATTGCATAGTATCTTCCTCATTTTTGGAAAGCTGCTTTTGCCTGAGCCATTCTGCATCTCACCTCTTTTGTACATCTTCCGCCTGAGGTTAACAAAGTTCACAAATAGTATTAGTATATAGATGATTATAAACTCTATACAGAGATTGATACTGACTAGTCACTGTATATAGATGGCTATAAATTATTACATAGCAAGATTGTGTTTAAACAGGAATGAGAACAAACAAAAAGAAAGGTTAGGTTATATAATTAATGAGTGATTTAATGAGTGTAAAGGGCAGGTGAATTTGTGTAAAGGGCAGGTGAATTTGTGTAAAGGGCATGTGGTTTTGTGTATAGGGCAGGTGTAAGCAAAATGAAATTTGCAGCCGCTGTCGATGGTCGGTGAGGGCTGTAAGTGAATTGGGAGGGGGGGGGGGGGTGGATGTAGATGTATTAATGGGTGCATGTTTGAGTCGGTGGGTTGGATGATTGTGAATGAGTGGGTGGGTTATTTGGTGCATGGGTGGGGTGAATGTGTGAATGGGTGGGTTAGTGCTTGATTGAGTGGTTTGGTAGGTGAGTGGATGTGTGAGTGGGAAAGTTGGTTGGTGTGTGGATAAGTGGATGTTTGAGTGGGGTGGGGGGTGGGGGGGTGGGTTGGTGCGTGAGTGGATGTGTGAGAAGTAGCCTTTTTGTTGCGTTAGTGCATGTGTGATTGGGTGGTTTCGTTTGTGATTGGGTAGATGTATGAATGCATGGCTTGGTTGTTGCGTGGATGAATTATGAGTGCGTGGCTTGTTTGCTGCATGGGTGCATGTGTGAGTACGTGGTTTGTTAGTGCGTGGGTGGATGTGTGGGTGGATGTGTGGGTGGATGTGTGGGTGGATGGATGTGTGAGTGGATGGTTTGTTAGTGTGTGGGTGGATGTGTGAGTGGATGGTTTGTTAGTACGTGGGTGGATGTGTGGGTGGATGTGTGAGTGGATGGTTTGTTAGTACGTGGGTGGATGTGTGGGTGGATGTGTGAGTGGATGGATGTGTGAGTGGATGGTCTGTTAGTGCGTGGGTGGATGTGTGACTGTGTGGGTTAGTTGGTGCGTGGGTGGATATGTGAGTGGAAGGTTTGTTAGTGCGTGGGTGGATGTGTGAGTGGATGGATGTGTGAGTGGATGGTTTGTTAGTGTGTGGGTGGATGTGTGAGTGGATGGATGTGTGAGTGGATGGTTTGTTAGTGTGTGGGTGGATGTGTGAGTGGATGGTTTGTTAGTACGTGGGTGGATGTGTATGTGGATGGTTTGTTAGTGCGTGGATGGATGTGTGAGTCGATGGTTTGTTAGTATGTGGGTGGATGTGTGACTGTGTGGGTTGGTTGGTGCGTGGGTGGATGTGTGAGTGGATGGTTTGTTAGTGCGTGGGTGGATGTGTGAGTGGATGGTTTGTTAGTGTGTGGGTGGATGTGTGAGTCGATCGTTTGTTAGTGTGTGGGTGGATGTGTGAGTCGATGGTTTCTTAGTGCATGGGTGGTTGTGTGAGTGGATGGATGTGTGAGTCGATGGTTTCTTAGTGCGTGGATGGATGTGTGAGTGGATGGTTTGTTAGTGCGTGGGTGGATGTGTGAGTGGGTGGTTTGTTAGTGCGTGGGTGGTGGACGTGTGAGTGGATGGTTTGTTAGTGCGTGGGTGGATGTTTGAGTAGATGGTTTGTTAGTGCGTGGGTGGATGTGTGAGTGTGTGGCTTGGTTGCTGCGTGGGTGTATGTGTGAGTACGTGATTTGTTCGTGCGTGTGTGAATGTATGAGTGGGTGGTCTATTAATGCGTTGGTGGATGTGTGAGTGGATGGTTTGCTAGTGCGTGGGTGGATATGTGAGTACGTGATTTGGTTGGTGCGTGGGTGGATGCTTGAGTGTGTGGATGTTTGAATGGGTGGTTTGTTAGTGCGTGGGAGGATGAGTAAGTCGATGGCGTGTTTGTGCGTGGGTAGTTGGGTTCGTGGGTGGTTTGGTTGGTGCGTGGGTGGTTCTGTGAGTGGGTGGTTTGTTTGTGCGCGGGTGGGTTGATGTGTAAGTCTGTGGCTTGGTTGATGCATGGGTGGGTGTGTGTAAGTGGATGCGTTGCTAGTGCGTGAATGGGCGTGTGAGTGTGTAGGTTGTTAGTGTGTGGGTGGATGTGTGAATGTGTGGGTTCGATGAAGCATGGATGGATGTATGAGTGGGTGGTTGGGTGGGTGGGTCAATGCGTGAGTGAGTGAATGAACCAGTGAATGGGTGAGAACCAAATACATTTAACAATAAATTATTCGGCAACGCTGGGAGAAAATTATTTGAGTGAATGGACGAACGAATAAAATAAATCTTGGGAAAATATCACAGTGGGAAATAGATAGAGAGACAGAGCATGAGAGAGAGAGGTCACAGAAGGGATAAACACAGAAACAAAACTAAATAATATACGATCTACATTATACCGCCCACACACTCTCCGGATGCGGCAGTCGGTCATTTCCGTAAACACATATTTTTATGAACGCCCACACTAGAAAAATGCTCACTGAAAGTTTAGCATCACCACCCCCGCACATTCGGATCCTGGTCAAGCCTGTGGTGGGAGATTATTCCCAAAGAATTGTTTCCCCTTATCAGGGAGGGGAAAAAAATCCTGTGGTGTTATCTCCCTTTACGTTACATGAGCCTCGGGCAAATAGGAAATTCCTTCCTGCTGATACTCTATATTGACTTCCGTTTCTTATCTTCCCAAGAAAATGAAGTAAATAAAATAAGAGAAAGCTAAAAACCGTTAGTTGACAAGAATGGGTTATGCATGTAGTTTATTTTTTTTTCTTTCCTGCTTGGAATATTTTGTAAAATATGAGCAAATGAGTGAAATAGAAGGTGGCTGCTATAAGACACAAGAAGAATGTTAGGAAAATAGTAAAGAAATAAAAATGTGTAAAGTAAAGTAAAGGTTCCCTCCACGGATAACTAGGCGTATGGGGTACGGTATCTGGCGTTAGTGAATATATTTCCCATGACCACGGCACATTTTTAGAGTGATGTGGTCGGTATCACGTCAGGCCGCATTAACTTCACAGAAACATCTCTGGCAATCACTTTAGAGGCTGGGTGACCTTAGAACCGTGTCGGTCAGAAAAGAGAAATCTGTCACTTCTGGGAATTGAACGCCGGTCCTTCTGATCAGGAAGCGAGCACACTAACCACTCAGCTACTGAGGCTCTGTAATGACTTAGTGGTAGGAAGTATTAATGATCGTTAACGTTCAAAGTTACAGCGTGTGGGGATGGGGACCAGATTTGTTTGCTCATATTGTCTTACAGACAAGAAAATCACTGGAGTCTGTAGAAATGCGGTTTTACAGAAGAATATTGAGAATGCCATTGACAGCTAAGAAGAGTAATGAAAATGTTCAGATAAAGGCCAAAGTAAATAGAGAGCTAATTTTTAATATTAGGAAGATATAATCATCATTTTTTGGCCATGTAATGAGAAGAGAACAACTGCAATATATTGTGACAAATGGGAAAATTGAGGGGCGAGGAGATTGAGGGAAGCAAAGAGAAAAGATGCCAGACAGTTTAACTGGATGGCATGACGGAAGATCAACAACGGAAATGATAAATAACTGTTGAGATCGAAAGTTGTGGGGAGACATGATCCCCTAAGCCAGAGGCCCGGTACATAATGATGATCCCAGCTCAGTGTGACTGAAACGCATTGTTCCAGCTCCGGAGATGGAACAAGTAGAGATGGAACTCACATTCATTTGATGGTAGAGGAGCTGCTATAATAATTACAGAACTGACATTCCCACGAAAGATAAACAGACAATGTCATAGACAGAATGTAGGGCGGATACATAAATATAGAGAAATATACTGAATGTTGAGAATACCATGGACAGCTAAGAAGAATAATGAAAACCTTTTGAAAGAGGCCAAAGAAAAAAGAGAGCTAATTTCCAATATTAGGAAGAAACAATCATCATTTTTTGGCCATGTAGTGAGAACGGAACAGCTTCAATATATTGTAACAACTGGGAAAATCGAGGGAAGAAGAGATAGAGGGAAGCAAAGAGAAAATATACCAGACAGCTTAAGAGAATGGCTTAGCAGAAGGTCAACAACGGAAATGATAAATAACTGTCGAAATCAAAAGTTGTGGAGAGACATGATCACCTACGCCAGCAGGCACGGTACTTGATGATGATGATGATGATGATACAGACACATTTTCAGAAGATACACAAACAGAAGAAGAGACTAACAGGTATGTCGATAAACAGACAGACCGTTGAACAGGATAACACATACACAGACTGAAAGACATCGATTAGAATAACAGGCATACAGAGAGGAGAACAGACAGACAGAGGATGCGTATTTAAAGATAATTATGCAGACGTTGTTTAAAACGTTGTGCTGTGATAAACATAATCTGTCAACACAAAATAGGAAGTCCAATCAAGATATATAACTAATGAGCAAACTATACAACTTTAGAACATTATCATCATCATTATGTGCCATACCGGTTGGCGTAGGTGATCATGTCCCTCCACAATCTTCTATCTACAGTGCATCGTATCAGTTCTGTTGTTGACTGTTTTCCATGCCATGACACCAAGCTATCCAGTATTTTTTCTCATTGTCGTCCACGATCTCTTTTTCCTATTATTTTGCCCGTTGAAACCAAGTATTCCAACTTTCCTCTTCTCATGGTGTGCCCAAAAAATGTTGATTGTTTCTTTCTGATGTTATTTAAGAGTTCACTTTTTGTGTTGGCCTATTTGAGAACTTCCTTGTTGTTCTTTTTAGCTGTCCAGGGAACTTTCAACATTCTTCACATTATGATGCATCATACATTCAATTTGGTGTTGTGACTATAACATCAGCTAGTTTGTCTGCGCATTCGTTTCATTGTATTTTACAGTGTGATGGTATCCACAAGATGACCACTCTCTGTAAGTTATTGTACAATTGGTCTAGGGTTGTTCGCATGTCGTCTAGCTCGCTGTTCAGGGAGAAAAGTGGGGGAGAGGGGGGGGGCTGTCAGTGCATCTAATAGTAGTTGCACACGTTATATTTATGTGCGCGTGGCCGTGCGGCTAAAGCCACTGTTCCGCTGGTTGAAAATCTGACGTTCGGTGTTCGAAGCCCGCGGTAGACAGAAAGGATTTTTTCTATTGGGAGTGAAATATAAAATCCTGAGTCGCACACGTCGTGGCGACTGCTTGACCAAGCGGCCTTTATCCCTCTGGTTCTATCGTCCCATCCCCCCCCCCCCCACCCCGACATACACCAGCAATGGTACAATGTGTCGTTAAGATAGTTATATTTATTTATTGATATGATTACAAGAGAAAGATGAATAAACATAATACTGCATAATGTATCGTACTTCTTGATTATCACAAAGACAATTCAGTTAAAAGTGCAATAAAGCGAAAAGTTGTCACAAATGTTAAAAGTGAAAGTATAGGCATTCTCCATCCTTCCGTGCGTGAGTGTGGAGTATGCTGCATGAAGCTGTATTTTTTTCTATGACTTAAGTTACACTTTTGTGTCATGTGGCAAAATAATGCCATGTCGCTCTTACTTCCTAAAAAATGTCTCTGTTACCAATTTTTAAAGGCTGGGTGAATCCCGAAGCAATGTTCTTGTGAAGGAAAGAAATCCGCCACTTCTGGAAATTTACCCTTCTGATCAGGAGCGAGAGCAAAAAGCACTCGGTCACCACGACTACAAACAAACAAATGCACGTAACCGAAGAACGGGTCAACAAAAGAACATGTTCCTCTTCATTATAAAAATTGAATAGCTATTATTCATTACTTTTGCACTGAATTTTGCTCTGAATTTTGTAACAAATAGAACATGCACAGCTGTTGGATTTCATCTGGTTGGGATTTTTATTTATGATTTCTCTCTGTGGCAACCACCCTTGGTCTCAGCAGCGAGGCCTTTTAAGACGTCAATTTCTCATCGACGGAAAAATTATGAGTACCTCCGAAGTCGCAGTTATCTACCTGTGCGGCGAGGGACTCATGTGCACACGGCTGCCAGGGAAATATGGATTAACACGCAAAATTCAGTTCCTATTCACTAGGGACTTCGTCAGGGGTTAAAGCTGGCGAACGAAAGACAAAAAATCTCAAAGTATCATTTAGCTATGCACAAATAAATGTTGCTTTATTTTTGTTGCTGTGAATGAAGATTGAGTTATTGAGTTATTTGCGGGTCATCATCACTTCACTCCGAGCATGTCCTTAGGTGCTCAGATCCCCTCCACAGGAAGTTTCGCAATGTCCAGCGACTGACGACTCCAAATCAATGAATGACGACATCCTGAGGGAACTACATTCCACTTATTCTTGAGATTTGTATTTTATTGCAGTTGCTCAAATTTGGGAGACTGAAGAAAAATGATAATTTTCTAGAATAGTTCATTTTGACGCTGCTGATATTTTAGTCAAATACTTGGGCACAATAATAACATCAGATGGAAGATGCACCACAGAAATAAAAAAAAACAGAATAAGAAGTAAAGTAAAGTAAAGTAAAGTAAATTAAAGTAAAGAGCCCCAGTCACGCCAAGTGGCGTATAGAGAATATGGTGTTAGTGACCATAAATTTTACAGACCTTCAGCACAAGATGTTTGGGGTAATGTGGTCGGTATCACGCTCGTGCCGCTTTTTACTTTCCCAGAAAACATCCGGTACCCATTTAAGGCTGGGTGAACCCAGAAGCCGTTGGTTGGGATAGAACCCTACCTCATGTCCCTGGTAGTCCAGTTTAAAAAGCAGAATAGTTCAGGCCAAAATAGCATTTCAGAAAATAAAAAATATCTTATGCAACAAATCTATGTTAATAGAAGTGAGAAAGAGAGTTCATCGGTGCTATACAGAACCAATTCTGACCTATTGAAGCGAATCATGGACAGTAAACAAACAAATGAAAAGACGATTAGAGGCCACAGAGATGGGATTTTTCAGAAGAATGTTGAAAGTTCCCTGGACAGCTAAAAAAGACTAATAAAGAAATTCTCAAAGACCCCAACACAAAAAGGGAGGTCCTAAAAACATTAGAAAGAAACAATCAACATTTTTTCGGGCACATCATGAGAAGAGGAAAGTTGGAATACTTGGTTACAACTGGCAAAATAAAAGGAAAGAGAGATGGTGGACGACAAAGAGAGAAGATACTAGATATCTTGGTGTCATGGCATGGAAAACAGTCAACACCAGAACTGATGCGATGCACTGTGGATAGAAGATTGTGGAAGGACATGATCGCCTACGCCAACTGGTATGCACGTGATGATGATGATGATATTTTAGATTTAAAAAACATGTATGAGAATAAAAATGTCAAAATTTGACTCTTTTTGATGTAAAATAATCACATTTCAGTCACAAATATTGTGGTAAATTTAAATTATAGCGTCTCTTATAATAATTTGTAATGGACTATAGAAGAATTATATACTCAACTCATGTTTCAGAGGGAGCCGCGATAGCTCAGTGGTTAGTGAACTGGACTACAAAGGACTAGAGTTCGGGTTCGATCCTGATCGACGGTTTCCGGGTTCGCCTATCCTTAAATGGGTACCTGAATTTTTGTGAGAAAGTAAAGCGACACGGGCGTAATACCGACCACATTACCCCACAAAAATCATGTGCCGAAGGTCTATCAAAATTATGGTCACTAACACCCTATTCCCTATACGCCACTTGGCATGACGGGGGCTCTTACCAATATTACTAAAATATAACCAACAAGCAGTCAGGCATAAAATAACACACCATAACTTGACATGATATGATATAACGCAACATAGCACAAAATAACATCACAAATTTTGAACCAACTCATTTCACATTCTCCAACTGAAATTTCTTCTCACTCGCTTTCATTAAATTTTCATAATCTTTTCAATGGAAACGAATATTGTCAATTATTTGTTTGTTGTTTTTTTTCTCTCCAAAATTACGCTGGAAACAGACGAACAGCACGCGAGTTTAAAGACTTTTAGTTTATCAACCCCTGCATCGTTTTCGCCCACGCGTTCCCTTCGAGTTCATCTACCTTTCAGCTCCCTGTGGAGCATAGGTCTTCAATAAACACTTTCCAAGCCGTTCTGTTTCTTGTTATTCCTTTACGATCATTCCATGTCTTCCCAATCATCTTCATCTCTGCTCCAAGAATAGTTTGATCTTCCTCTTTATCTTTTTCTTTGGGGGTTAAAAAAAAAGGGGCCTGTTGTGTAAACTCTCAGTTGGCTTCCGCAATGTGTGTCCTATCCAGCGCCGTCGTCTTCGCTGTATCTCTTTATCCACTGGTATTTGACTGGTACATTTCCATAATTGTATGTTAGTTATTTTGCCCTGCCATTTCCATCCTTTTATTCTGCGTAAGCATCCATTAATGAACGTCTGTATCTTCATAATTGCCATTTTTTTTGCTCTCCATGTTTCACAACCATATAATAATACTGACTTAACAGTAGTGGAGTTGAAATATTTAAGTTTTGTATCTAACCTAATACCGTTGGATTTCCATGTTTCGAAGTGCAACAGATGGACCTATTGCTTTTAATATCCTTTTTTTAAAATATCATTTTCTGTTCCTCCTTCTTTGTCTATTTTACTGCCCTATATCTATTTATATGTAAGATGGTACGTCTAGTAGAGGTATTTCTCCTCTTATTATATAGTTATTGAAAGTTACATTAATTCTCATAATTTTGGTCTTATCTCTATTTATTTTCAGTCCCATCTGTTGTGATATCTCACCAAGTATGCTTATTTTATCTTGCATGTGTTGATGGTTGTGTGATAGGAGGGTTATGTCATCATCAAAGTCTAAATCATCAAGTTGCTTGGTAAGTGACCACTGGATTCCATTTCTGTTATTCTGAGTTATTTTCATAATCCAATCTATGGCCAGTAGAAATAGAAATGAAGATAGAAGGCATCCCTGCCTTACTCCTGTTCTTATTTTCTTATTATCCCTTCCAGTTATTCAATAGCAGATACCTTAAATGATAACCGAGAACCGAATAGCATTTATTTCACTGGGTAATTTCCCTACTCGTTCATATTTCATTCTTTTCATTTTACTTCCGTGGGCTTGGCCTTTCAGCTTCCTGCATGTTATTGACTTTTTAGTGTTTGCGCAAACATGAAGAGGACGTATTCTACAATAGATTACAATAAGGAAATGTCAGATAAGAGAAGAAGAATATGTTTTTTTAAAAAGAAGTTTAATAAATAATTGTTTGTAAAAAAGTAAACATTAAAGTGTAAAGTGTAAAAGTTAAAAAGACATCATTGCTAAGTATCTTTCTCTTTTAATGCATACACCCTTTATGTGTTTCACTTTATGTATGGCGGTTAAAAGATTATTTATAATCACCAGCATGTTGCATGTCCTTTGCAGAAAGTTGCATTCACCACAGTCCGTCTGACAAAATCACTGTCTCTAGCCAGATCTCCCACGGAGCATTGCATTCACCACAGTCCGTCTGATAGAATCACTGTCTCTAGCCAGATCTCATACAGAGCATTGCATTCACCGCAGTCCGCCTGATAGAATCACTGTCTCTAGCCAGATCTCCCACAGAGCATTGCATTCACCACAGTCCGTCTGATAGAACCACTGTGTCTAGCCAGATCTCCCACAGAGCATTGCATTCACCACAGTCCGTCTGATAGAATCACCGTCTCTAGCCAGATCTCCCACAGAACATTGCATTCACCGCAGTCCGTCTGATAGAATCACTGTCTCTAGCCAGATCTCCCACAGAGCATTGCATTCACCGCAGTCCGTCTGATAGAATCACTGTCTCTAGCCAGATCTCCAACAGAGCATTGCATTCACCGCAGTCCGTCTGATAGAATCACTGTCTCTAGCCAGATCTCCCACAGAGCATTGCATTCACCGCAGTCCGTCTGATAGAATCACTGTCTCTAGCCAGATCTCCCACAGAGCATTGCATTCACCACAGTCCGTCTGATAGAATCACCGTCTCTAGCCAGATCTCCCACAGAACATTGCATTCACCACAGTCCGTCTGATAGAATCACTGTCTCTAGCCAGATCTCCCACAGAGCATTGCATTCACCACAGTCCGTCTGATAGAATCACTGTCTCTAGCCAGATCTCCCACAGAGCATTGCATTCACCACAGTCCGTCTGATAGAATCACCGTCTCTAGCCAGATCTCCCACAGAACATTGCATTCACCACAGTCCGTCTGATAGAATCACTGTCTCCAGCCAGATCTTCCACAGAATGTTGCATTCACCACAGTCCATCTGAAACAATCTCTATCTCCAGCCAGACCTCCCACAGAACGTTACAATCAGCACAGTGCGTCTGAAAGAATCTGTATCTAGCCAGATCTCACATATAATGTTACAATCAGCACAGTGCGTCTGAAAGAATCTATATCTAGCCAGATCTCACATATAATGTTACAACCAGCACAGTGCGTCTGAAAGAATCTGTATCTAGCCAGATCTCACATATAATGTTACAATCAGCACAGTGCGTCTGAAAGAATCTCAGTCTCTAGCCAGATTTCCCAATTCTTCTTTTGTCATGTTCAATGTCTCCTTGATATCTTGAAACCACCTTTCTTCTTAGTCTGCCCCTTTGAGTCGTCCAGGAACCATGCCTTCCATTATTGTTGTTCCTTCCAGCCGCTGTTCCTTTTGACGTGGCCATACTATTTTAGTATCTTCTGTAGAACAGTGTTTATAACCCAATTCTTATTTATGTTTTAGTCTTTTAGTTTCTCTACATTGCTCTTTTTCATTATGCAAAGTATCCAAAAGATCGTTACGATAGCGTCATTTGCGTGATGTTTTTGGCAGGAAATAACTCTGGAGGCAAAACGGGCACTATACAATACAATCTTCATCCCAACGTTGTGCTACCAATGCCAGACCTGGACCCTAGATGTAAGAACAATAAGAAAAATAACCTCTACAGAGATGAAATGTGTTAGACGAATGACAGGAAACAGTCTGAGAGATAAGATCAGAAATGAAGAACTGAGAAAAAAGCTAGGAATAGCCCCCGCCATATAATATATAAGGAAACGACAGATAAAATGGGTGCGCCACGTGACAAGGCAGAAAGAACAAAACACAACACAACGAGGCTTCAACAAACGTTGTGAGAACACCAGACCCAAGGGTCGAACACAAAAAAGATGGGTCGATGGAATATTAGAAGCACTAGGAAACATAACAGCAGCAGAGGCGAACAGAAGAGCAAACGACCGCAAATCATATTTCCCCTCGACGCTGAAAGGCAGATGAGGAAGAAAAGAAGAAGAGAAGAAGAAGTTGCTGGCAGCAAGATACGATTCCTATGTCTTTCGGCCCAACACATGCGATTTGTTCACTCGGCCGGGTCCATTTACATATGAAATGCATTATTTTCTTTGTCTAATCCATTATTGAAAGCAAGATTAAATTTCCTTTACAAGCAAAGAATTACTGTGTAAAAAGAAAATGCAAATTTTTAGCATAACCTTGAAAAGTAGTTTTGAAACGGTGGCAGAGGCGTTAGACATCAGCAGGGATGACTGCTTGCTTGTGTGGGTTCCCCAATGACTAAAGGAGTACACCTCTTCCTCATCCACCCTTACAAGGACGTTAATTGGGCATGTCTTGTGTTGAGGTTTACAGTATAACAGTGATATTTGCGCCTTTCGGCCCAAGACATCCGACTTCAGCATGAGCAGCAGAGATGAAAGCTTCCAGCGACACATAGCTGATTGTTAGGGCCAGGGTCGGCGCTCCAGAGCTATCCAGACCATAATCCACATCTTCTCGGTGTTTCTAGAAACAAAGTAACTAATCTTGTCTGGCTAAATGCGTAGGGATAGAAAGGCGGGGTAACCCAGTACTGACAAGACCGACAGTTCCCGAAAGTTACTAATAGTCCAGGTTTTACTGACTGACAAGACCGACAGTTCCCGAAAGTTACTAATAGTCCAGGTTTTACTGCAATGGCAACGCAGCGAAATTAACACCCACGTAACGTCCTTTTCTATAACGTGAAACGAATTCCAAACAAACGAGGAAATTAGAGAAATCGCCAATCAACCACTAATATCTTCAGTAATAAAGAAAAGACGATGGTCATATGTTGGACATGTGATGAGAAGAGATAATAACCGAATAGCAAAGCAAGCCCTCATGTGGGAAACAACAGGTAAGAGAAAAAGAGGAAGACCCAGGGAGACACTGAGAAGAACATTGATGAGAGAGGCAAGAGCAGCAGGAATTGGCTCCCTCAATGAGATAGAGCTACTTGCACAGAACAGAGACAGATGGCGAGATTTGATAAAATATCTTTAAAAGAAAACTGCTAGAACAAAAAATTCAGATAGGAGAAGGTGTATCTTGGTCTACGCCCTATGGGCCGGCTACGGCTCGAAAGGTCAATAGATAGATAGATAGAACGTCCTTTTAATGACGCAAGACGAAGAGGTATAGTTATTCCTTTATGGTTATGGTTAGTCGCCGGCCCCGTTATGGTTATGGTTAGTCGAAGGCTCCGGTTATGGTTATGGTTAGTCGAAGGCTCCGGTATCAGTGCAAACGAAATAAAATCCATAATTGCTCAACCGCCCGTGCCAATAGAATCATACTAATTAAGGACTGGTTAGTCTAGAGGCAAGACGTCGGCCTCAAGACAGAGAGGTTGTGGGTTCAAATCCCGGCTACACCAGATTTTTAATTATGATTTTCTCTCTACGGCAACAACCCCTGGTCTCAGCAGTGAGACCCTGCTTGAAACGTCATTTACTCATCGACGGAAAAAATATGAGTACCTCCGAAGTCGGAGTTATCTGCCTGTGCGGCGTGGGACCCCTGTGCACACGGCTGCCAAGGAAAATGGATTAACGCACAAAATTCAGTTCCTAGTCTCTAGGGACTTCGTCAGAGGTAAAAGCCGGCGAACGCTTAAATTTAAAAAAAAATATAAAAAATCAGGAAAGGAATGCCTATGGAATTTACGGAAAGGAATAATAAAAAAAAAATATCACATGTCCCGAACAAAGAAAGGTAGCTGCAGTCCCCATCATAGCAGCTTCAGCACACGCGAATAGAAATAAGGCCAAATAGCACCGAAAGTGAACGCAACTGAACTGTCCTTAGTTATATGATATAATCCATCGTAAGCAATCGGAATATAGTTATTCCTTTAGTCATGGGGTGAGCGCAAAGAAGAGAAAGGTGTTTGAGAAATCTTCCTTTCTACAAAATAACTCCAAATTTATTGCCACGACTGTCCAAAATAGTGTTTGTTTGATTGCACTCATGGTGACAATGTTGTGTATTTAAAATATGAGTTATAAAAAAGTAAAGTACTCCCGTCACGCCAAGTGGCGTATAGGGAATATGGTGTTGTGACCATAAATTTTACAGACCTTCAGCGCATTATTTTTGGGGTAATGTGGTCGGTATTACGCCAGTGCCGCTTTACTTTCCCAGAAAAAAAAAATCCGGTACCCATTAAAGGCTGGGTGAACCGGCAGCCGTCGGTGATGATCGAACCCTGCTTCTTAAATTATGAGTTATGTTCAACATATAAACATGAAATTTAACACAGGCATAGATCTATCTGGACATAATAGGAAAAGAAAGCAAAAAGAAAGTTCTCAGTCAGAATATTAAATAAATAGATATAATAGCCATATCGAAGGAACAATCATCACCATCATTCAGAATAAAAATAAACAGGACGAATCTGAAACAAGTGCAACGCCTCAAATACTTTGGCACAATAATAACTTCAGACGGAAGATGCACCAAAGAAGTAAAAAGCAGAATTTTAAAAAAAGTATAAAGTACCCCGTCACGCCAAGTGGCGGCGTATAGGGAATATGGTGTTAGTGACCATAAATTTTACAGACCTTCGGCACATGATTTTTGGGGTAATGTGGTCGGTATTACGCCCGTGCCGCTTTACTTTCCCAGAAAAAAATCCGGTACCCATTTAAGGCTGGGTGAACCCTACCCCTTGTCCTTTGTAGTCCAGTTCACTAACCACTGAGCTATCGCGGCACCACAAAAAAAAAAAAACAGAATAGCTCAGGCCAAATTAGCATTTCAGAAAATTAAAAACGTCTTATGCAATAAATCTATGTCAATAGAAATGAGAAAGAGAGTTCATCGGCACTATATATATAACCAATTCTGACCTATGGAAGCGAATCATGGTCAGCAAACAAACAAATGAAAAGACGATTAGAGGCCACAGAGATGGGATTTCTCAGAAGAATGTTGAAAGTTCACTGGGCACTTAAAAAGACCAACGAGGAATTCTTAAAGAGGCCAACACAAAAAGGGAGCTGCTAAGAAAAGATCAGAAAGAAACAATCAACATTTTCTGACACATTATGAAATGAGGAAAGTTGGAATACTTGGTTACAACCGGCGAAATACAGAAAAAGAGAGATCGCTGACGACAAAGAAAGAAAATACTAGATAGCTGGAAGTCATGGCATGGAAAACAGTCAACAAAAGAAATTGAAGCGATGCACTATGGAAATACTATAGATTGTAGACATGATCGCGTACGTCAATCGGTATGGCACATGATGATGATCGCTGCATTAGGTACAGACAACATTTTGAAAAAAAGATGACAGCCGCAAACAAATGTCCTATTTCGATATGACAGTCCTTTCTATCTAAATTGTGTCCTGGATGGACAGAAAAATCTAGGAACACAACAAGAAAAAAGCGGAAGTTTGAGGCATACCCATGAACCGACTTAATCGATGACCAACCAACCGAAAGTGATAAGAGATTTCTGAACAGATCGATCGATATTTACATTCATTTCAGTTCAAGTTTATTCTGTCCCTTTCATCATGAATTTTTTAAAAAATTGGTAACTAAACTTTATATAGAGAAATGGGGGAGGGGGAGTGGTTGGTCTCGAGGCATGTAGCCGCCCTCGACACAGAGAGGTCGTGGGTTCAAAGCCGGCTGCACACACCAGTTGGGATTTTTGTTTATGATTTCTCTCTGCGGCAACCATTTCTGGTCTCAACAGCGAGGCCTGGTTTGAAACGTCAATTACTTATGGACGGAAAAAAATATGAGTACCTCTGAAGACAGAGTTATCTGTCTGGGCGGTGAGGGACCCCTATGCGCATGGCTGTCAGGGAAAAATGGATTAATCACGCAAAATTCAGTTCCTAGTTTTTAGGGACTTTATCAAAGATAAAAGCTGGCGAACGCTTAAATAAAAAAATAAAATATAAAAAATCCGGAAAGGAATACCTTCCATGGAGATAGCGCTTCGTCTTCAATCCCCACTTATTTCCTTTCCTCAAACACGATGCGAGGAATGAATGATGGAGATATCTTGTAAGTATTGTTGTTTTTGTTCCTCTTCTTTTTCTTCCTCAAATGCCTTTCAGCGTCGAGGGGAGATATAATTTGCGGTCTTTTGCTCTCCTTTTTGCGTCTGCTGCTGTTATGTTTCCTGGTGATTCTAATATTCTGTCGATCCATCTGTTTCGTTTTCGGCCCTTGGGTCTGGTGTTCTCGTGACGTTTGATGAAGTCTCGTTGTGTTGTGTTTTGATCTTTCTGCCTTGTCACGTAGCCAAATCATTGTATCTTTTGTTTCTTTATATATTCTTTGGCGTGAGTTATTCCTAGCTTTTTTCTCAGTTCTTCATTTCTGATCTTGCCTCTTAGGCTGTTTACTGTCATTCGTCTAACACACTTCATCTCAGTAGAGGTTATTTTTCTTGTGGTAAGTATAGATAAGTGTAGTATTTAGACATAGTTTTTTAGGGACATATCAACTTCTTTCCTAGCCGAAAGGGCATGTCTAACTTGTCTGAGATGTATTTCCTGGAAATATTGGCTAGAAGGGCGTAAATTACATCAGCTCTTACAAACCATTTTTTGAAAAATAAGAACATCACTCTTGGCTCTAAAATCAGGATAATGCGCGTCCTTGTTTTATGTTTTTCTATACGCTTGCGACACATAGACTTTTTCTGCGGAACTACAGAAAAAAATACAAGCTATTGATTTATAATGTTATAGTAAGAATTTGGATATCTCTTACTTAGATCGTATCACAAATGCAGATGTTAGCAGACGAATAAAACATGTAATGGAAGTACATGACGATCTTGTGACTATTGTGAAGAAGCGTAAAATAAAATAGTTCTAGCCTAGGTAACAAAGACTATTCTACAAAGAACTGTGAAAGAAGAAAGAATGAGAGGTAGGCAGAAAAGAGGTGGGAATATAAACATAGAAAAATTGATACACCTCGAATTTGCAGGTTCTGAAAGAATGAATGAACCAATCAACCACTAATATCTTCAGTAATAAAGAAAAGACGATGGTCATATATTGGACATGTGATGAGAAGAGATAATAATCGAATAGCAAAGCAAGCCCTCATGTGGGAAAGAACAGGTAAGAGGAAAAGAGGAAGACCCAGGGAGACACTGAGAAGAACATTGATGAGAGAGGCAAGAGCAGCAGGAATCAGCTCCCTCAATGAGATAGAGCTGCTTACACAGAACAGAGACAAATGGCGAGATTTGATAAAATATCTTTAAAAGAATTGAAAACTGCTAGAACAAAAATTCAGATAAGAGAAGGAGTATCTTGGTCTACGCCCTATGGGCCGGCTACGGCTCGAGAGGTCAATAGAGAGAGAGAAAGAATGACTGAACCAACACTGCCGATCTCCAGGGTTTTTTTTGGGATAAAGACAAACAAAAAAGACGCCGAAGAAGAAGGAGAAAAAGATGTATTCATTTTGCCTGATTCATAAAATATTATTTGTTCATGTTCATTATTATTCTTCTTTTCTTCTTTTCTCTTACTGACTGATATCGAAAAGGTGTCGTTGTTATTTGTCGTTCTTGAACTGCTTGAACTGTCTGAATTAGTGATTTCCCTTTGAAGTTACATGTCTCTGTCACTGCATCTATCCATCTTCTTCTGGGTCTTCCTCTTGGTCTCTTTCCATGCATTCTCGAGAAGAACGCCCTTGATGGTGATTAATGAGGATTCATTCTGACCAGGTGGCCCAACCATTTAAGTTGTATGTTCACTATTAAATAGGTTAAAGTTTCTTTCACACCACGGAGTGTGTGTGTGTGTGGGTGTGTGTGTGCGTGTGTGTGTGTGCGTGTGTAGGTGGAGATATGGTTTTAGTGACCATATTTTTCCATGACCACGGCACATGTGTGGGTGATGTGTGTGTGCGCATGTGTGTTTGTGTATATGTGTGTGTATGTGTGTGTGTGTGTGTATGTGTGTGTGTGTGTGTGTGTGTGTGTGTGTGTGGAGAGATATGGTTTTAGTGACCACATTTTTCCATGACCACGGCACATTTGTGGGTGATGTGTGACGTCAGGCCGCCTTTACTTTCTGGAAAAATCTTTGGCAACCATTGTTGGAGGAGGAGTGAATTCTGGACCTTTTCGGTTAATCATCATCATCGAGTGCCGTCTCCGCATCGAAGGTTGGCTACCATGGAACGCCGTTCCACTCTGTCTCTTGCTTTGATAGTGCAGGCTGTTGTCATAGGTTCACTTGTCCATCTTTTGATGTTACTCTTCCATGTTAGTCTTAGTCTGCCTCTGCCTCTTTTACCTTGTATTTCCCTTCCAATATTGCTTTTATTAGGCTTCTGTGTCTTTTAACATGCCCCAAAAATTGCATTTGTCTTGTTGTATTTGAGTTTAGTAGTTCTCTTTTCATTTTTATTTGTTTTAAAACTTCATCGTTTGTTTTCTTTTCTTTCCATTCAATTCTACCTATTTTTCTATAAATCCCACATTTCAAAGGCTTCAATTTTCTGTTCTGTTTTCTTGTCTAATGCCCATGTTTCTGCACCATACAGGAATATTGAGAAGATGTATCATTTTGCTATTATTAGTTTGAGCCCTGGTGTTATTTGTTTTGATGTTATTATATTTTTAATCTGAATAACAGGTTCAGTAATTGTACGACTAAAGAGGAACAACTTCGCTGCAATTGCCAATGAAATAACTACTGGAGACCCAGTACTTTCCCAAACAATATCGAAACCCTTAGGCCCATCTGATATGTTTCCTCATGGAAAACATAAAATACCAGAACTTAAGGAAAATATAACAGGAATCACGAAAAAAGGCACCCAATCAACTTTAAAAACAACTTTAAAGCAGAAACTGAGGCCATCAGAGAGGCTGCAACACTGGCTACTCAACACAAAAATAACATGCACAAACAAATTGGTGATTCTGACTGATGCACTGTCAGTACTGGGAGCCGCGATAGCTCAGTGGTTAATGAACTGGACTACAAAGGACAAGGGGTAGGGTTCGATCCCAACCGACGGCTCCGGGTTCACCCAGCCTTAAATGGGTACCGGATTTTTTTCTGGGAAAGTAAAGCACCACGAGCGTAATACCGACCACATTACCCCAAAAATCATGTGTCTGTAAAATATAGGGTCGCTAACACCATATTTCCATATACGCCACTTGGCGTGACGGGGGTAATTTACTTTTTTTTTACTGTCAGTACTATCAGCTCTAAAAAGCCCCAAGAACAATGAACTAGATGACTTGAGAACAACCCTGGACCAACTATGCAATAACTTCCAGAGAGTAGTCATTCAGTGGATACCATCACCCTAAAATATACACGGGAACGAACGCGCAGACAAATTAGCTCAAGAGTGAGGGAGATTACCACAAGAGAACCATCCGCTCAGTTATGATGAAGCCAAATCCATCCTCAAAGGTCAGTTCCATGAAAAATGGAAACGAGAACACCCAAAGCATAACAAGAGTGACGGAGACCACCAACTATCAAGGAGGGATCAAGTCATCATACTTCGTCTACGCACTGGCCACAGTAGAATGAGAAATCACATGTTCACCAAATTCAAAATAGGTACAACCAGCCTATGCCACTGTACACTGGACAATATGACTACAAAACATGTTCTACAGGATTGCCCCCAGTACACAGACCTGAGAAGAGCAATGCGGTCTACACCCACCTCCCTGGAAGAGAAACTATATGGGGCAATCGATTCGCTTAAACAGACAGCTGACTTCATGAGAGAGTCTGGAATCCTACTCTGATTGAGTCTTGATCGCATATATATATATATATATATATATATATATATATATATATATATATATATATATATATATATATATATATATATATGTATATTTAATTACATTAAAATTACTTTTTGCCATTCCTATTGTTTTGTTTATTTCATTTGTACATTTTTCCATCACACTAGTTAAAGTATGTCCCAAGTAGTTGTAGCTCTTCCGGTAAGAAAACAAAATTCCGCCACTTCTAAATTTTCATCATACATGGGGTTTTTGCAGTTACAAAGTTTAGATTTTAAACATTTATATATATATTAATCTCTAAAAGCCATGTTAGAGCACAGACCAATGAACTTGTCCGCTAAAAGCCATGTTTGAGCACAGGCCAATGAACTTGCCCGCGGCAAGCCATGTTAGAGCACAGGCCAATGAACTTGTCCGCTAAAAGTCATGTTACAGCACAGGCCAATGAACTTGTCCGCTAAAAGCCATGTTAGAGCACAGGCCAATGAACTTGTCCGCTAAAAGCCATATTAGAGCACAGGCCAATGAACTTCCCCGCGGCAAGCCATGTTAGAGCACAAGCCAATGAACTTGTCCGCTAAAAGCCATGTTACAGCACAGGCCAATGAACTTGTCCGCTAAAAGCCATGTTAGAGCACAAGCCAATGAACTTGTCCGCTAAAAGCCATGTTAGAGCACAGGCCAATGAACTTGTCCGCTAAGAGCAAGGGTTTTACTTGTTTCTTCATCTTCTACCTTTCAGTTCCCTGTGTCATTTTCCTTGGTGATTCCATAAGAAGTCATATTGTGTAATACTCTCAGTTTGCTACCGTAGTGTGTGTTCTATCCAGCACCATCGTCTTCGCTGTATCTCTTTATCTACATGTACTTGACTGGTACTTTTTCCATAATTCTACGTTAGTGATTTTTGTCCTGCCATTTCCATCCTTTTAATCAGTGTAAGCATCAATTAATGAAAGTCTGTATCTTCATGATTGTCATTTTTGTTGTTCTCGATTTTTCACAGTCATATAATAATACTGACTTAACACTGGAGTTAAAAATTTTCTTTTCTTTTCTTTTCTTTTCTTTGACTTATCTATACTTGTGAAGTTTTTGCAGCCTATATTTTTTTTTACAGTACAGGATAGCCCAACCATCCTTAGTTGCCTCTTACGAACATGCCTGGTAGAGAACAGCGCCACAATTCTTTATTCCCCTTTCGGGCCCCGGCAGCGCACGGGCGTTCTACTGGTTTACCCTGTCTTAAATGTCTACTTATGCAGTAGCTTGAAAAGAACTAAACAAATTGAAAATAAACTGAATGCATTTGAAAACGAACGATTGAGGAAAATACTTTGTATACCATGGAATAAGTTTAAGATTAGTGAAAGTGAAAAGAGAAATGAGAAAGTATTCGAAAATAGTAACTATAATCAAGAGAAGAATGTGGTCATGTCTAGGTCAAGTGATGAGAAGAGAAAACTAAAGAATCTCAAAGCAGATCCTCAAATTGAAACCAGGGGGTAAAGGCGAAATAGGCCGACCTAGAGAAACACTGAAAAAAAGAACATTGAAGAGGCAACTACAGCAGGCATTAGTTCAATCACTGAGATTGAGCATCTCGCCCAGAACAGAACTGTGTGGCGAGTAGAATTTCTGCTCTATGAGTCTTTGGCCTAAAGATCAACAGATTAGATAGATAGATAGATAGATAGATAGATAGATAGATAGATAGATAGATAGATAGATAGATAGATAGATAGATAGATAGACAGACAGACAGACAGACAGACAGACAGACAGACAGACAGACAGACAGACAGACAGACGGACGGATAGATAGACAGACAGACAGACGGACGGACGGATGGATGGATGGATGGATGGATGGATGGATGGATGGATGGATGGATGGATGGATGGATGGATGGATGGATAGATAGATAGATAGATAGATAGATAGATAGATAGATAGATAGATAGATAGATAGATAGATAGATAGATAGATAGATAGATAGATAGATAGATAGATAGATAGATAGATAGATAGATAGATAGATAGATAGATAGATAAATAGATAGTCAAGACCAACGTATTGCTGACCATGTTACTTAAACTCTGCGTCGAAGATGGAGAAAAGTCGACACAAACAATATATTTCCAGTACGTCACAATAGAGACGTGCCGTAGAAACATTACAACAACATTTTGCGAACACGTGGGAGGTTTGTATGCAAATATTCGGTCAAATGGTACGCAGGTGAAAAGGTTGGAAAAAGGTTAGATGTAAATATAACGATTGGCTCTTGATATCGGCCAATAATATTGCACCAATCAGATGTAGGAAATGAGAGTTAAGGGAGAGAATTTGTACAAAATATAACATGCATACGTGCATTCGTGGCTGTTTGTTACTGATACTTTAGTGGATTTGCTCATTTGTGTCTTCTCAAAAACATAAAAGTACACGTTTCTTCTATTAAACATTCTAAGTGATTAGAGAAAGTTTTATCTTATCATTAAAAAAGAAAACTTTTGAGGTTAAAAATTGATTATTGAAGCTCGGAAACTCTCAGATTTGACTTATCTTATAATTACGAGCATTAACAGGTAAAGGTACTGTGCAAGACTTGAATCTGCGTCTTAGCACGCGAGTTGTCACCCATATGTGTTCGGCTGCCTATTCAGAAGTGTTCGGAGACTTCTAGATAGTGTCGCTTCAAGCATCGAAACTCACGATGCGAGGCGGCCTTCCTCACCTTTCCAGAGTGTTACCCTGGTGCCCATTTCTGCCAGCGGCTGGGTCGACCGCGGAGGTATTGTTTTTTTTTCCCCAACCAAGAGTATAATTCACACTCTTTCCAGCGGGAATTGAACACGGGTTGTCCGAACGTTGGTATCCCAGTCGTGTGGTTTTCCCAAGTAGGCTACCGAGGCCCCCGAACTACTAAACTTTCACTACAAAATACTAAAATATCACTTCTTTCTACTTCTTTTCTCTTTCACTGATACCTAAAAGGTGTCGTGGTTTATATCATTTGTTGTTCTTGAGCTGCTCGAACTGTCTGAATTAGTGATTTTCCTCTGTTGTTACATGTCTCTGTCACTGCATCTATACATCTTCTTCTAGGTCTTCCTCTTGGTCTTTTTCCATGCATTCTCGAGAAGAACGCACTTGATGGTGATTGGTGAGGAATCATTCTGACCAGGTGGCCCAACCATTTAAGTTGTTGTTCTATATATTCTTGGCAGGGTTTTGTTCCTACCATTTTTCTTATGGTTTCATTTGGTATTCTATCTCTTCTAGGTGTAGTTAGCTATTTTTCTCAAGCATCGCATTTTGGGATATGTGAAAAGACACACCAGCCTACTAAAAATAATCCTGGAAAGAAAAATACAGGGTAAAAGAGGCAGAAGCAGACCAAGATTAACATGGACGAGTAACATCAAAAGATGGACAAACCAGCCTATAACAACCTGCACCATCAAAGCAAGAGACAGAGCAGAATGGCGCTCCATTGCAGCCAATCCTTCGATGCGGAGATGGCACTTGATGATGATGATGCTGATGATGATGATGATGATGATGATGATGATGATGATGATGATGATGATGATGATGATCACTGGAAGCAAACTACTCAAAGTGCGTTAAGTCAGCCAATCGTGAACATAATTTTTGAAACTTCTCGAAAATTATTTGATGAACTGCAGTGATTTTTTGCGCGCAGTCTAAGATATTCCCGACACTTAAGATTTTAGAACATTTAAGTCCAAAGGCAGCCTGAATTTTGCACAAATTGATTTTTTAAAATAAAATTAGGAAAATTGCCTAAAAGGGCGTCCTAGGCATAAGATTTTAGCTGTAAATCACATGCTTTTTTTTCTACAGCGAATCAGAGGCGTATCGTTTTCACATTAATAAGAGCGCACTTTATCTATTCCATATATGATTTTAATCTCGTCACATCAGAGATAGGTAAGCTAGGACTACAGTCCGTTCCAAAACTCATGGCTCTCTTCAAAATTCTATAATTTAATAACCGTCTAGTTTTAATAATTGAAATTGTGTAGGTAAACTGTTTATTGTCATGACGTTAAATTTTTTAAAAATTAATTGGAAACAAACAGATGGTTTTAATTTTGTCCTCTTTGCTGTATTTTTTTCTTTTTGCTTCCGTTAACGCTCACCTCTGGTGAAGTCCCTAGAGACTAGGAACTTAATTTTGCGTGTTGATACGTTTGTCCCTGACAGGCGTGTAGACAGTGGTCCATTACCGCACAGGCTTCGGAGGTACTCATTATTTCATCAATTGGTAATTGCCATTTCTAGACGGGTCTCGCTGCTGAGACCGGGGGTGGTTGCCACAGAGAGAAATCATAAATAACAATCTCAACTGATGGACACGGGATTTGAACTCACAACCTCTCTGTCTCGAGGTCCACGTCTTGACTCGATACCAACCATGCGGTATTTAAAAACTAATTCACTTGATGCTACAAGTCAAAGATAATATTTACAGTTTCTATTGGTCAACAAATGAATTTTTGGGGGCTTTTTAAAAGAAACAACTGCCTAATAAAAGTAATATTGGAAGGGAAAATGCAAGGTAATAGGGGCAGAGGCAGACCAAGACTAACATGGACGAGTAACATCAAAAGATGGACAAGTCAGCCTATGGCTATATGCACCATCAAAGCAAGAGACAGCGTGGAATGGCGCTCCGTGGTAGATAACCTTCGATGCGGAGACAGCACTCAATGATGATGATTGGTTTACATTACGCACGTTATTGAAAAAAAAGTGCACGGAATTCTCGCACGGTCTAACCGCCGGTCTCGCGCTTAAATTGAAAACTGTCTGCGGGTTCTAATTCTTTTGAAAGGTGTAGAAAAACTGTCTCGTAACTGGGCGCATTTCACAGTGAGTCTAAAGATTAAATTCGTTACACTTCAAACTATCGCATTGATGATTTATCAATACTTTTACAGACGAAGTAAACGGAGAGTCTTTATCGTTCTTTGTCAAACACTGATTAGAGAATAATGTCGTTGTTCTCTTGTCTATGTTCCTGTGTGAGCCACGTCTTTATTTCATCTTTTATACTCGATGATGTCGGCATTTAGTCATCTTGTATCCCAGCCCAGTTGATTTTATCCTTGCCTGTGAAATGAATAAAAAAACATAGGGATTATTATATGAAGCGGAAAGTGATCATTTGCGCACGAATCCGTGCGAGACATCCGTACAACAATTGTTTTTAGTTGGTATGTAGTGTTGTAAGGACAAGGGGTAGGGGTCGATCCCAACCGACTGTTTCCGGGTTCACGCAGCCTTAAATGGGTACCGCATTTTTTCTGGGAAAGTAAAGCAGCACGGGCGTAATACCGATCACATTACCCCCAAAATCATGCGCTGAAGGTCTGTAAAATATAGGGACACTAACGCCATATTTCCCTATACGCCACTTGGCGTGAAAGGGTACTTTACTTACTTATGTAGTGTTGACCAGTAGAAACTGTAAATATTCTACTTGACTAGTCTCATTACGTGTATTTATTTTCATCTTCATCATCAAGTACCATGCCTGCTGGCTTAGGTGATCATGTCTCTCCACAACTTTCGATCACGACATTTATTTATCATTTCTGTTGTTGACCTTCTGCCAAGCCATTCTCTTAAGCTGTCTGGTATCTTTTCTCTTCGCTTCCCTCTACTTCTTGTTCCCTCAAATTTCCCGATTGTTACAATATATTCCAGCTGTTCACTTTTCATTACATCACCAAAAAATAATTATTGTTTTTTCCTAATATTGAAAATTAGCTCTATTTTAGCTTTGGCCTCTTTCAGAACGTTTTCATTTCTCTTCTTATCTGTCCATGGTATTGCCAACATTCTTCTGTAAAACCAAATTTCTACAGCCTCCAGTGATTTTCTTGTTGGTTGTCCTATTGTCCATGATTCACATACATATGTTAAGACTGGCACTACATAATATTTAAGAGCTTTTTTTTCTGTGGCGATTCATGATTGTACAAAGAAAACATCGACAGTGATTTTATTTTGCCTTCCGTCGGTTTGTTTACGGTTTTCTCGGCTAGCCTTTGACTAAAAAGTCTCGCCCACAAGGCAGTGGGGTTGTTTTACTTCAGGGTACTCTCCATTTGCCTTTTACTCTCCCGAGCATACCTGGAAGGCAGCAGGGCAGCCGCTGGTTGTACTGTCTACTGCATACAGTAAAAGTAAAGTAATGAGCCCCCGTCAAGCCAAGTGACGTATAGGGAATATGGTGTTATTGACCATACATTTTACAGATCATCAGCACATTATTTTTGGGGTTAATGTGGTCGGTATTACGCCCGTGCCGTTTTAATTTCCCAGAAAAATTCCGGTACCCATTAAAGGCTGGGTGAACCCGGAAGCCATCGGTTGGGATCGAACCCTACCTATTGTCTTTTGTAGTCATGTTCACTAACAACTGAGCTATCGCGGCTCCCCGCTGCATACTGTAGCAGGTAAAATTACCCGACCTGACATAATGCTATGTAACATCGCAGCAATTAAAGAGTTTACATACAAAATTTCAATAATTAAAACCACACGATTATAAAGTTTTAGCATTTCGAAAAGAGGCATGAATTTTTGTTCGGACTGTAACACCGCATTTTTTGTCAAATGCTTGAATTTCACACCAACTAACACGTTACTTTGATTTGCACGCAGTTCAAAGTAATCTTGAGCTATTTTGCGTCTCTTGTACTCTTGATCTCTCTCTCTCTCTCTCTCTCTCTCTCTCTCTATCTCTCTCTCTCTCTGCGATCAAGACTCAATCAGAGTAGGATTCCAGACTCTCTCATAAAGTCAGCTGTCTGTTTAAGCGAATCGATTGCCCCATATAGTTTCTCCCCCAAGGAAGTGGGCGTGGACCACATTGCTCTTCTCAGGTCTGAGTACTGGGGGCAATCCTGTCGAACATGTTTTGTAATCATATTGTCCAGTGTACAGTGGCATAAGCTGGTTGTACCTATTTTGAATTTGGTGAATATGTGATTTCTCATTCTATTGTGGCCTGGGCGTTGATCTGATTTATGCTCCAAATACTCTCTCCTTAATCCATGCCCAAAGTACTATTGATCCATGATTAAAGTAGATATGATTTGATTCATGTTCTGCTTGCGATGGACCTGCTGCATAATCCAAATCGATCTGCTAAAGTTTCCAACTACTTAATATCTGCTCAATTTCCCAAGTACTTTTGATATGCTCAATTTCCCAAATACTTTTGATGTCCTCAATTTCCCAAGTACTTTTGATGTGCTCAATTTCCCACATACTTTTGATGTGCTCAATTTCCCAAGTGCTTTTGATATGCACAATTTCCCAAGTACTTTTAATCTGCTCAATTTCCCACATACTTTTGATGTGCTCAGTTTCCCAAGTACTTTTGATATGCACAATTTCCCAAGTACTTTTAATCTGCTCAATTTCCCACATACTTTTGATGTGCTTAATTTCCCAAGTACATGTACTTTTAATCTGCTCAATTTCCCAAGTACTCTTGATATGCTCAATTTCCCAAGTACTTTTAGTCTGCTCAATTTCCCAAGTACTCTTGATATGCTCAATTTCCCAAGTACTTTTTATCTGCTCCAACTAGTTTTGATGCTCTCCATATTTCAGTACTTTTAATGCTCTCCGTGTTTCAAATACTTTTAATCTACCTTTTATGTTTAGTTCTCAATACCAACTCTGTGAACAAAACACTAGAACACCGTCCTGATTTTCAAGTTACCTCGGATCATACGGACTAATTATATTATCATTTTTTGTTTGGTCTTCATTTAAAACAGCTGTCAACGTGGTCGTTTAAACGCCCCCACTTGTCAACAACAAATCAGATGTGTGGTTTCACTGATTAAAAAAAAAAAGATGTGAGGGTGGGGGGAGTCTAAAATTATCGAACCGTTAAAACGTGGACAATTTGGTTCATGCCAGTGGTTTTCAAACTGTGGTCCCCAGAGAAGAACTGTCATCATCGATGGGCTCAGAAGAAACAGATAATCAAATTAATCAGAGGACCACAAATCCCAAATCAGGATGACTTTCATAATATGAATAGTAGATGTGAACAAGTTATCATTATACACCTCAGAACAGGACACAATCGACTCCATAGTCACATGTATACAAAATTCAAGATCCGCACCTCAACTACTTGTACATGTGGACATGCGCCCCAGACTGCTGAACACATACTTCAAGACTGCACTGAATATAGTAGACTGAGGAAAACCCATCGGCCCATAGATACAACACTACAGACAAAACTATATGGGCCACTGCAAGAATTACAAAAGACAGTAAAATTTATACAGGAAACGACATTGCAGATATAGACAATACTTCATGCGAACAAAAGACAGACAGACAGATAGATAGATAGATAGATAGATAGATAGATAGATAGATAGATAGATAGATAGATAGATAGATAGATAGATAGATAGATAGATAGATAGATAGATAGATAGATAGATAGATAGATAGATAGATAGATAGATAGATAGATAGATAGATAGATAGATAGATAGATAGATAGATAGATAGATAGATAGATAGATAGATAATAGATAGATAGATAGATAGATAGATAGATAGATAGATAGATAGATAGATAGATAGATAGATAGATAGATAGATAGATAGATAGATAGATAGATAGATAGATAGATAGATAGATAGATAGATAGATAGATAGATAGATAGATAGATAGATAGATAGATAGATAGATAGATAGATAGATAGATAGATAGATAGATAGATAGATAGATAGATAGATAGATAGATAGATAGATAGATAGATAGATAGATAGATAGATAGATAGATAGATAGATAGATAGATAGTAGGTAGGTAGGTAGGTAGGTAGGTAGGTAGGTAGGTAGGTAGGTAGGTAGGTAGGTAGGTAGGTAGGTAGGTAGATAGATAGATAGATAAATAGATAGATAGATAGATAGATAGATAGATAGATAGATAGATAGATAGATAGATAGATAGATAGATAGATAGATAGATAGATAGATAGATAGATAGATAGATAGATAGATAGATAGATAGATGAGCTCAAACGTCAACAATAGCTGGATTGAAAGTGCTCAGCGACTCATATTTGGTTGCTTGCTTTTCTATTCGGAAACTAAAGGTGATCAAGATTCTATTTCTCCTCGCCAGCAACAGACTGAATGGTCTTGCCATGTGAAAGAGGATCAAAGAGATACGGCTACAGAGTAATACAAACGAATAGGAATGGCAAAAAGTAATTTTAATGTCATGAAGAACATACTAACATCAGAAACTAATAACACCAGGACTAAAACTAGGAATAGCAAAATATTATGTCTTCTCAACATTCATATATGGTACAGAGACATGGATATTAGACAAGAAAACAGAACAGAGAATTGAAGCCTTTGAAATGTGGATATATAGAAGAATAGGTAGAATTGGATGGAAGGAAAAAAAACGATGATGTCTTAAAACAACTAAAAATGAAAAGAGAACTACTAAACACAATTAGAACAAGACAAATGAAATTGTTGGGCTATGTTAAAAGACACAACAGCCTACTAAAAGTAATCTTGGAGGGGAAAATACAAGGTAAAAGAGACAGAGGCAGACCAAGACAAACATAGAGGAGTAACATCAAAAGATGGACAAATCAGCCTATGACAACCTGCACCATCAAAGCAAGAGACATAGCAGAAAGGTGTTGGTAGCCAACCTTAGTTGCGGAGATGGCACTTGATGATAATGATGATGAAGATGATATTGATGATGATGATGATGAAGATGATATTGATGATGATGATGATGATCAGGGTAGTTAAAATTGGCTGGTTGTGGGAGACGGATCCAGAAGTAATTGTATCGATAATTTATATTTTTTCAACGCTCAAAAATAAAAAAATAGAAATTAATTATTTCAAAGAAATAATAAAAGGGGCTGGGCCTTCTTCTTCTTCTTCTTCTTCTTTCCTTCCTCATCTGCCTTTCAGCGTCGAGGGGAGATATAGTTTGCGGTCTTTTGCTCTTCTGTTCGCCTCTGCTGCTGTTATGTTTCCTAGTGCTTCTAATATTCCATCGACCCATCTTTTTCGTGGTCGACCCTTGGGTCTGGTGTTCTCACAACGTTTGTTGAAGTCTCGTTGTTTTGTGTTTTGTTCTTTCTGCCTTGTCACGTGGCCAAACCATTTTATCTGTTGTTTTCTTATATATTCTATGGCGGGTGCTATTCCTAGCTTTTTTCTCAGTTCTTCATTTCTGATCTTATCCCTCAGACTGTTTCCTGTCATTTGTCTAACACATTTCATCTCTGGAGATGTTATTTTTCTTATTGTTCTTGCATCTAGGGTCGAGGTCGAGCACAACGTTGGGATGAAGATTGTATTGTATAGTGCTCGTTTTGCCTCCAGAGTTATTTCCTTGTTGGACAATAGTGGTGATAACTGTCCGATGATTTAACAATCTTTGTTGCATCTTGATTCTATCTCTGCTGTTTCAGAATTATCGTTCAGCCATGGGCTGGGTGGTCTACGGAAATGACGTCGGCCTCTGATCAAGGTAATCCTAGGTTCGATGTGAAAATAGGAACAAGTGATATTCTCGCAAACTTCTGTCCTTCGGGTTTAGCTAAAGGTATAAAGCATGAGTACGTAAACAAACGCGCCCGTGCACTGCCGGGGCCCGAAATGGAAGTAAAGAATAGTGGTGCTGTACCCTGCCAGGCATGTTCGTAAGAGGCGAGAATGGAGGGTTAAGCATGGGACTGGCTATCCCATACTGTAAAAAAATAAGCCAAAAGTCAAAGAAAATAATAAAAGTAAATCCGTCGTCCAGGAAAGATAAAGGCTCTATGTCTAAGGTCAGATAAAAGCAGAGATGAAGATGATGGTGAAGGCATGGAATGATCTTGCTTGCTTGCGTTCGCCCGATGACTTAAGGAGTGTACCTCGTCATCATCCGCCCTTAAAAGGACGTTAAGTAAGCGTGTCTGCGTTGTGTTGTGGTTTACAGTATAACTGTGATATTTGCGCCTTTCGGCCCAACACATCCGACTTCAGCACGACATTTTTGAGTACCGTGCTGTCTTCTCTCTTCGATCCCTACTCGCTTGACCAGACTAGACAGGTTAGTCTGTTACTAGAGGCACCACGGAGAGGTGGAGCAGGGTCTGGATGGTTCTAGTTCATCGATCCTGGCGCAAGCCATCAGCTGTGGATCGCTGACAACTTCCAGCTCTGGTGCTGAGAGGCGCGCCTTCGCCTCCTAAGAATGATCTTAAAATAATGGCAAGAAACAGAACGACTTGGAAAGTGTTTGTCGAAGACTTATGCTCCACAGGGAGCTGAAAGGTAAAAGAAGAAGACACGTAAACAAGCAAAGAAAAGAACGTGTCATGAATACCTGATCTCTTTGTGCTGCATACTGAGTTCGCTGGAGAAAGGTATTATTGCATTGAATACCTCAATAACACGTTTTGTGTCTTGTTTTAATATTAACTTCATCACTGTAATCAAACAGTATCCATTACATTTTCCCATCTCTTTCCTAATCATCATCATTGAGTGCCGTCTCAGCATCAAAGGTTGGCTACCATGGAGCGCCATTCAACTCTGTCTCTTGCTTTGATGGTGTAGATTGTCATAGGTTGACTTGTCCATCTTTTGATGTTACTCGCCCATGTTAGTCGTGGTTTGCCTCTGCCTCTTTTACCTTGTATTTTCCCTTCCAATATTACTTTTATTAGGCTGTTGTGTCTTTTTTAACATGCCTCAAAAATTTCATTTGTCTTGTTCTAATTGTGTTTCCATTTTGGCATGCAAGGTTTCTGCTTTTGAGATTGTAGTTCTGCCCTATGTGCCGTCTTCGGCTCGAAAGGACAATAGATAGATAGAATTGTGTTTAGTTCTCTTTTTATTTATAGTTGTTTTAAAACTTCATCGTTTATATTCCTAATAATACAACAAGATCTCAGCACAGATCACATACACCGTAGCATTATTGAGTGCCCCCGTTGTATACTTTCACAAAAGATGGTTAATTACTCTGAAGATAGAAGTAAGAAGAATTGTACTTTTCGTTTTTCAAATTTAGCCCGAGCAACGGAATACGTCTCTTTTCGAAAAACAACCTTAATGGCGTTTTTTCGTTCCCCACTCGAGCACAGTTAAAAAAAATAAAGAACCCCCGTCACGCCAAGTGGCGTATAGGGAATATGGTGTTAGTGACCACACATTTTACAGACCTCCAGCACATGATTTTTGGGGTAAAGTGGTCGGTATTACGCCCGTGCCGCTTTAATTTCCCAGAAAAAAATCCGGTACCCATTTAAGACTGGGTGAGCCCTGAAGCCGTCGGTTGGGATCGAACCCTACAGGGTTGTCTTTTGTAGTCCAGTTCACTAACCACTGAGCTATCGCGGCTCGCGATGCATACTGTAGCAGGTAAAATTACCCGACTTGACATAATTTTATGTAACATCGCAACAATTAAAGAGTTTACATACAAAATTTCAATAATTAAAAAACCACACGATTATAAAGTTTTAGCATTTCGAAAAAATGCATGAATTTTAGATCGGATCGAACCCTACCCCTTGTCCTTTGTAGTCCAGTTCCCTAACAACTGAGCTATCTATCCCTCCGCTCGAGCATAGGAGTTTTTTTCCATCATCTCTGTTTGATGGATATTAACGCAAACTTCAGTCCTACGGTCCTATGTTACAGATATAAAGTTGGTGTACACAAACAAACAAACAATATATGAAAATAAATCGGCAAAATAAAATAAACATAAAATAAATATCAATTAAACAGGAGACAATCGAGCGATGTGTATGCATAACTATCAAACAACTGAAGTCAATATTGTGCACACGCCTTGCCATCTGTTGAAAGCTGCTCAACCTAAACAGGTTTTCATGTGAATGCAGCGAAGTCAAATCTAATAACAATGGAGCATTTCTGACAATGATTGACAGCAAACTATTAATATCGAGCTTTTCAGCAGAAGATAATGCGATTACAAACAAACATCTCATCAAGTAAATGTCTCGTCTCTGTAACTTCTTAACACTTTTTAAGTTGGTTCGGAGAGTCAGAACCACCTGTGTTATATCTTGCTTGTTTTCTTGTGCGTCCGCCATTTTCTTTATATAGCGAAGCTCCAAAAGACAGAATTTTCAGTGAATATCAGTTTTCTAAAATTCACCGCTCCCTCGTTTTATTTAAACGTGTGTTGGGGTTTCCCTCGCCGCACAGGCAGATATTATCTGACTTCAGGGGTACTCTCAATTTCTTTTTTACGGCCGAGAAATTTTGATGTTTTGGGTACATTATTCATATAAATTTTGATGTTTTGGGTACATTATTTCATATCAATTTTGATGTTTTGGGTACATTATTTCATATCAATTTTGATGTTTTGGGTACATTATTTCATATCAATTTTGATGTTTTGGGTACATTATTTCATATAAATTTTGATGTTTTTTGTACATTATTTCATATAAATTTTGATGTTTTGGGTACACTATTTCATATCAATTTTGATGTTTTGGGTACATTATTTCATATAAATTTTGATGTTTTGGGTACATTATTTCATATAAATTTGGGCAGCAGCCATTTTGGCCTTTTCTTCGGGTTTCAAGTGCCAATGGTTACTTAGCCTTAGAGTGCACACGGGCCCTTCTGTTTTTCGATGTTATCTGGGAGTTGTAGACAATCGGAACAGGTTGGTCAGAGACGCCCAAGAAACCATCGGTTCGAAGAGAATAAATTGTAAAAAAGTAAAGTACCCCCGTCACGCCAAGTGGCGTATAGGGAAATATGGTGTTAGTGACCCTATATTTTACAGACCTTCAACACATGATTTTTGGGGTAATGTGGTCGGTATTACGCCCGTGCTGCTTTACTTTCCCAGAAAAATATCCGGTACTCATTTAAGGCTGGGTGAACCCGGAAGCCGTCGGTTGGGATCGAACCCTACCCCTTGTCCTTTGTAGTCCAGTTCACTAACCACTGAGCTATCGCGGCTCCCCAGAATAAATTGTGCACCGCCAATAATAGGATTCGAACCTGAGAACTCCCAGCAGAACCTCCATAACGGGTGAATGTCGTAATAAGAATTGTTATTTTATTTCTCTATTATCATAACACTTTAACACATCTTCTTCCTGGGCTATTCAACTTGGGAATTTAGGTTTAGGATTGTCGCTTGCAGTTTACGACCCAGTGCATTCTGTGTTCAACACTCGTTTGTTCATGGCTACGTCCGTTGACTTCTATAAACTAACATTCCCGAAAAGCAGCAGCAGTTGTTTGTAGTCAAGGTTTTCTCTCCAGTGGAGAATAACGGGATGGTTATATTAACGTTCACATCCTTTAGATGTGCTGACTGCCGCAACTGTTGTGCTCTTAGATCATAAATTTATTATTATATTTTTCATGTTATTCTTGATCAAATTGGGCGCCCTATACTCCCATACCACAGAAATAAAAAGCAGAATAGCTCAGGCCAAAATAGCATTTCAGAAAATGAAAAATATCTTATGCAACAAATCTATGTCTATAACAATAAGAAAGAGATTTCATTGGTGCTATATAGAACCAATTCTGACCTATGGAAGCGAATCATGGACAATAGACAAACAAATGAAAAGACGATTAGAGGCCACAGAGATGGGATTTCTCAGAAGAATGTTGAAAATTCCCTGGACAGCTAAAAAGACCAATGAGGAAGTTCTCAAAGAGACCAACACAAAAAGGGAGCTCTTAAAAAAACATTAGAAAGAAGCAATCAACATTTTTCGGGTACATCATGAGAAGAGGAAAGTTGGAATACTTGGTTACAACTGGCAAAATAAAATGAAAGAGAGATCGCGGACGACAAAGAGAGAAAACACTGGATAGCTTGGTGTCATGGCATGGAAAACAGTCAACAACAGAACTGATACGATGCACTGTAGATAGAAGATTGTGGAGGGACATAATCGCCTACGCCAACCGGTATGGCACATGATGATGATGATGATGATGATACTCCCATATTTGTTGAACCAATGAATACCTGTTTTTTTTTTAAGTTGAAGACAATGTTGGATATTTAAAAAGAAAAGAAACAATATCGCTGGATGAGCATGAATTACGGACAACAGATTAACAAAATTTGAACAAATTATTTACACATTGTTCCGTTATTTCCTGAATAAGTGTGTCATTTTTCAACGACAAACCACTGCACATTTTTACGTAACGTCGTCACTATCACTCCAGGCTTTCCTAACGCTGCAGAAAACATCTCTGTTACCCAGTTCCTGTGGCTGGGTGTACCTCGAAGCCATATCGGTTCGAAGAAAAAAAAATCCTTCACATTTGGGGAACTAAATCCAGGATCTTCAGGTTTGTAGCGAACGTAATAACCAGCAAGCTACCGTTGCTGCTAAATATTGGAGTAGAGACCTGCAATACAACAATAGCAACAGAAGTAAAATCGATGGCCAAAGAAGTTGATGAAGACATAAATGATGGATCGTGGTCGGAATAGCAAGGTTGATGCGATGACAAAGGTCATGTTCAAACCTGATATGTTAACACACGACAGATGGCCGATAGTGGTTGAGGGAATTGATTCTACAGAATCGGCCTATAATAACGATGATGATACTGATAATCGTTACAAACTCGATGGCATTGAAAGGAGATGGTTTGAGAAATTAGTCAAAGCGCTCGGATAAAGCAGGGAACCGCGATAGCTCAGTGGTTACTGGACTACAAAGGACTAGATCTCGGGTTCGATCCTAATCGACGGCTTCCGGGTTGACCCAGCCTTAAATGGGTACATGATTTTTTTCTGGGAAAGTAACTGGCACGGGCGTAATACCGACTACATTGTCCCAAAATTTAAAAAAATCATGTGCCGAAGGTCTGTAAAAATTATGGTCACTATCACCATATTCCCTAAACGCTCCTTGGCGTGACGAGGCTCTTTACTTTTCTTTTAAAAAAAAAAATGTTATATGTCCAACATAGAAATATATTACATCAAACAGTTACATCGAATATAAACGGCCAAAGATACAGAAAAGGAAAATGAAATAAAGAGGAAGAAGAGAGATTCTTTTACGTGTTGATCCCATTCATAGTTGATTTTTCTTTTACTTTTATGTGACAAAAGGCTGCAGTGGTCGAATGGTAGAGCACCTTTTACTAACCAGAAGTATTTAGTTTAAATTCCGAATGTTAAAATTCCGACAATTTTTTTTCGGACTGACACAATCTCGGCGTTCACCCGCTAAGTGGGCGTGGTTACATTGTGTTACTAGGTTGTGGCAAATCGCGATATTTGAGGGTTTTTTTTTGGCCCGACACATCCGTCCTCGGTTTGGAGAGATATTTAAATCCTTAACGATCTTGTCCGGTAGCAACCATTTTGGTTCACTCTTTCCGATGTTTAACTTTCAAATTCATTTAACGTGTGCAGAGTGTTCACAGGACCTCCTGTTTTTTTTTTTTTATTGCCGCTACCCAAGAGGGCTGGGCATCGGAGCTCACTACATAGAAACAAAGAGAGAGTTGGGGGCCTCGGTAGCCTAGTTGGGAAACCCATTTGACTGGGCTACCGACGTTCGGACAACCCGTGTTCGATTCCGGCTGGAAGCAGTTTGTGAGTTGTACTCGTGGTTGGGAAAAAAAAATACCCCCGCTGTCGACCCAGCTGCTGGCAGAAATGAGTACCACGGTATTACTCTGGGATGGTGAGGAATGCTGCCTCGTATCGTGGGTTTCGATGCTTGAAGCGACACTATCCAGAAGTTTATGAACATTTTTGAATAGGCGGCCGGTCACATATGGGTGAAAACACGCGTGCTAAGGCGCCGATTCAAGTCTCGTACTTTACCTTCACCTTTACCTTTACCTTTACCTTTACCTTTACCTTTTACCTTTACCTTTACCTTTACCTTTACCTTTACCTTTACCTTTACCTTTACCTTTACCTTTACCTTTACCTTTACCTTTACCTTTACCTTTACCTTTACCTTTACCTTTACCTTTACCTTTACCTTTACCTTTATCTTTACCTTTACCTTTACTATACAAGGGTAGAGTTAGAGCCATGAAGAAATCACTGATTCGAATAGAAAAATTCCAACCGTCTCTGGATGAATTCAAACTCGCAACTTTCTTGTTCATAGTTCAGTCTTACTTCTAGACTATTCAGTTTACTTCCCTAACCTCAGATTTTAAAATTTGGTAGAAGAGCCTTTTTTCTGGGAAAGTTGTGCGTCCTGTGTGATGTAGCACCAGTAACAAAATGTGTCGCTTGTTTTGAAATACTAGTAGTTTAGTTTAGTTCAGTTTAGTTTAGTTCAGTTTAGTTCAGTTTAGTTCAGTTCAGTTTAGTTCAGTTCAGTTTAGTTCAGTTCAGTTTAGCTTAGTTTAGTTCAGTTCAGTTCAGTTCAGTTCAGTTCAGTTTAGTTTAGTTTAGTTTAGTTTAGATTAGTTCAGTTTAGTTTAGTTCAGTTCAGTTTAGTTTATTTAGGTTTAGTTCAGCGTAATATAGTTCAGTTTAGTCTCGTATTTTACCTACCTTTACTTTACCTTCTTCCTCTTCCTCCCTTTATTACTTCTTCCCCCTCCTCGTGTCTCCATTTTCCTTCTCCCCTTCTTTTCTGCTTCTTATTGTTTCCTTTCCTCTTTTTTTTCATCTTATTTTTTCGCCTCCTCCTCTTTTCTTCTTCGTTCTTCTTCTGCCTCCTATTTTCCTCTTCTTCTTCTCTTCTTCGCTCTTCTTCCTCCTTCTATTTCCTTTATCTTTTTCCTCTTTAAAACAGTCCTCAGCATTGGTTTTCCTGTACTTTTGTTCACAAATATTATCCACGACCCAACCCATTTAAAGCCTTCCTACCCAACGTTATTGATGACCCTGCACTTTAACGTGTCCTTGACAGTTCATTCAACCGAGTTCCAGAAGATTCAATGAGTTTGTTTATTACATTCACCCATACCCCTGCAGTAGTAAGACACTGAAGGCTGGATTAAATTATAGATACCAGCTACTTTGTAGCCAGAACTTTGTATCTCCAACGACTCCTGAAAGTGTATTAGGAGAGGAAGTGAAGAAAGAATGAAGGAAAGAAAGAAAGAAAGAGAAAAGGAAGGAAAGAAAGAAGGAAAGAAAGAAAGAAAGAGAGAGAGAGAAAGAAAGAAAGGGAGAGAAAGAAAGAAAGAGAAAAAGAAGGAAAGAAAGAAAGAAAGAAAGAAAGAAAGAAAGAAAGAGACAGAGAGAGAGAGAGAAAGAAAGAAAGAGAGAGAGAAAGAAAGAAAGAAAGAAAGAAAGAAAGAAAGAAAGAAAGAAAGAAAGAAAGAAAGAAAGAAAGAAAGAAAGAAAGAAAGAAAGAAAGAGAGAAAGAAAGAAAGAAAGGTAGCAGAGCTGGAAGGTGTCAGCGACTCACAGCTGAGGGCTTGCGCCAGGATCGGTGAACCAGAACCATCCAGACCCTACTCCACCTCTCCGTGGTGCCGTCAGTAACAGACTAACCTGTCTAGTCTGGCCAAGCGAGAAGGGATCGAAGAGGAAAGACAACCCGCTCCTCTAAAATGTCGTGCTGAAGTCGGATGTTTTGGGATAAAAGGCGCAAATATCACAGTTATACTGCAAACCACAACACAACGCAGACATGCCCAATTAACGTCCTTTTAAGGGCGGATGGTGGAGAGGTGTACTCCTTTAGTCATCAGGCGAACGCAAGCAAACAACCGAATAGACTAGCCTAGAGCTATGACATGACAGGTCTCTGTTACTATGGAAGAACTGGAGGCAATGTGCTCGAAGCACTGAAGCAACAGACGGCAGATGTTTAAAAAAAAAAAAAAAAAAAAGTAAAGTACCCCCGTCACGCCAAGTGGCGTATAGGGAATGTGGTGTTAGTAACCATAAATTGTACAGACCTTCGGAACATCATTTTCGGGGTAAAGTGGTCGGTATTACGCCCGTTCTGCTTTACTTTCCCAGAAAAAAATTCGGTACCCATTAAAGACTGGGTAAACCGGAACCCGTCGGTTGGGATCGAACCGTACCTCTTGTCCTTTGTTGTCCAGTTCACTAACCACTGAGCTATCGCGGCTCCCAAGCTTCTCTAAAACCTCCCAAAATAAACGGGAGAAGTCGGGGTGCTTTTGTCTTTGTTGTCGCCACTGGCGCGGCGCACCTGTATTTCAATCCTTTGGTCGTGTGATGTAATGTCGTATAGACCCCCTAACTACCTAGAAAATGTATGTAACATCTTTCACTTTCATCATCGAATCATATAAATGTAACTTTTCTTGTGCACTGTGATGTATTGATTTTGAAAATGAAATAAAGATTATTATTTTGGTTAAAAAATTCACATCAACTGAAAAAAAAAATAATTTGTTTGCAAGCTGATTGATTTGATGTCTCTGTGAGGGCTTTTAGTTGTTGGCAGATTGATTTGATGTCTCTGTGAGGGCTTTTAGTTGTTGGCAGATTGATTTGATGTCTCTGTGAGGGCTTTTAGTTGTTGGCAGATTGATTTGATGTCTCTGTGAGGGCTTTTAGTTGTTGGCAGATTGATTTGATGTCTCTGTGAGGGCTTTTAGTTGTTGGCAGATTGATTTGATGTCTCTGTGAGGGCATTTAGTTGTTGGCAGATTGATTTGATGTCTCTGTGAGGGCTTTTAGTTGTTGGCAGATTGATTTGATGTCTCTGTGAGGGCTTTTAGTTGTAGGCAGATTGCTTTGCTGTCTCTGTGAGGGCTTTTAGTTGTTGGCAGATTGATTTGATGTCTCTGTGAGGGCTTTTAGTTGTAGACAGATTGATTTGCTGTCTCTGTGAGGGCTTTTAGTTGTTGGCAGATTGATTTACTGTCTCTGTGGGGGCTTTTGATTGTTGGCAGATTGATTTCCTGTCTATGTGGAGTCTTTTAGTTATAGGCAGATTGATTTACTGCCTCTGTGGTGGCTTTTAATTGTTGACATTATCGGCTTGCAAGTTCACACAACCTTAAAAAAAACACAGGAGATTCCCTTCAAGTGGGGAAAAAAAAAAACAACGCCCGGCACGTTACTCAAACTCGTCGAGGCTGGACTGGGCTCTTTCATACCTTTACTTTTATGTCAATGATGTTGAAACACTTCATAAACGGCTAGTAAATTAATTGTGCTCCATTTATCATCATTGAGTGCCGTCTCCGCATCGAAGGTTGGCTACCATGGAGCGTCATTCCACTCTGTCTCTTGCTTTGATGGTGCAGATTGTCATAGGTTGACTTGTCTGTCTTTCGATGTTACTCGTCCATGTTAGCCTTGGTCTGTCTCTGCCTCTTTTACCTTCTATTTTCCCTTCCAATATTACTTTTATTAGGCTGTTTTTTTTTTTTTAACATGCCCCAAAAATGTCATTTGTCTTGTTCTAATTGTGTTTAGTAGTTCTCTTTTCATTTCTAGTTGTTTTAAAACTTCATCGTTTGTTTTCTTTTCTTTCCATTCAATTCTACCTATTCTTATATAAATCCACATTTCAAAGGCTTCAATTTTCTTGTCTAATGTCTATGTTTCTGCACCATACAGGAATATTGAGAAGATGTAACATTTTGCTATTCTTAGTTTTAGCCCTGGTGTTATTTATTTTGATGTTAGTATATTTTTCATAGCATTAAAATTACTTTTTGCCATACCTATTCTTTGGTTTATTTCGGTTGTACATTTTCCATCACTGGTTATAGTATGTCCCAGGTGGTTGTAGCTCTGAGCTGTCTCCAGATGTATTCCTTCAACTTTGATATTTAATTGTAGGTCCTGATAATTTTCTTTGTTTATGATCATAGTTTTAGTTGTTTTGATCAATTTATACAAGAGTTTGAAAACCCCTGCAACACGAGATATGATGTTGCATCCTATCTAGGACATCAGGCTGATGTCATTCACCGCATTCCTTGGTATAGATTTTAACCGCGGATGCCCCAGGTCGCAGGTGTGGAGTAAGTTTACGTACTTGAACATACTCACATCAGGTGTTGGGGCTTTGGCTTACAGTTTATCTCGAATTTAGTTATGGTTTAAGCAGTCAGCGACTCTGTTACGTACTGGCTGTAGGAGAGTCATGCTGTTAGTTTACTACAGCTACTGGTAAAAGTAGGACATCGTAAATAAGGTTAACGAAAAGAAAAGACTTATTGACATTTTTAGGAGAGCAGAAACATCATTTTTAAGCAGATGTTATGAGAAGGAAACTGTTGGAATATTTGATGATAAATTAATAATATACTTTTTACTTTATTTTTAGCATCCGTCAGCTTTCACCTCTGGAAAAGTACCTAGAGACTAGGAACTGAATTTTGCGTGTTAATCCATTTTTTCTCTGGCAGCCGTGTGGGCAGTGATCCCTCGCCGTACATGCAGATAACTCATTCTTCGAAGGTGTCATATATTTCAAATTGATAATATTAAATGAAGCAAAGATGGGGTGGAAAATATTGAGTGAAACAAAGATGGAGTGGAAAATATTGAGTGAAGCAAAGATGGAGTGAAAAATATTGAGTGAAGCAAAGATGGAGTGGAAAATATTGAGTGAAGCAAAGATGGAGTGGAAAATATTGAGTGAAGCAAAGATGGAGTGGAAAATATTGAGTGAAGCAAAGATGGAGTGGAAAATATTGAGTGAAGCAAAGATGGGATGGAAAATATTGAGTGAAGCAAAGATGGAGTGCAAAATATTGTGTGAAGCAAAGATGAAGTGAAAAATATTGAGTGAAGCAAAGATGTGGTGGAAAATATTGAGCGAAGCAAAGATGGAGTGGAAAATATTGAGCGAAGCACAGATAGAGTGGAAAATATTGAGTGAAGCAAACATGGGGTGGAAAATATTGAGTGAAGCAAAGATGGGGTGGAAAATATTGAGTGAAGCAAAGATGGAGTGGAAAATATTGAGTGAAGCAAAGATGGAGTGGATCATTTACCAGACAAATTAAGGAGAAGGTTTGACTGATATTCAGCACAAGAGTTAAAAACAACGTGAGAGACAGAAGTTTGTGGGAAGAAACTATTAGCAGCCGCAGTGTTTGATGATAACAATTCTTGCATTGTGTTGTAGAATAGTTGTAACACAGTTTAGTTTTGTTTTAAAAGCTATAAGACAACAACATGATGCTAATGGAGCGTGCTTTTATTTATCTGCAACATGCACTAATAACAGTTGCATGACACTTTCGTGTGTTTGCAGATAGGCTAAAGCTGCACAAACTGCAACAACATTATCACAGCTAAGGTCAAATTTTTTGGTTGAAATCGCTCTGAGCTGATGCAATCTTGTGTGACGTATCTCTTAGTTATTTGCTTGCGAAACGTGCGACTTAACAGTAGATTCGATGTCGGAGCAAAGCTATCAAGACATTTACTAGAAAAATCGTGTGCATCTAATATTTAAACCATGGCCACGGTAAGAGGATTCGGGTTGGTGGGGGAAGGGGAGGAGGGGAAAGTGGGGATTGAAATTTTGTTTTAAATTGACATGAAAACACCTCGTGGCAAATACACTGGGCATGGACCTTTTATTATCGACCTAACAGACCCCGGAACACATCAGAAATGGGTTACAGTTAGACTGACCATGCTACCTTAAAGCAGTAAAACTGGGACACTGGGATAGCAAAAAACGGAAAGTACGGGGTTATATAATATTATTTATTCTTGAATAAGTAAAACATATCGTTATCGCATATAAATATTGAGATTACCTTTACTGTCATTTTGTTACAGAACCCACACAAAATTCTAGGATTACGTAGGCGTGGCCTGTATTTCATAACCACGTCCGCACCAGGAACATTTCTCCGATGGTGTTATCTTAAGCAGCAAATTTCGATCTTTGAACACCTTACAAAAACATTTAAAAATACAACTTAAAATTCGAAAACAAAATTTTATATCAGCGCTTTATTTTAAAAAAAAAAAGAAAAAAAAAAGAAAACAGGGACAAAAACTGACGTTTTTTTTTAATATTCAAAACAGGACAAGTTAATATTATTGTACAAGTGACGTTTTTGTTTAGACAATTAGACGGTCATGAAATGAAATGTTGCAATGTTGACCAAATCATGGCGGTTATGTATGATCAGCTTCATGAAATGTCACAATGAAAACAAAATGATAATCATTAACTGTTGACATCATATTATAATTCAAACAATCGATGGAAGACGATCTTCCCTCTATATCTTTGTACCATCTGATGCATTGTGGTTAGTGCATTCGTCTGCCTTCTTGAATGTTCGGGGGTCAATTGCCAGTTGAGGGGGGGGGGGGGGGGAAATCCGATCTGAAAGGCTCCTGAGGTCCACCCAAGCTATATATAAAAGAACACTAGAGTTATTCTTTTTAACTTGGCCTCCTTAGTTTCATCATCATCAAGTACCGGGCCTGCTGGCGTAGTGATCATGTCTCTCCACAACTTTCGATCTCGACAGTTATTTATCATTTCTGTTGTTGACCTTCTGCCAAGCCATTCTCTTAAGCTGTCTGGTATTTTTTCTCTTTCCTTCCCTCTATCTCTTCCTCCCTCAATTTTCCCACTTGTTACAGTATATTACAGCTCTTCTCTTCTCATTACATGACCAAAAAATGATGATTGAGTTATTGAGTTATTGAGTTATTTGCGGGTCATCATCATTGCACTCCGAACATGTCCATAGGTGCTCAGATCCCCTCCTCAGCAATTCCCTCAGTGTCCAGCGACTGACGACTCCAGTTCTATGTTGGTTGATAAGTCTTCTTACACGGCCACCAAGTTTCTCATTTCTGGCCGTGCCCATCTTAACTCCCATTTCCATCATCCGAAGAATGATGATTGTTTCTTCCTAATATTGGAATTTAGCTCTCTTTTTGCTTTGGCCTCTTTCAGAACGTTTTCATTACTCTTCTTAGCTGTCTATGGTATTCTCAACATTCTTTTTTAAAACCACATTTCTACAGACTCCAGTGATTTTCTTGTCTATTGTTCTATTGTCCATGACTCACATCCATATGTTAAGACGGGCTCTACATAACAATTAAGAACTCATTTTCTTGTTTCTATTATCAAAAATGGATTGCATAGTATCTTCCTCATTTTTTGGAAAGCTGCGTTTGCCTGAGCCATTCTGCATCTCACCTCTGTTGTACATCTTCCGTCTGAGGTTAACAAAGTTTCCAAATATTTAAATTCATTTACCTATTTTAATATTGTTCCACTAGTCTTTATTTTGCACTGAGGTGATGTCTTTTTCTTTGTTGTTACCATTACTTAGACCTGACTTAACCACAAAAAGCCGTTGGCCAGTAGAAGGAAAATCAATTTTCTTACTAAAAAGTCTGCCTAGGTCCATCCGAGCGGTTTAAATGAGTACCAGAGATATTGGAAGAAAAGTCAGCAAGGAGTGGGTACTGGCGACCCCACGTCATGACGCTGAAGTTTAGTACAATGACGTCACTAACACTTCGTTACACAGCGACAACTACAATGTGACCATCATCATCATCATGTGTCATATTGGCTGGAATAGGCAATCATGTACTTCCACAATCTTCTATCCATCGTGCATCGTATCAAATCTGTTGTTGACTTTTCTTCCATGTCATGACACCAATATATCTAGTATCTTCTCTCTTTGTCGTCCGCGATCTCTCTTTCCCTGTATTTTCCTAGTTGTAACCAAGTATTCCAACTTTTCTATTCTCATGATGTGCTCGAAAAAGGTCGATTTTTACTTTCCAATGTTTTTTTAGGAGCTCCCTTTTTGTGTTGGCCTCTTTGAGAATTTCCTCATTGGTCTCTTTAGATGTTCAGTGAACTTTCAACATTCTTCTAAGAAATTCCATCCTATGGCTTCTATTCGTCTTCTCATTTTGTTGTTTACTGTCCATGATTCGCGTCCATAGGCCAAAATCGGCTCTATATAGCACCGATGAACTCTCTGTCTCACTTCCTTTGACATTGATTTGTTGCAAAGACGTTTTTCATTTTCTGAAATGCTAAGTTTCCTGAGCTATTCTGCTTTTTATTTCTGTGGTGCATCTTCCATTTGACTTTATTGTGACCAATTATTCGACGGGTTACACTTGTTTCACATGTGTTCTGTTTGTTTTTATGCTGCATTATGGTGATTATTATGTTTCTATATGACCATTACTTGTGTTTTCTTACTATTCGGACTGAGACCTTTCTTGTTGCTTTCCTTTACTATTATGTCTATCATTTATTGTAGTTCATTATATGTCTCTGCTATTAAGGCTGTGTCACCGCAGTGTGATCACCTTTACGTTTTTTTTTTTTAATGTCATAGTTTGGGACAACGCATGGATGTTATTGGTCTAAGTCTACATCTGAATCACATCGCCACGATGGCGACATCTCTTGAGTAGCCCACAACAGTTCAAACTGACCTATTTTGAAAACATCTACCCACTCACGCTATGTCCTGGACAGTGTCAGAATACCCAGCCCAGAATCGATCGAGGACAGGACAAACCTATAGCCTGGCATTACAGAACAAGTAGACTCCAGCTGAGCCTCTGTCATCGGTCTATCCGCGATTGACCTCACTTGAGCTAAGAGGTCGGGTTCGATTTCAATCGACGTCTTCTATGTTAACCCAAACGGGTAATTATGAATCTCATTCTTCGCATCAAAGTTACATTGGACCAGACCTGACAAAGTTACCCAACAAATGTACATCATCATGTGCAATGCTGGTCGGCGTAGGGGATCATGTCTTTCCACAAATCTCTATCTTTATTACACCGTATTATGTCTCAACGAAGGATAACGGCACGCATCATGACAGAGATCACGATCGAGTATCTTTGGGAGGAATCATATTATGACAGATGTCAAAAAGGAGTATATTTGGGAGCAAACAGATCATAACAGATGTCAAGAAGGAGTATCTTTGGAAGGGATCAAATCATGACAGATATCAAGAAGGAGTATCTTTGGGAGGAAACAGATCATAACAGATGTCAAGAAGGAGTATCTTTGGAAGGAAACAGATCATAACAGATGTCAAGAAGGAGTATCTTTGGAAGGAAACAGATCATAACAGATGTCAAGAAGGAGTATCTTTGGAAGGAAACAGATCATAACAGATGTCAAGAAGGAGTATCTTTGGGAGGAAACAGATCATAACAGATGTCAAGAAGGAGTATCTTTGGAAGGAAACAGATCATAACAGATGTCAAGAAGGAGTATCTTTGGGAGGAAACAGATCATAACAGATGTCAAGAAGGAGTATCTTTGGAAGGAAACAGATCATAACAGATGTCAAGAAGGAGTATCTTTGGAAGGAAACAGATCATAACAGATGTCAAGAAGGAGTATCTTTGGAAGGGATCAGATCATGACAGATGTCAAGAAGGAGTATCTTTGGAAGGAAACAGATCATAACAGATGTCAAGAAGGAGTATCTTTGGAAGGAAACAGATCATAACAGATGTCAAGAAGGAGTATCTTTGGGAGGAAACAGATCATAACAGATGTCAAGAAGGAGTATCTTTGGAAGGAAACAGATCATAACAGATGTCAAGAAGGAGTATCTTTGGGAGGAAACAGATCATAACAGATGTCAAGAAGGAGTATCTTTGGAAGGAAACAGATCATAACAGATGTCAAGAAGGAGTATCTTTGGAAGGAAACAGATCATAACAGATGTCAAGAAGGAGTATCTTTGGAAGGGATCAGATCATGACAGATGTCAAGAAGGAGTATCTTTGGGAGGAAACAGATCATAACAGATGTCAAGAAGGAGTATCTTTGGAAGGAAACAGATCATAACAGATGTCAAGAAGGAGTATCTTTGGAAGGGATCAGATCATGACAGATGTCAAAAAGGAGTATCTTTGGAAGGAAACAGATCATAACAGATGTCAAGAAGGAGTATCTTTGGGAGGAAACAGATCATAACAGATGTCAAGAAGGAGTATCTTTGGAAGAGATCAGATCATAACAGATGTCAAGAAGCAGTATCTTTGGGAGGAAACAGATCATAACAGATGTCAAGAAGGAGTATCTTTGGAAGGGATCAGATCGTGACAGAGGTCACGAAAGAGTATCTTTGGGGGGAATCATATTATGACAGATGTCAAGAAGGAGTATCTTTGGGAGCAAACAGATCATAACAGATGTCAAAAAGGATTATCTTTGTAAGGAAACAGATCATAACAGATGTCAAAAAGGATTATCTTTGGAAGGAAACAGATCATAACAGATGTCAAAAAGGAGTATCTTTGAGAGTAAACAGATCATGACAAATGTCAAAAAAGGAGTATCTTTGTGAGTAAACAGATCATGACAGATGTCAAGAAGGAATATTTTTGTGAGTAAACAAATCATGATAGATGTCAAGAAGGAGTACCTTTGTGAGTAAACAAATCATGACAGATGTCAAGAAGGAGTATCTTTGTGAGTAAACAAATCATGACAGATGTCAGGAAGGAATATCTTTGTAAGTAAGCAAATCATGACAGATGTCAAGAAGGAGTACCTTTGTGAGTAAACAAATCATGACAGATGTCAGGAAGGAATATCTTTGTGAGTAAATAAATCATGACAGATGTCAGGAAGGAATATCTTTGTGAGTAAACAGGAAATATGCTCAGTTATCCGGAAGCGTAAATGTAAAGCCAGTCTTAACATATGGATGTGAATCATGGGCAATAGGTCAACAAACAAGAAAATCACTGGAGGCTGCAGCAATAGTAGTTAGTGAGCTGGACTACAAAGGACAAGAGGTAGGGTTCGATCCCAAGCGACGGCTTCCATTTCACCCAGCCTTTAATAGGTACATGATTTTTTTCTAAGAAAGTAAAGCGGCACGGGCGTAATACCGATCACATTATCCAAAAAAAAAAAACATGTGCCGAATGTCTGTAAAATTTATGGTCACTAACACCATATTCTTATATGCCACTTAGCGTGACGAGGATACTTTACTTTTTTACTGTAGAAATGTGGTTTTACAGAAGAATATAGAGAAAACCATGGACAGCTAAGATGAGTAATGAAAACGCTCTGAAAGAGGTCAAAACAAAAAGAGAGCTAATTTCCAATATTAGGAAGAAACAATCATCACATTTTGTCATGTGATGAGAAGGGAACAACTAAAATATATTGTAACAAGTGGAAAAATTGAGGGACGAAGAGATAGAGGGAAGCAAAGAGAAAAGATACCAGACAGCATAAGAGAATGACTTGGCAGAAGGTCAACAACAGAAATGATAAATAACTGTCGAGGTCGAAAGTTGTGGAGAGACATGATCACCTACGCCAGCAGGCATGATGCTCGATGATGATGATCCGGAGGCGCATTGAAAATCATCATCATCATAATCATGTGCCATACCGATAAATGTAGTTGATCATGTTCTCCCACAGTTATCTGTCAACAACGCATTGTATCAATTGTTGATTTGTTTGCTTTTATTTCGTTTCTTTGATTTCCCAGTTTTATATCTCTAGCGAACTTCCGAGAGACTGATTTTGATGTGAATGTCCATGTTTCACCCCAGCAGTCTTTGTGCTCAGGTTTCCCACGCCATACAAGCAGATATTCTCCGACTTCAGAGGTACTCTCATATTTTTATCGTCGAGAGTTTTAACGTTTTAGGGTAGATTTTTTTTTTCCTTTTAATTTACCTCGGACAGAGGCCAGTTTTTTGGCTCACTCATTTCACTTGTTAAAATACCATGTATTTTTTTATGTGCGCAAAATCCACACAGGACCTCCTATTTATCGCTTTTTCCTAAAGGGCTAGACATCTGTTCTCACTACCCAGGAACCAGGGAAGGGTAAAAGTAAAGTAAAAAAAAAGTAAAGAGCCCCCGTCACGCCAAGTGGCGTATAGGGAATATGATGTTAGTGACCATAAATTTTACAGACCGTCAGCACATGATTTTTGGGGTAATGTGGTCGGTATTACGCTAATGCCGCTTTACTTTCACATATAAAATCCGGTACCCATTAAAGGTTGGGTGAACCCGAAAGTCGTCGATTGGAATCGAACCCTACCTCGTGTCCTTTGTAGCCCAGTTCACTAACTACTGAACTATCGCGGCTCGCATAGGGAAGGCCATGGGTTTAATGTTTCTCAACCGCCATGGTGGGAATCGAGCCGGGTACCTTCTTGTCCAGAGGCCGACGTCTTACCTCTAGACCACCCAGACACCCATATAGCAGACTGTTGTCCATGCCATGACATCACGCTATCTAGTATTCTCTCTCTTTGTCGTCTGTGATCTCTCTTTTCCTGTATTTTGCCAGTTGTAACCAAGTGTTTTAACCTTTCTCTTCTCAATATGTGTCCGTAAAGTGTTGATTGTTTCTTTCTGATGTTTTTTCATGAGCTCTCTTTTTGATGAGAATAAAAAAGAATATTTGAGAATGTCCTCGTTAGTCTTTTTAGCTGTCTAGGGTACTTTCAACATTATTCTGAGAAATCATCTCTCAGTTGCCTCTAATCGTCTATTCATTTGTTTGTCTACTGTCCATGGTTCGCTTCCATAAGTCAGAATAAGCTATGTATAACACTCATAAACTCTCTTTGAAACTTTCATTGACATAGACACGTTGCACACGATATTTGTTAGTTTTCTTAAATACTGCTTTGGCATGTGCTATTCTCTTTATTTAGATCCAGCGAAGACGATGGCGCTGGATATAACACACACTACGGAAGCCAACTGAGAGTATTACACAACAGGTCCTTTTTTTGGAATCCCCAGGGGAAAAGATAAAGAGGAAAACCAAGGAATTCTTGGAGAAGACAGATAGAAGCAGAGATGAAGATGATGGGAAAAACATGGAATGATCTTAAAAGAATGGCAAAAAACAGAACGACTTGGAAAGTGTTTGTTGAAGACCTATGCTCCACTGGGAGCTAAAAGGTAGAAGAAGAAGAAGAATGTTCTATTCTGTTTTTGATTTCTGTGGTGCATCTTTGTTTGATGTTATTAATATAAAAACATGTACACAAAAGATATATTCCTGTACACGCTGCACTGGCACTTGTATTTGGATTTCGAGGGAGAAAATACTGGATAGCTTGTTGTCATAGCATGGAAAACAGTCAACACTAGAACTAATATGATCCACTGTGGGTAGAAGATCGTAGAAGGACATGATCGCCTACACCAAACGGTATGGCACATGATGATGACATCTGGTTACTTCTTGTCCATGTTGAAATGACAAGTTTAATTATTTTTATATTTTATTTAATTCACAAGCAGCATAAATAGACTCAAGATGCAACAAAGCTTGTCAAATCATCGGACAGATACCATCACTACTGTCCAACAAGGAAATAATCCTAGAGGCAAAACGGGCACTGTACAATACAATCTTCATCCCAACGTTGTGCTACCAATGCCAGACCTGGACCCTAGACACAAGAACAATATGAGACTAATGACAGGAAACAGCTTTAGAGATACGGACAGAAATGGAGAACTAAGGAAAAAAAGCTGAGAACATAAAGGAACAACAGATAAAATAGTTTGTTCAGTAAACGCTATTCGAATACATGATTCAAGTGCTGACCACGAAAAAAAAAATAGTTCGATGTAATATTAGAAACACTAGGAAACAGAACATCAGGAGAAGACAACATAAGAACAAAAAAACGTAAACATACCCCCTTGACGCTGAAAGGCAAATAAGGAAGGAAGAAGAATGGTACTTAGGTACACTTCTGCTGCTTTCTCTTGTGTCATGCTTTATTAAGACATCGATCCACGTCTCTCATTGTTTCAAACACCCGGGTCCAATTTGACTTTGAAATTGAACTTCTGTCACGAGATAGCATTAGCAATGTTGTTATGGTCACCTAGGTAACACCACAACATTTTGGTGGTTGCCCTGGTAGCAGTGGTGATACATAGCACTCAAATCTCCTATGGCCTGTACAGTTCATTTAAATTTAACGCGCTAAACTGCATTACGCTGATGTGTCTGGGTGCGCCCACTTGTGGGAATTCTCAAGTAGTGCGGAAAAAAAAACCATTGATAGAAAGGCTGAAGTCCAACTTAATTCAGCAAAACAACAGTGACGTTTCCATGGGGTTTTTTTTTTTTTTGTTATCTTCTATTGTTTGATGTTAGAGAACATGTTATTTTGTACTTTTAACTTTTTTTTAAAACTGTGTGTTTGTGTGCTGGGCGTTGTTAAGATACGTCTCTCTTTTTGTTATTTTGTACTTTTAATTATAACTGTGTGTTTGTGTACTGGACGTTGTCATGATACGGCTCTGTGGTGTGGCGTTAGAGAATAGTTGTAATATCCTCAGAATATTTTAAGTGTACTTAGTGTGAGACATGATGTTTATAGTGTTTGTAACGTAAAAAGGAATGTTTATAGTGTTTGTAACGTAAAAAGGATTGTTTATAGTGTTTGTAACGTAAAAAGGAATGTTTATAGTGTTTGTAACGTAAAAAGGAATGTTTATAGTGTTTGTAACGTAAAAAGGAATGTTTATAGTGTATTTGACGTAAGGAAGGAATGTTTATTGTGTATTTGACGTAAGGAAGGAATGTTTATTGTGTATTTGACGTAAGGAAGGAATGTTTATTGTGTATTTAACGTAATAAAGAATGTTTATAATGTGTATTTGACGTAAGGAAGGATGTTTATTGTGTATTTAACATAAGAAAGAATTGTTATAGAGTATTTGACGTAAAAAGGAATGTTTATAGTGTATTTGACGTGAGAAGGAATGTTTGTAGTGCATTTGACGTGAGAAGGAATGTTTATAGTGTATTTGACGTAAGAAAAAATGTTTGTAGTGCATTTGACGTGAGAAGGAATGTTTATAGTGTATTCGAGGTAAGACAAAGTGTTTATAGTGTATTTGAAGTGAGAAGGAATGTTTATAGTGTATTTGACGTAAGAAAAAATGTTTATAGTGTATTTGACGTGAGAAGGAATGTTTGTAGTGTATTTGACGTGAGAAGGAATGTTTATAGTGTATTTGAGGTAAGAAAAAATGTTTATAGTGTATTTGACGTGAGAAGGAATGTTTATAGTGTATTTGACAAAAGAAGGAATGTTTATAGTGTATTTGACGTGAGAAGGAATGTTTATAGTGTATTTGACGTAAGAAGGAATATTTATTGTGTATTTGACCAAAGAAGGAATGTTTATAGTGTATTTGAGATAAGAGAGAATGTTCATAGTGTATTTGAGATAAGAGAGAATGTTTATAGTGTATTTGAGATAAGAGAGAATGATTATATTGTGTTTGAGATAAGAAATAATATTTATAGTGTATTTGATGTAAGATATGATGTTTAGAGTGTGTTTGACGTTAACAAAGATGTTTAGGGTGTATATGAGGTAAGACAGTATGCTTGGAGTGAATACGTTGAAAGATAGGAATGTTTCATAGTGTATTTGATGCAGCAGAAGATGCTGACAGTGTATCTGACGATAGAATATATGTTGGAATAAAGTATCATCAATGACGTAAAACGCGTCGTTCCCTCAATATTTCTGACTTACAATGAACCTCTTTTAATGTTCAGCGACCTGCGCTTTCTTTTGCGCATTAAATGACGTCATAGTAGGTATCTTCATGTTTATCTTCTTCTTTTCTTTCTTTCCTCATTTGCCTTTCAGCGTCTAGGGGAGATATAATGTGTGATCTTTTGCTCTTCTGTTCGCCCCTGCTGCTGTAATGTTTCCTAGTGTTTCTAATATTCCATCAATCGCTTTTTTTTCGTGATTGACCCTTGGGTCTGGAGTTCTCACGTCGTTTATTGAAGGCTCGTTGTGTTGTGTTTTGATTACTCTGCGTTGTCGCGTGGTCAAACCATTGTATCTTTTGTTTCGTTATATATTCTATGGCGGGGGCTGCTCCTAGCTTTTTTCTCAATTCTTCATTTCTGATCTCATCTCTCAGACTCTTTCCTATCATTCGTCTGACACATTTCATCTATTTTAATATGTACGGAGAATATGCGTTAGTATTCATGTTTTTTTTTTTCAAAGACGCACGTCACATTATATTGGTGATATGGTCGTCATCCCACCAGGTCGCCTTACTTCCAGCACCCAGAAAATGTAAGTACAATTTAGGCGGTGGATATCGAGGTATTGCCGATCTGATTGAAACTCGACACACCTGGGTATTGAACCCTCCTCCTTCTGGCCACTAGCTAGAGCGCTAAACATTTCGCAAACACAGTTACAAAATCGAGTTGCGTGCCCTTTACAGAACGATGCACATATTACAGCTCTTCTGAAAGTAATCATTTATCTTTAGCCAGATCCCCAACTTTTCCTGTGTGTTACCGGGGCCTCATTATGAGGGAAGTAAAGAATAGTGACACTGTGACCTTCCAGGCATGTCGTAAGAGGCGACTAAGGAGGTTGATCGATGGCTTGACAAGCTGTCATTGTAAAAAGTATTGTTATGGAAACAGCGCCATATATTTTAGAGCAGTGATCTCTGCAATATGTGCCATTTTGGCACGCACGGTTTCTGTTTTTGAGATTGTGGTTCTGCCCTATCGATTTTGCCTTAGCGATTAAGACTGTATCATCGCAAATATAACAAATATCAAATATCGCAAATATAACAAATATAACAAATGTTACAAATATCGCAAAATGTAACAAATATAACAAATATGTTAAAATATAACAAATATAAAAAAATATTGCAAATTTAACAAATTTCACAAATATCGTAAAATATAACGAATATCACAAATATTACAAATATCGCAAATATAACAAATATCAAAAATAGGTAACAAATATCGCAAAATATAACAAATATTGTAAATATCAGAAATACCACACATATCACAATTATCGCAAATACCACAAATCTACAGCAAGCCGAGCCACAACCCACACAATGTGTAAACAACGTCCTTTTGATGATGATGATGATGATGATGCGGTCGCCCGATGATTTGAGGTATTCTAGCGGATACGAACCGTAGACTTCCTCCTCGTCATCCGCCCTTAAAAGGACGTTAAGTGGACGTAGTTACGTTGTGTTCAAGTTTGCAGTGTAACACTTTGATATCTGCGCCTTTCGGCCCAACACATCCGACTTCAGCCGACATTTTTGAGTACCGGGTTTGTCTTCCCTCTTCGATCCCTGCTCGCTTGGCCAGACTAGACAGGTTAGTCTGTTTCTGGAGGCACCGCGGAGAGGTGTAGCAGGGTCTGGATGGTTCTGGTTCACCGATCCTGGCGCAAGCCATCAGTTATGAGTCACTGACGACTTCCAGCTCTGGTGCTGGGTGGGGCGCGCCTTCGCCTCCCAACGTCCTTTTAAGGGTAGATGACGAAGAGTTTTCTTTAGTCACCGAGTGAACGTAAGTAGCTAGAAATCGCAATTACTGTGACATAGTTAAGTTTAATGCGTCACTTTCCAGCACAATTTTATTATACAGAACATCCATTTCCCTATAACTGTCTTTTCCGATTAACAAGTTGGTCATTCACCAAAATAGACCATATTTATGTGCATTTTCACATTACATCATCATCATCATTGAGTGCCGTCTCCGCATCGAAGGTTGGCTACCATGGAGCGCCATTCCACTCTGTCTCTTGCTTTGATGGTGAAGATTGTCATAGGTTGAAGTGTCCATCTTTTTATGTTACTCATCCATATTAGTTTTGGTCTGCCTCTTTTACCTTGTATTTTCCCTTCCAATATTACTTTTCTTAGGCTGTTGCGCCTTTTAACATGCCCCAAAAAGTTTCATTTGCCTTGTTCTAATTGTGTCTAGTAGTTCTCTTTTCATTTCTAGCTGTTTTAAAACTTCCTCGTTTGTTTTCTTTTCTTTCCATCCAATCCTACCTATTCTTCTATAGATCCACATTTCAAAGGGTTCAATTTTCTGTTCTGTTTTCTGGACTAATGTCCATGTTTCTGCACCATTCAGGAATATTGAGAAGATGTAGCATTTTGCAATTCTTAGTTTTAGCCCTGGTGTTATTTGTTTTGATGTTAGTATATTTTTCATGGCATTAAAATTACTTTTTGCCATACTTATTCTTTTGTTTATTTCATTTGTACATTTTCCATCACTGGTTATAGTATGTCCCAGGTAGTTGTAGCTCAGTTGTAGCTCTGAACTGTCTCCAGGTGTATTCCTTCAACTTTGATATTTAATTGTAGATCTTGTTAATTTCCTTTGTTTATGATCATAGTTTTAGTCTTTTTTGATATTCATATCTAGTCCATATTTTTTGCTTCTCGTGCTTATTACATTAAGTAATTGTTGTAAATCTTCAGGATTTTCTGCTAATTTTCACATTTAGTTTGTAAGAAATAATAGATTTTCCCGATAATACATGACTCAGATATGAATGTAATGTTACGTTTGAATTCGTCATAAAATACCAGGATAAGACGGGGGAAATCCCGTTACTAGTGTAACAACGACCATCGACACAATAAGCTAAACAGCCAAAGATATTTTAATTTGTAAAGAGAATTCGATGTACAGGAAGACACTGAAGCAAGAGAAGCGTTAAAATATAGTAGTTCAGATTCAATAGTCATAACCATCAATAAAATTCACAGTAAGATCACCAAAAGTCTTGATATATGGAAGCGAATCGTGGACAGACAGGAAAATCGTGAATCTATTGAGGACCCTGAACATTTTCGAGTTTTGACAAAGACTTACAAGAACTACCATCAAAGCGTCAATTGTTGAGAGGTATGACGTCCGCTATAAATGCCGTCTACAGAGACGCTAGCTGTATATGCATCTCCAGTGACGCTAGGCCTATATACATCTCCTGTGACACTAGCCCTATATACTGTCTCCAGTGACACTAGCCCTATATACCGTCTCCAGTGACACTAGCCCTATATACTGTCTCCAGTGACACTAGCACTATATACCGTCTCCAGTGACACTAGCAGCATATACCGTCTCCAGAGACACAAGCCCTATATACTGTCTCCTGTGAAACTAGCACTATATACCGTCTCCATTGACACAAGCCCTATATACCGTCTCCAGTGACTCTACCCCTATATACCGTCTCCACTGACACTAGCCCTATATACTGTCTCCAGTGACACTAGCACTATATACCGTCTCCAGTGACACTAGCTCTATATACCGTCTCCAGTGACACTAGCTCTATATACCGTCTCCATTGACACTAGCTCTATATACCGTCTCCAGTGACACTAACTCTATATACTGTCTCCAGTGACACTAGCTCTATATACTGTCTCCAGTGACTTTAGCCATGTATACTGTCTCCAGTGACGCTAGCTCTATATACTGTGTCCAGTGACGCTAGCCCTATATACTGTCTCCAGTGACACTAGGCCTATATACCGTCTCCAGTGACACTAGCTCTATATACTGTCTCCAGTGTCACTATCCCTATATACCGTCTCCAGTGACACTAGCACTATATACCGTCTCCAGTGACACTAGCCCTATATACCGTCTCCAGTGACACTAGCCCTATATACTGTCTCCAGTGACACTAGCACTATATACCGTCTCCAGTGAAACTAGCCCTATATACTGTCTCCAGTGACACTAGCCCTATATACCGTCTCCAGTGACACTTGCCCTATATTCTGTCTCCAGTGACACTAGCCCTATATACTATCTCCAGTGACACTAGCCATTAGCCATATATACTGTCTCCAGTGACACCAGCCCTATATACCGTCTCCAGTGAAACTAGCACTATATACCGTCTCCAGTGACACTAGCACTATATACTGTCTCCTGTGACACTAGCACTGTATACTGTCTCCAGTTGCACAAGCCCTAAATACTGTCTCCAGTGACACAAGCACTATATAATACCTCCAGTGACACTAGCCCTACATACTGTCTCCAGTGGCACTGGCTCTAAATACCGTCTCTAGGGACACTAGCCCAATATACCGTCTCCTGGGAGACTAGCCCAATATACCGCCTACAGGGACACTCCGTCTCCAGGGACACTAGCCATATATACCGTCCACAGGGACACTCCGTCTCCAGTGACACTAGCCCTATATACCGTCTCCAGTGACACTAGCACTATATACCGTCTCCAGTGACACTATCCCTATATACCGTCTCCAGTGACACTAGCACTATATACCGTCTCCACTGAGACTAGCCCTATATACTGTCTCCAGTGACACTAGCCCTATATACTGTCTCCAGTGACACTAGCCCTATATACTGTCTCCAGTGACACTAGCTCTATATACTGTCTCCAGTGACACTAGCTCTATATACCGTCTCCAGTGACACTAGCACTATATACCGTCTCCAGTGACACTAGCCCTATATACTGTCTCCAGTGACACTAGCTCTATATACTGTCTCCAGTGACACTAGTTCTATATACCGTCTCCAGTGACACTAGCCCTATGTACCGTCTCCAGTGACACTAGCACTATATACCGTCTCCAGTGACACTAGCCCTAAATACTGTCTCCAGTGACACTAGCCCTATATACTGTCCCCAGGGACACTAGCCCTATATACCGTCTCCAGTGACACTAGCACTATATACCGTCTCCAGTGACACTAGCCCTATATACCGTCTCCAGTGACACTAGCCCTATATACCGTCTCCAGTGACACTAGCCCTATATACCGTCTCCAGTGACACTAGCTCTATATACCGTCTCCAGTGACACTAGCCCTATATACCGTCTCCAGTGACACTAGCACTATATACCGTCTCCAGTGACACTATCCCTATATACCGTCTCCAGTGACACTAGCCCTATATACCGTCTCCAGTGACACTAGCCCTATATACCGTCTCCAGTGACACTATCCCTATATACCGTCTCCAGTGACACTATCCCTATATACCGTCTCCAGTGACACTAGCCCTATATACCGTCTCCAGTGACACTAGCCCTATATACCGTCTCCAGTGACACTAGCCCTATATACCGTCTCCAGTGACACTATTTCTATATACCGTCTCCAGTGACACTATTCCTATATACCGTCTCCAGTGACACTAGCCCTATATACCGTCTCCAGTGACACTAGCCCTATATACCGTCTCCAGTGACACTATCCCTATATACCGTCTCCAGTGACACTAGCCCTATATACCGTCTCCAGTGACACTAGCCCTATATACCGTCTCCAGTGACACTAGCCCTATACACCGTCTCCAGTGACACTATCCCTATATACCGTCTCCAGTGACACTAGCCCTATATACCGTCTCCAGTGACACTATCCCTATATACCGTCTCCAGTGACACTATCCCTATATACCGTCTCCAGTGACACTAGCACTATATACCGTCTCCAGTGACACTATCCCAATATACCGTCTCCAGTGACACTAGCACTATATGCCGTCTCCAGTGACACTAGCCCTATATACTGTCTCCAGTGACACTAGCACTATATACCGTCTGCAGTGACACTAGCACTATATGCCGTCTCCAGTGACACTAGCCCTATATACCGTCTCCAGTGACACTAGCACTATATACCGTCTCCAGTGACACTAGCCCTATATACCGTCTCCAGTGACACTAGCCCTATATACCGTCTCCAGTGACACTATCCCTATATACCGTCTCCAGTGACACTAGCCCTATATACCGTCTCCAGTGACACTAGCCCTATATACCGTCTCCAGTGACACTATCCCTATATACCGTCTCCAGTGACACTATCCCTATATACCGTCTCCAGTGACACTATCCCTATATACCGTCTCCAGTGACACTATCCCTATAGACCGTCTTTTTCTCTACACTTTTATAACGATAAACTCACCCACTATTTTTCCATAAAGACGTACCCAAATCAGAAGAGTCAAGGCCTATACACTAGATGGATTAACCGCCATTTCATTCACTACGGTGACGTCATATGAGTTTGCACTTTTAAGAGTTAGAAAACGGGGGTGGGGGGAGAAAAATTAACAGGAGAAAGAGTTAAAGCCCCTTCCCCCATCCCCCAACATAAACACCCTTTCCTGTAGTGTGTGTATTTTTATCTTGTGTGAGCTATTTTTTGGTATGTACTGCACAAATAAATGTAAAGTGTCTCAATGTTGTAAACAAACATGGGAACTATGAAGGGCCTTGTTGATCACAGCCTGTGTAACAAACCGCATGTCGTGGCAGGGGTGGGTTTGGGTTTTAATATTTATTGAAGGTTTTTAAGGTTATACGATTTTTTAAGGTTTTTGGGTTTAAGGTTTTTTAAGATTTTTAAGGTTTTTAGGTTTTAATGTTCTTAAGGTTTTCAGGTTTTTATGTTTTAATGTTCTTAAGGTTTTTGTGTTTTAAAGTTTGTTAAAGGCTTTTATGCTTTAAGATTTTTAGGTTTTAATGTTTTTAAGCTTTTTAGATTTTACGGTTTTTAAGGTTTTAGGTTTTAAGTTTTTTAGGTTCAGGTTTTTTTTAAGATTTTTAGGTTTTACGATTTTTTCAGGTTTTTAGATTTTAATGTTTTTAAGGTTTCTAAGTTTTAATGTTTTTTACTGTTTTAATGTTTGTTAAGGTTTTTAGACTATAAGATTTTTAAAGATTTTTTTAAGGTTTTTAGAATTGTTAAGGTTTTAAGTTTTAATGTTTTTTACAGTTTTAAGATTTGTTAATGTTTTTAGTTTTTAAGGTTTTTTTTTAATGGTTTTTAGGTTTTACGTTTTTTAAAGGTTTTTGTGGTTTTTAGGTATTAAGGTTTTTTAAGGGTTTTTAAGTTTTAAATTTTTTTTTAAAGATTTTTATGTTTTAAGGTTTGGAGACGGCATACAGGGTTCAGTGTTTTGATTTTGAATTTAGGGTTTGGGATAGGTTTGAGGTTTGAGCTTCGGGATTAGAGCTCAGATTAAGGGTTGGACTTAAGGCTTACACAGTTGAGTTAACGTTTTCAGTCGTTTGGGACTGTCGTTGATGTAATGCCACGAGTCCATGCTGTCCTTTAACTCATTGACGTGGTGAATCGTGATGACTTTCTTGATATCCTCGGTTCTTACTGGAGAAATTAGAGTTCGTCTTATCATAGGCTGTACTGGGAAGCTATTAGTCCAGCCCAGAGGTGCTGTGCTTGCATGCTTGCTTGCGTTCGCCCATTGACTAAAGGAGTACACTTCTTCGTCATCCGTCCTTAAATGAACGTTAAATGGGCGTGTCTGCGTTGTGGCGTGGTTTGCAGTATAACTGATATTTGCGCCTTTCGGCACAAACACATCCGATTTCCGCACGCAGATGTGCTGTAATAGTGGGCTTTCTATATAACAGCCATCACTACAGGGAACACTGTGATCCTAGATTCTGTTAGCCAGCATGTTTTGATACAGATTCTTACCAGGGGAGACCACTAGGAGGTAGAACTGCCAGGTCTTGGTCACCTGATGGTGCCCAGACCTTGATATTGTGATTACACTTCACGGGCGTTAATGCTCCCCCAAACGTTTGGGGTAATTATCATCATGATCATCATCAAGTGTCATGACTGCTGGCTAAGGTGATCATGTCTCTCCACAACTTTCAATCTTGACAGTTTTATCATTTCTGTTGATCTTCTGCCAAGCCATTCTTTTAAGCTGTCTGGTATCTTTTCTCTTTGCTTCTCTCTATCTCTTCATCCCAAAACTTTCCAAGTTATTACAATATATTCCAGCTGTTCCCTTCTCATTACATTGCCCCAAAAAATGATGATTGTTTCTTTCTAATATTGGAAATTACCTCTCTTTCTGCTTTGGCCTCTTTCAGAACGTTTTCATTACTCTTCTTAGCTGTCCATGGTATTCTCAACATTCTTCTGTAAAACCACATTTCTACAGCCTCCAGTGATTTTCTTGTGTGTTGCCCTATTGTCCATGATTCACATACATATGTTAAGACTTTTTCCTGTTTCTATTGTCAAAAATGGATTGCGCAGTATCTTCCTCATTTTTTTATTTTTTTTATTTTGAAAAGCTACTTTTGCTTGAGCCATTCTACATCTCACCTCTGTTGTACATCTACCATCTCACCTCTGTTGTACATCTACCATCTCACCTCTGTTGTACATCTACCATCTCACCTCTGTTGTACATCTATCATCCCACCTCTGTTGTACATCTACCATCTCACCTCTGTTGTACATCTACCATCTCACCTCTGCTGTGCATCTATAATCTGAGGTTAACATTCTTCCCAGATATTTAAATTCATTTACCCGTTTTATTTGCGGTTAAATATTTATGTTGAGGTTTGGTTTAGAGGCAGGGGATGGAGTTAGAATTCAGACTAGGCTGTGGTTATGTAGATTATATGCTGTCTATCATTATTATGAGTCTGAACTTAAGAGTTAGATTTCAGATTAAAGTGGCATTGCCTTTTACTGTTTGACTGATTGGAATTGAGCGTTGTATCAAACTGTTCGGACAACGGCCTCAACCTTGTTATTATTAAAGCTCAGTCTTTTACATCGTAGTGTAACACGTTCATTCCCTACACCATCAACGACAAAGACCACACAATTCACGATGACGTCAATCAGATTCACCACAAACATCCCGACAATTCTCTTAATTTGACCTCAGAGCATATTTTTGATTCAACCGAGGCTTCTTGTTCTCATATTTGACCTGCCAACGCCCCAGCAATTCAAATAAAGTCAACGTAAGATTTCTCCAGATAGAGAACGCAGCTGAATATAAATAGAAGCACACGCCCGCAAATGTACACAATACACATACACACAAAAACCATCAAGCCAGACTACTTTTTATTTTCAAATCTGGAGAGCCGATGATATCATGCGAATTCTCAAACATGTTTCGACTTGTGTTGACTGACTGACTTAGGTGGTTAGTCATCTGGGCGGGGTTTTGTGTCAAATGTTTCGCTTTTAACTTACGCGCTCCACACCCGGCACTCCTGCCTCTCTTTATCAACAACAGCACCAATTACTGTAATTCTCAGTTTGAAGTCAAATTTAATCTTATTAGATTACCGTTCTGAGCTACAACTACCTGGGACATACTATAACCAATGATGGAAAATGTAAAATTGAAATAAACAAAAGAATAGGTATGGCAAAAAGTAATTTTAATGCCATGAAAAATATACTAACATCAAAACAAATATCAGCAGTGCTGAAACTAAGAATTGCAAAATGTTACATCTTCTCGATATTCCTGTATAGTGCAGAAACATGGACATTAGACAAGAAAACAGAACAGAAAGTTGAAGCCTTTGAAATGTGGATTTATAGAAGAATAGGTAGGATTAGATGGAAACAAAAGATAACAAACGATGAAGTTTTAAAACAACTGAAAATAAAAAGAGAACTACTAAATACAATTAAGACAAGACAAATGAAATTTATGGGGCATATTAAAAGACACAACAGCCTACTAAAAGTAATATTGGAAGAGAAATTACAAGGTAAAAGAGGCAGAGGCAGACCAAGACTAACATGGACGAGTAACATCAAAAGATGGTTAAGTCAATCTATGACAGCCTGCACCATCAAAGCCAGAAACAGAGTAGAATGTCGATTCATGGTAGCCAAACCTTCGTTGCGGAGAAGGCACTCGATGATGATGATGATGATGATGAGATTATCGTATTTTGTAATTTAATTTAACTTTAGTCACATTCAGTTACTGTATTTTCCTACTTTACGGTTGTTAATTTTAGTCACATTTAATCGTATTTTCTAGATAATGAAAAGACGATTGGAGGCCACAGAGATGGGATTTCTCAGAAGAATGTTAAAAGTTCCCTGGACAGCTAAAAAGTCCAATGAGGAAATTCTCAAAGAGGTCAACATAAAAAGGGAGCTCTTAAAAAACATCAGAAAAAAGCAATCAACATTTTTTGGGCACATCATGAGAAGAGGAAAGTTGGAATACTTGGTTACAACTGGCAAAATAAAAGGAAAGAGAGATCGCGGACGACAAAGAGAGAAAATACTGGATAGCTTGGTGTCATGGCATGGAAAACAGTCAACAACAGAACTGATATGATGCACTGTAGATAGAAGATTGTGGAAAGACATGATCGTCTACGCTAACCGGTACAGCACATGATGATGATGATTTTCTAGATCTACGTCAACTTTAGTCACATTTAATTATCGTATTTTCTAGATTTGATTCAACTTTAGTCACATTTAATTATCGTATGTTCAATATTTAGTCAACATTAGTCACATTTAATTATCGAATTTTCTATATTTAGTCAACTTTAGCCACATTTAGCCGCGATAGCTCAGTGGTTAGTGAACTGGACTATAAAGGACAAGGGGTAGGGTTCGATCCCAACCGACGGCTTCCGGTTTCACCCAGCCATAAATGGGTACCGGATTTTTTCTGAGAAAGTAAAGCAGCACGGGCGTAATACCGACCACATTACCCCAAAAATCATGTGCTGAAGGTCTGTAAAATATAGGGTCACTAACACCATATTTCCCTATAAGTCACTTGGCGTGACGGGGGTGCTTTACTTTACTTTTTTTACTTAGCCACATTTAATTATCGTATTTTCTAGATTTGATTCAACTTTAGTCACATTTAATTATCGTGTTTTCTAGATTTGATTCAACTTTAGTCACATTTAATTATCGTTTTTTTTTTCTAGATTTGATTCAACTTTAGTTACATTTAATTATGGTATTTTCTAGATTTGATTCAACTTTTGTCACATTTAATTATGGTAGTTTATATATTTAAGTCAACTTTGGTCACATTTAATTAATTTATTTTCTATAACATATATTATACATATATGAAAATGGAGAACTAGGAGATGGTAAAGAGCTAAGGGGCGCTCAAAACTCCGATTTGTGAACGTATGTGAACGTGACACGAACACTGAACATAAGTCCTACATCCTGGTAAGAGATAGCCGCAGACCGTAATCTTTAGAAACACTCTCTAAAGCTCCAACACAAACAAGAGGCAGACAGAATCATAGAAAGAGAGAATACGTGGGAGGAATATTATAAAACAGGGTCGCTGTGAAATACATAGCCGGCTACAACTTCTACTACTACTACTACTACTACTACTACTATTACTACTATTACTACTACTTCTACTTCTACTTCTACTACTACTACAACCACCACTAATAGAACTACTACTGCTACTGCTACTACTACTACTGCTACTACTACTACTACTACTGCTAATACAACTACCACTAATAGATTTATTTACTACTGCTACTAAAACCACCACTTCTAGAACTACTACTACTACTGCTAATACTATAACTACTAGAACTACTACTACAACTACTACTACAACTACTACTGCTACTACTACTATTACTAATACTAATACTACTACAACTACAACTACAACTACAACTACTACTACTACTACTGCTATTACAACTACCACTACTAGAACTACTACTACTACAAGTACTACTAATACTATTACTACTACTACTACTACTACTACTGCTACCACAACTACCACTGCTAGAACTACTACTACTATTACTACTACTGCTGCTACAACCATCACTACTAGAACTACTACTACTACTACGACTACTAATACTACTACAAATACTGCTACCACAACTACCACTACTAGAACTACTACTACTATTACTACTACTAATACTACTACAACTACAACAGCTACTGCTGCTACTGCTACTACTGCAACGACTAAACCACCACTACTACAAATACCACCACCACTTTAACCACCACAACTACTACCGATACCACTACTAACACTATCACTACTACCACCAACACAACAACTACTAACACCACTACTACTACCACCATCCCTACTAACACCAACACCTCTACTACTTCCACCACCACTACTACCACCAACGCCACTACTACTACCACCAACGCCACTACTACTAACACCAACACCTCTACTACTTCCACCACCACTAATACCACCAACGCCACTACTACTACCACCAACGCCACTACTACTTCCACCACTACTACTACCACCACCACTACTACCACCACTACTACTACTAACAACACCACTACTACTACTACCACCACTACTACCACCAACACCACTACTACTACCACCACCACTACTAACCCCACCACCATTACTACCACCAACACCACCACTACTACCACCACTACTACCACCAAAACCACCACTACTACCACCACCACTACTACCACCACCATTACTACCACCAACGCCACTACTACTACCACCAACGCCACCACTACTACCACCAACACCACTTCTACTACCACCACTACTACTACTAACAACACCACCACTACTACTACCACCACTACTACTACTACCACCACTACTACTACTACCACCACTACTACTACTACCACCACTAATACTACTACCACCACTACTACTACTACCACCACCACTACTACTACCACCACTACTACTACTACCACCACTACTACTACTACCACCACTACTACCACCAACATCACCACTACTACCACCACTACTACTACCACCACCATTACTACCACCAACGCCACTACTACTACCACCAACGCCACCACTACTACCACCAACACCACTACTACTACCACCACTACTACTACTAACAACACCACCACTACTACTACCACCACTACTACTACTAACAACACCACCACTACTACTACCACCACTACTACTACTAACAACACCACCACTACTACTACCACCACTACTACTACCACCACTACTACTATTAACAACACCACCACTACTACTACCACCACTACTACTACTAACAACACCACCACTACTACTACCACCACTACTACTACTAACAACACCACCACTACTACTACCACCACTACTACTACCACCACTACTACTACTAACAACACCACCACTACTACTACCACCACTACTACTACAAACAACACCACCACTACTACTACCACCACTACTACTACTAACAACACCACCACTACTACTACCACCAACGCCAACACTACTACCACCAACACCACTACTACTACCACCACTACTACTACTAACAACACCACCACTACTACTACCACCACTACTACTACCACCACCATTACTACCACCAACACCAATACTACCACCACTACTACTACCACTACCACCACTATTACTAACGACACCACCACAACTAGCACCACTACAACTAGTGAAACCACCACTACTACCACCACTACTACTAACAACACCACCACTACTACCACCACTACTACTACCAACACCACCACTACTACCACCACTACTTTTACCAACACCACCACTACTACTACCGACACCACCACTACTACTACCAACACCACCACTACTACCACCACTACTCTTACCAACACCACCACTACTACCACCACTACTACTACCGACACTACCACCATTACTACCACCACTACTACTACCAACACCAATACTACTACCGCCACTACACTTAACAACACCATCACTACTACCACCACTACTACTACTAACACCACCACTACTCTTACCAACACCACCACTACTCTTACCAACACCACCACTACTACTGCCAACACCACCACTACTACTACCAACACCAACACTACTACCACCACTACTACTACCACCACTACTACTACCAACACCACCACTACTACCACCACCACTACTACCGACACCACCACTACTACCAACACCACCAATACTACCACCAACACCATCACTACTACCAACACCACCACTACTACCACCAACACCACCACTACTACCACTAACACCACCAGTACTACCACCACTACTACCACCAACACCACCACAACTACCACTACCACCACCACTACCACCAACACCACCAATACTACCAACACCACTACTACCACCAACACCACCACTACTACCACCAACACCACCACTACTGCCAACACCACCACTACTACCACCACTACTACCACCAACACCACCACTACTACCAACACCACCACTACTACCACCAACAACACCACTACTACCAACACCACCACTACTACCACCACTATTACCACCAACACCACCACTACTACCACCACTACTACTACCGACAACACCACTACTACCACCACTACTACTACCGACACCACCACTACTACTACCCCTACTACTACCAACATCACCACTACTACTACCACTACTACTACCGGCACCACCACTACTACTACCCCTACTACTACCAACACCACCACTACTACCACCACTACTACTACCGGCACCACCACTACTACTACCACTACTACTACCGACAACACCACTACTACCACCACTACTACTACCGGCACCACCACTACTACTACCCCTACTACTACCAACACCACCACTACTACTACCACTACTACTACCGGCACCACCACTACTACTGCCCCTACTACTACCAACATCACCACTACTACTACCACCACTACTACCGACACCACCACTACTACCACCGCTACTACTACCACTACTACTACCAACATCACCACTACTACCACCACTACTACTACCGACACCACCACTACTACTACCGACACCACCACTACTACTACCGACACCACTACTACTACTACCGACACCACCACTACTACTACCGACACCACCACTACTACCACTAACACCACCACTACTACCATCACTACTACCATCAACACCACCACTACTACCACCACCACTAACACCAACACCACCAATACTACCAACACCACCACTACTACCAACAACACCAATACTACAACCAACACCACCACTACTACCAACACCACCACTACTACCACCACTACTACAAACGAACACCACCACTACTACCACCAATACTACAAACGAACACCACCACTACTACCAACACCACCACTACTACCACCAATACTACAAACGAACACCACCACTACTACCAACACCACCACTACTACCAACACCACCACTACTACCACCACTACTACAAACGAACACCACCACTACTACCAACACCACCACTACTACTACCAACACCACTACTACTACCAACACCACCACAACTACCACCTCTACTACTACCACCACTACTACCACCAACACCACCACTACTACCACCACTACTACTACCGACAACACCACTACTACCACCACTACTACTATCGACACCACCACTACTACTACCCCTACTACTACCAACATCACCACTACTATTACCACTAATACTACCGACACCACCACTACTACTACCCCTACTACTACCAACATCACCACTACTACTACCACTACTACTACCGACACCACCACTACTACCGACACCACCACTACTACCACCGCTACTACTACCACTACTACTACCAACATCACTACTACTACCACCACCACTACTACCGACACCACCACTACTACTACCGACACCACCACTACTACTACCGACACCACCACTACTACCACCGCTACTACCACCGCTACTACCACCGACACCACCAATACTACCACCGCTACTACTACCGACACCACAACTACTACTACCGACACCACCACTACTACTACCGACACCACCACTAATACTACCGACACCATCACTACTACTACCGACACCACCACTACTACCACAGACACTACCACTACTACCACCGCTACTACTACCGACACCACCACTACTACCACCGCTACAATTTCCAACATCACCACTACTACCACCACTACTACTACCGACACCACCACTACTACCACCGCTACTACCACCGACACCACCACTACTACCACCGCTACTACTACCGACACCACCACTACTACCACCGCTACTACCACCGACACCACCACTACTACCACCGCTACTACTACCGACACCACCACTACTACCACGAACACCACCACTACTACCACCACTACTACTACCGCTACTACTACCGACACCACCACTACTACCACGAACACCACAACTACTACCACCACTACTACTACCGACACTACCACCATTACTACCACCACTACTACTACCAACACCAATACTACTACCGCCACTACTCTTAACAACACCATCACTACTACCACCACTACTACTACTAACACCACCACTACTCTTACCAACACCACCACTACTCTTACCAACACCACCACTACAACTGCCAACACCACCACTACTACTACCAACACCAACACTACTACCACCACTACTACTACCACCACTACTACTACCAACACCACCACTACTACCACCACAACTACCACCGACACCACCACTACTACCACCAGTACTACCACCAACACCACTACTACTACCACAACTACTACCACCACTACTACCACCAACACCACCACTACTACCAACACCACCAATACTACCACCAACACCATCACTACTACCAACACCACCACTACTACCACCAACACCACCACTACTACCACTAACACCACCACTACTACCACCACTACTACCACCAACACCACCACTACTACCACTACCACCACCACTACCACCAACACCACCAATACTACCAACAACACCACTACTACCAACACCACCAATACTACCAACAACACCACTACTACCAACACCACCACTACTACCACCAACACCACCACTACTACCAACACCACCACTACTACCAACACCACCACTACTACCACCACTACTACCACCAACCACCACTACTACCAACACCACCACTACTACCAACACCACCACTACTACCACCACTACTACCACCAACACCACCAATACTACCAACACCACCACTACTACCACCAACACCACCAATACTACCAACACCACCACTACTACCAACACCACCACTACTACCACAACACCACCACTACTACCAACACCACCACTACTGCCAACACCACCACTACTACCACCACTACTACCACCAACACCACCACTACTACCAACACCACCACTACTACCACCACTATTACCACCAACACCACCACTACTACCACCACTACTACTACCGACAACACCACTACTACCACCACTACTACTACTAACACCACCACTACTCTTACCAACACCACCACTACTCTTACCAACACCACCACTACTACTGCCAACACCACCACTACTACTACCAACACCAACACTACTACCACCACTACTACTACCACCACTACTACTACCAACACCACCACTACTACCACCACCACTACTACCGACACCACCACTACTACCACCAGTACTACCACCAACACCACTACTACTACCACAACTACTACCACCACTACTACCACCAACACCACCACTACTACCAACACCACCAATACTACCACCAACACCATCACTACTACCAACACCACCACTACTACCACCAACACCACCACTACTACTACTAACACCACCACTACTACCACCACTACTACCACCAACACCACCACAACTACCACTACCACCACCACTACCACCAACACCACCAATACTACCAACACCACCACTACTACCAACACCACACTACTACCACCAACACCACCACTACTACCACCACTACTACCACCAACACCACCACTACTACCACCACTACTACCACCAACACCACCACTACTACCACCACTACTACCACCAACACCACCACTACTACCAACACCACCACTACTACCACCAACAACACCACTACTGCCAACACCACCACTACTACCACCACTACTACCACCAACACCACCACTACTACCAACACCACCACTACTACCACCAACAACACCACTACTACCAACACCACCACTACTACCACCACTATTACCACCAACACCACCACTACTACCACCACTACTACTACCGACAACACCACTACTGCCACCACTACTACTACCGACACCACCACTACTACTACCCCTACTACTACCAACATCACCACTACTACTACCACTACTACTACCGGCACCACCACTACTACTACCCCTACTACTACCAACACCACCACTACTACCACCACTACTACTACCGGCACCACCACTACTACTACCACTACTACTACCGACAACACCACTACTACCACCACTACTACTACCGGCACCACCACTACTACTACCCCTACTACTACCAACATCACCACTACTACTACCACCACTACTACCGACACCACCACTACTACCACCGCTACTACTACCACTACTACTACCAACATCACCACTACTACCACCACTACTACTACCGACACCACCACTACTACTACCGACACCACCACTACTACTACCGACACCACTACTACTACTACCGACACCACCACTACTACTACCAACACCACCACTACTACCACTAACACCACCACTACTACCACCACTACTACCACCAACACCACCACTACTACCACCACCACTACCACCAACACCATCAATACTACCAACACCACCACTACTACCAACAACACCAATACTACAACCAACACCACCACTACTACCAACACCACCACTACTACCACCACTACTACAAACGAACACCACCACTACTACCACCACCACTACCACCAACACCACCACTACTACCAACACCACCACTACTACCACCATTACTACAACCAACACCACCACTACTACCAACACCACCACTACTACTACCAACACCACTACTACTACAAACACCACCACTACTACCACCTCTACTACTACCACCACTACTACCACCAACACCACCACTACTACCACCACTACTACTACCGACAACACCACTACTACCACCACTACTACTATCGACACCACCACTACTACTACCCCTACTACTACCAACATCACCACTACTATTACCACTAATACTACCGACACCACCACTACTACTACCCCTACTACTACCAACATCACCACTACTACTACCGACACCACCACTACTACCGACACCACCACTACTACCACCGCTACTACTACCACTACTACTACCAACATCACTACTACTACCACCACCACTACTACCGACACCACCACTACTACTACCGACACCACCACTACTACCGCCGACACCACCACTACTACCACCGCTACTACCACCGCTACTACCACCGACACCACCAATACTACCACCGCTACTACTACCGACACCAACACTAATACTACCGACACCATCACTACTACTACCGACACTACCACTACTACCACAGACACTACCACTACTACCACCGCTACTACTACCGACACCACCACTACTACCACCGCTACAATTTCCAACATCACCACTACTACCAACACTACTACTACCGACACCACCACTACTACTACCGACACCACCACTACTACCACCGCTACTACCACCGACACCACCACTACTACCACCGCTACTACTACCGACACCACCACTACTACCACGAACACCACCACTACTACCACCACTACTACTACCGCTACTACTACCGACACCACCACTACTACCACGAACACCACCACTACTACCACCACTACTACTACCGACACCACCACTACTACCACCACTACTACCACCACTACTACTACCGACACCACCACTACTACCACCGACACCACCACTACTACCATCGCTACTACCACCGACACCACCACTACTACTACCGACACCACCACTACTACCACCACTACTACCGACACCACCACTACCACCACCACTACTGCCGACACCACCACTACTACCACGAACACCACCACTACTACCACTACTACTACCAAAACTACTACTACCGACACCACCACTACTACCACGAACACCACCACTACTACCACCACTACTACCACCGACACCACCACTACTACCACCGCTATTACTACCGACACCACCACTACTACCACGAACACCACCACTACTACCACCACTACTACCACCACTACTACTACCGACACCACCACTACTACCACCACTACTACTACCGACACCACCACTACTACTACCGACACCACCACTACTACCACCACTACTACCGACACCACCATTACCACCACCACTACTACCGACACCACCACTACTACCACCACTACTACTACCGACACCACCACTACTACCACCGACACCACCACTACTACCACCGCTATTACTACCGACACCACCACTACTACCACGAACACCACCACTACTACCACCACTACTACTACCGACACCACCACTACTACCACCACTACTACTACCGACACCACCACTACTACTACCGACACCACCACTACTACCACCACTACTACCGACACCACCATTACCACCACCACTACTACCGACACCACCACTACTACCACGAACACCACCACTACTACCACCACTACTACCACGAACACCACCACTACCAGCACCACTACTATGACCACTACTACTACCGACACCACCACTACTACCACGAATACCACGACTACTACCACCACTACTACCACGAACACCACCACTACTACCACCACTACTACCACGAACACCACCACTACTACTTCCGATACCACCACTACTACTACCGACACAACCACTACTACCACCACTACTACTACCACTACTACCACAACTACCACCACTACTACCACTACCACCACTACTACCACCACTATTAATACTGACACCACTACTACTACCACCACTATTACCACTACCACCACTACTACCACCACTACTACCACTACCACTACTACAGACACCACTACTACTACCACCACTACTACTACCACTACCACCACTACTACCACGAACACCACCACTACTACTACCGCTACTACTACCGACACCACCACTACTACCACCACTAAGAGAACTACTAAATACAATTAAGACAAGACAAATGAAATTTATGGGGCATGTTAAAAGACACATCAGCCTACTAAAAGTAATATTGGAAGGGAAAATACAAGATAAAAAAGGCAGAAGCAGACCAAGACTAACATGGACGAGTAACTTCAAAAGATGGACAAGTCAATCTATGACAGCCAGCACCATCAAAGCAATAAACAGAGTAGAATGGCGATCCATGGTAGCCAATCTTCGTTGCGGAGAAGGTACTCGATGATGATGATGATGATTAATGCCTTGTTATGTAGTTATGTCTGTAGTTATGCCTGTAGTTATGCCTGTAGTTATGTCTGTAGTTATGCCTGTAATTATGCCTGTAATTATGTCTGTAGTTATGTCTGTAGTTATGCCTGTAGTTATGCCTGTAGTTATGCCTGTAATTATGCCTGTAAATATGTCTGTAGTTATGTCTGTAGTTATGCCTGTAGTTATGCCTGTAGTTATGCCTGTAATTATGCCTGTAGTTATGCCTGTAGTTATGACTGTAATTATGTCTGAAATTATGTCTGTAGTTATGGCTGTAATTATGTCTGTAGTTATGGCTGTAATTATGGCTGTAATTATGTCTGTAGTTATGGCTGTAATTATGTCTGTAGTTATGGCTGTAATTATATCTGTAGTTATGCTTGTAGTTATGCCTGTAGTTATGCCTGTAATTATGCCTGTAATTATGCCTGTAGTTATGCCTGTAGTTATGCCTGTAGTTATGCCTGTAATTATGTCTGTAGTTATGCCTGTAGTTATGCCTGTAGTTATGCCTGTAATTATACCTGTAGTTATGACTGTAGTTATGCCTGTAATTATGCCTGTAGTTATGCCTGTAATTATGCCTGTAATTATGCCTGTAGTTATGCCTGTAATTATGTCTGTAATTATGTCTGTAGTTATGGCTGTAATTTTGTCTATAGTTATGGCTGTAATTATGCCTGTAGTTATGGCTGTAATTATGTCTGTAGTTATGGCTGTAATTATATCTGTAGTTATGCTTGTAGTTATGCCTGTAGTTATGCCTGTAATTATGCCTGTAATTATGCCTGTAGTTATGCCTGTAGTTATGCCTGTAGTTATGTCTGTAATTATGTCTGTAGTTATGCCTGTAATTATGTCTGTAATTATGTCTGTAGTTATGCCTGTAATTATGTCTGTAATTATGTCTGTAATTATGTCTGTAGTTATGGCTGTAATTATGTCTGTAGTTATGGCTTTAATTATGCCTGTAGTTATGGCTGTAATTATGTCTGTAGTTATGTCTGTAATTATGTCTGTAGTTATGGCTGTAATTTTGTCTATAGTTATGGCTGTAATTATGCCTGTAGTTATGGCTGTAATTATGTCTGTAGTTACGGCTGTAATTATGTCTGTAGTTATGTCTGTAATTATGTCTGTAGTTATGCCTGTAATTATGTCTGTAATTATGTCTGTAGTTATGCCTGTAATTATGTCTGTAATTATGTCTGTAGTTATGGCTGTAATTATGTCTGTAGTTATGGCTTTAATTATGCCTGTAGTTATGCCTGCAATTATGTCTGTAGTTATGGCTGTAATTATGTCTGTAGTTATGCCTGTAATTATGTCTGTAGTTATGCCTGTAATTATGTCTGTAATTATGCCTGTAGTTATGCCTGTAATTATGTTTGTAATTATGTCTGTAGTTATGGCTGTAATTATGTCTGTAGTTATGGCTGTAATTATGTCTGTAGTTATGGCTGTAATTATTTATGTACTTATGGATGTAATTATGTCTGTAGTTATGGCTGTAATTATGTCTGTTATTATGTCTGTAGTTATGGCTGTAATTATATCTGTAGTTATGGCTGTAATTATGTCTGTAGTTATGGCTGTAATTATGTCTGTAGTTATGGCTGTAATTATGCCTGTAATTATGCTTGTAGTTATGTCTGTAGTTATGCCTGTAGTTATGTCTGTAATTATGCCTGTAATTATGCCTGTAGTTATGTCTATAGTTATGCCTGTAGTTATGCCTGTAAATATTCCTTTAGTTATGCCTGTAGTTGTGCCTGTAACTATGGCTGTAATTATGCCTGTAATTATGCCTGTAGTTATGCATTTAATTATGCCTGTAGTTATGCCTGTAATTATGTCTGTAGTTATGTATTTAATTATGCCTGTAGTTATGCCTGTAATTATGCCTGTAATTATGCCTGTAATTATGCCTGTAATTATTCCTGTAGTTATGCCTGTAGTTATGTCTGTAATTATACCTGTAGTTATGCCTGTAATTATGCCTGTAGTTATGCCTGTAATTATGCCTGTAATTATGTCTGTAATTATGTCTGTAATTATGCCTGTAATTATGCCTGTAGTTATGCCTGTAATTATGCCTGTAATTATGTCTGTAATTATGCCTGTAATTATGCCTGTAGTTATGCCTGTAATTATGCCTGTAATTATGCCTGTAGTTATGCCTGTAATTATGCCTGTAATTATGCCTGTAGTTATGCCTGTAATTATGCCTGTAATTATGCCTGTAGTTATGCCTGTAATTATGCCTGTAATTATGTATGTAATTATGCCTTTAATAATGCCTGTAGTTATGGCTGTAATTATGCCTGTAATTATGCCTGTAGTTATGCCTGTAATTATGTCTGTAATTATGTCTGTAATTATACCTGTAATTATGCCTGTAATTATGCCTGTAGTTATGCCTGTAATTATGCCTGTAGTTATGTCTGTAGTTATGCCTGTAATTTTGTCTGTAATTATGCCTGTAGTTATGCCTGTAATTATGTCTGTAATTATGCCTGTAGTTATGCCTGTAATTATGCATGTAATTATGCCTGTAATTATTCCTATATTATGCCTGTAATTATGTCTGTAGTTATGCCTATAGTTATGTCTGTAGTTATGCCTGTAGTTATGCCTGTAGTTATGTCTTATACAGAATTTGGACAAAACATGAGCAGGGACATCAAGACAGCTACAAGAGATTTCTACAAAGCAGTAAAAGCCACAAGAGCGAGAAAAGAAAACCATGATTATACCTGTAGCTATTACTTATGCCTGTAGTTATGCCTGTAGTTATGCCTGTAGTTATGCCTGTAATTATGTCTGTAATTATGTCTGTAATTATACCTGTAATTATGGCTGTAGTTATGCCTGTAATTATGTCTGTAATTATGTCTGTAATTATACCTGTAATTATGCCTGTAATTATGCCTGTAGTTATGCCTGTAATTATGCCTGTAGTTATGCCTGTAGTTATGCCTGTAGTTATGCCTGTAATTATTCCTGTAGTTATGCCTGTAATTATGCCTGTAATTATGCCTGTAGTTATGCCTGTAGTTATGCCTGTAATTATACCTGTAGCTATGCCTTATGCCTGTAGTTATGCTTGTCTCTCTCTCTCTCTCTGCGTTCAGGACTCAATCAGAGTAAGGATTCCAGACTCTCATATGAAGTCAGCTGTCAGGCTAAGTGTGTTGATCACCCCCACAGACAGAACATCACAATTAGAGTCTGTCAGATCAACTCTGACTGAACACCCGTTAATACGTTGCACTGTGTTCTGCGCCAGTGGCCCAGTGCATCCGATTTCAGCCAGCATTTATGCTTGTAGTTATGCCTGTAATTATACATGTAGCTATGCCTTATGCCTGTAGTGACCATTTAGAAGTTTGTGAGTTCGAACGCCAAGAAATTTGTGTTTCAAAAACTCAAGACATAACAGTTTTAGTTAAGGTCATTTGAAGACCCCTGGTATCACTCCAAATGTATCTAAATCTATAATTGCTCAACTGTCCGTGTCGTTGGAGGCACCCGAATTAAAACTAATTTCATTGAAGGATCCAAACAAGGAAAGGCAGCTGCAATCCCCATTATATCAGCTACAGCACACGCCAAAAGACATAAAGCCAAGCGACACCGAAAGTGGACGCAGCTGAACTATCCTTCGTCGTACTATATCATCATTCATCGAAAGCAATCGAAATATCGAAACACGATCCGGATGGAAAACACAGCTCGCGGTGTGCACAGAGCACTAAACTCTGTATCTCCGGTAGCAAGCCGGACTTGGAATATGAGGAAACTTCAACAAGGAACACTTTTCAGACTGAGCCTCAACGTTTCCTGCCGTCTATCCGCCATATTGACCGGAAGTTCACAGTTATAGCGTTATATCTAAAAGTAGAGTTGGCAGTGTTGATAAAACTTTTGTCCTACTGGACCATCTCTTTGTAAACGACCTTTGTGGTGACCCAGCGAACAGCGTCCAGGCGAGAAAATGCCACGCCACTGCGAGGACTCACTATTGCTTTATTTACCTTCGTGTGATTTCATTATCGAATAAACAATCATCACCACCATGCAACATAAAGATTTTGTTGATGACTGTTTTCTATGCCCTGACACCAAGCGATCTAGTATCTTCTCTCTTTGTTGTCCGCAATCTCTTTCCATGTGTTTTGCCAGTTGTAACCAAGTATTCCAACTTTGCTCTTCTCATGATGCGTCCCGTAAAATGTTGATTGTTCCTTTCTGATGTCTTTTAGTGGCTCCCTTTTTGTGTTGTCCTCTTTGAGAATGTCCTCATTGGTCTTTTTAGCTGTCCAGGGAACTTTCAACATTCTTCTGAGAAATCCCATCTCTGTGGCCTCTAACCGTCTTTCCATTTGTTTGTCTACTGTCCATGATTTGCTTCCATAGGTCAGAATTGGTTCTGTATAGCACCAATTAACTCTCTTTCTCAATTCTTTTGACATAGATTTGTTGCTTAAGATGTTTTTCATTTATTGAAATGCTATTTTGGCCTGAGCTATTCTGATTTTTATTTCTGTGGTGTATCTTCCACATGATATTATTGTGCTCAAGTATTTGACGCATTGCACTTGTTTCAGATTGGTCCTTTTTATTTGTATGCTGTATGGTGGGGGTTTTTTTTCGATATGATCATTACTTCTGTTTTCTTGCTATTCAGAATGAGGCCGTTCTAGTTTATTTCTTTCATTATTATTTCTACAAGAAGACGCTGCCATGAGAATACTTGTTCATCGTTAGGTTGCAGATTGATCTAGCCTTGATACTCGTTTCCAAAGAACTACCAAGAAAGGAATAGCTTTATGACCCCTAGAACCCGCTGAAGATTGGAGAGGAGGAGGGGACGATGTTAATACTAAGGAAGGAAGGAAGGAAGGAAAGTATGGCTAGAAATAGACAGGATTAATTTCATTTATCTTGTTCGCCGGCTCTTCAGAGAGGAAGGCACGTTTGTATGAACGTGAAAATTCGTCAGCGCCAGAAATAGTAACAGCGTGTGGCAAGGAATTTGGAATAAAAACGTGGGAGTACACATTCCAAGCTATGTTTCTCTTATTTAAGTCTAAATCTTCTAACAATTGAGGTATTGCGTCGCGCGAGGTAAACACGATTCGAAAGATGCATTAAATAAACAAAGTAATATATTTGTCCCGTTTTTTTTTATGTAAGTAAATTCCCAGCAATAATATTGTGCAAAGATAAAAAAGTAAATGCTCGCTGCACGCCAAGCTAGGATGGATAAAATGGTGTTAGTGACCTTATTTTTGTAGTGTAATGCAATGTGGGAAAGAAAACAAACTCCGTTCTATCAACATAAGCCAGTAAACAAAATAATAATTTATAAAGAATGTGTTTATAAAGATTTCGTGGAAATACAATCCCTGTTTACACGTAGTAAATTTGTTGTCCGAAAATTGTAAGATTGTGTTTCGATAACCAAGCACATTAATGAGCGGTTGCTGTGTTTCTATCTTTCTTTTTCTTTTCGCTTCATCTTATACCCCTTCAAGTGTAGGAGACAAATGCACTTCTTTTCCTTCCGTTCAACTCCCTGTAGAGCATAGGTCTGCAACAGACACTTTCCAAGCCGGGCTGTTTCTTGCCATTCTTTTAAGATCATCCCGTGTCTTCCCCATCATTTTCATCTCTGCTTTCACTTGTCTTCTCCAATAATATTTGGGCCTTCCTCTTTATCTTTTTCCTTGGGTGTTCCAAAAAAGGGCAAGTTGTGTAATACTGTCAGTTGGTTTCTGCAATGTGTGTCCTATCCAGCGCCATCGTCTTCGCTGTATCTCTTTATCCACAGGTATTTGACTGGTACTAATCCATAATTCTATGTTAGCGATTTTGTCCTGCCATTTTTATCCTTCTATTCTGCGCAAGCATCCATTAATAAAGGTCTGCATCTTCATGATTGTCACTTTCGTCGTTCTCCATGTTTCACAGCCATATAATAGGACTAACTAAACATTGGAGTTGAACTGTTTTATTCTTGTATTTAGCATAATTTATGAAACAAACATTAATGAAGAAATATTATTATGGAGGGAAACTTCCGAGGTGATAGATCATCGAATAATTTCATCGGGAAGATGTTTGTTTACACCACTCGGGAAAAAAATCACAAATAATGAACAACAGAAACAAACAAAGAACAAAAGACTGTCGACGGAGATACAAAATTATAGTTCTTTCCATTTTGGCAGCTTCAATTATTGCCATTTATGTTGTAGCTTTTTCTGGGTATTATCAGCCTATCTTACCCTGGTTCTACCGTGAATTCTTCTTCCATCTTCTCTTATATTGTATGCTGTCTACACATTTATATTGATGGATAACTTGTTATTTGTTGTTTAATGCACTTGTATTGACTCTGTGCAACTTGTCCTAACTTTAGATATGATCAGCTAAAGGGCGCAGATTTTGACCTTTGTCGCTACACACAAAGAACGCAACTACGCCCACTTAGCGCCCCTTTAAAGCGAACGGAGAGGAAAAGTAATAGTCTCGAGAATGCATTGGAAGAAACAGAAGAGAAATATGAATCCTGTTGATGTTTTTGAACATGGGTCAGACATTGGGTACTTTTTGAATGATGACCGATGGTTAAGAACCCCATCCAGCAATTGAGCTGAGGGCGGTAAGTATTAACAAACAACGGAGCCGATCAAGACCCTACTCCGCCTCCCAGCAGTGCTCCTAGAAATAAACTATCCAAACAGGATAAGCAAGTAGGTAATCGAAGAGGGAAGGCAATCCGGTAATCAAAAATGTCGTGCTGAAAAGACGCGAGAAAGACGACAGAAAGACGACAGAAAGACGACAGAAAGACGCGAGAAAGACGACAGAAAGACGCCAGAAAGACGACAGAAAGACGCCAGAAAGACGACAGAAAGACGCCAGAAAGACGACAGAAAGACGCGAGAAAGACGACATAAAGACGATAGAAAGACGACATAAAGACGAAAGAAAGACGACAGAAGGAAGGAATGATGATCATGGAGAGAACAAAATATAAAGTTATTGCTTTCCTCTACAGACCGATTTATTTACGGTATTCGGTCTGAGATCTGATTAGTTGTCGTGGGTTTGAGTTATTAGTGTGGGAGGAAGAAAGCTGGGGAGAAAGAAGAAAGCTGGGGTGGAGGAAGAAGGCTGGGGAGGAAGAAGAAAGCTGGGGAGAAGGAAGAAAGCTGGGCAGAGGGAAGAAAGCTAGGGAGGGGGAGGAAAGCTTTAAATGGGAAAGAAAGTTTAGGAGGAGGAAGAAAGCAGGGGAGGGGGAGGAAAGCTGGGGAGAGGGAGGAAAGCTGGGAAGGGGGAGGAAAGCTGGGGAGAGGGAGGAAAACTGGGGAGAGGGAGGAAAGCTTGAAATGGGGAAGAAAGCTGGGGAGAAGGAAGAAAGCTGGGGAGAGGGAGGAAAGCTGGAGAGGAGGAAGAAAGCTGGGGAGTGGGAGGAAAGCTTTAAATGGGGAAGAAAGTTGGGGAGGAGGAAGAAAGCTGGGGAGAGGGAGGAAAGCTGGAGAGTAGGAAGAAAGCTGAGGAGGAGGAAGAATGCTGACGAGGAGGAAGAGGTGGACGGGGTAGAATGGGAGTTTGACAATTAGCCCTTATGCTTATATTGCTGTTGTGGTGAGTTCTGGTTTCGTGAATTCAGGCGGAGAAACTGCAGTTTATTCACACCGCTGGTTGTAATATATTACTAGGTTGTCTATATCAAACATCTCATCATAGTGGGGACTGCGACGGTTTCCACTTCAAAAGACAGTCTGTGGGGATGGGAGACTCATTTACAGATTAAAGTAAAAAAGTAAAGTACCCCCGTCACGCCAAGTGACTTATAGTGAATATGATGTTAGTGACCATTCGGCCGTAGCGACAGGCAAAAGACAACAATGAATGGTTGCAATAAAGAAAAAGATATCGCCTAAATGCGCAATTAAAGTAAATGGGACATAATTAAAAGAGGATCAATGGATTCAAATACTCATTAATGATTTGCAATATTAACTTCGGATGGCAGATATACACCGAAGACAGGGAAAAAAATAGCTGTGGCTAAAGTTGCATTCCAAACTTCCATGAAAATATTATGCCATCCATTTTTGCCAATAGAAATAGTGGGTAAAATGAGTTCTTCAGTGTTTGTTGGATCCAGTCTTGACATACGGATGTGAATCAAGGACAATCAGACAAAAAAAGTAAAGTAAAGTACCCCCGTCACGCCAAGGGGCGTATAGGGAAATATGATGTTAGTGACCCTATATTTTACAGACCTTCAGCACATGATTTTTGGGGTAATGTGGTCAGTATTACGCCCGTGCTGCTTTACTTTCCAAGAAAAAAATCCGGTACCCATTTACGGCTGGGTGAACCCGGAAGCCGTCGGTTGGGATCGAACCCTACCCCTTGTCCGTGGTAGTCCAGTTCACTAACCACTGAGCTATCGGGGCTCCCTGACAATCAGACAGCAATCTAGAAAATCGTTGGGGTCACAGAAATGTGCTTTTACAGAAGAATGTTGAGAATACCAGGGACAGCTAAATAAGCGAAGATTTTTGAAAGAGGAGAGTGTAAAGAGAAAGCTAATTTCCAACATCTGAAACGAAACAGTGATCAATGTCGGCCATGTCTTGAGATGAGGATCATTTATGTATTTTGTGAAAACTAAAGGGTAGAAAATATATATGGACCAGAGAAAAAAGATAAAATACTTATTAAGAGAGTAATTTAGTTGGAAATCAATAAGAGAATTCATAGAGAGATGTTTGTAGATATAAAGTTGTGGAGAGACATGATCAGCTACGCCAGCAAGCACGTTATTTTATGATGATGATAACGGTGATGATAACGGCGATGATAACAGCGATGATAACGGCGATGATAACGATGATGATAGCGATGATGATAATGATGATGATAACGATGATGAGGACGACGATGATGATGATGATGATGATGATGATGATGATGATGATAACGGCAATGATAATAATGATGACGATAACGATGATGAAAACGATAATTATAGGATGATTATTATAACGATGATAATAGCGATGATGATAATGATGATGATAACGATGATGATAACTATAATGATAGGATGATGATAATGATGATGATAGCGATGATGATGATGATAACGATGATGATAACGATGATCATAACGATGATGATAACGATAAAGGTAACGATGATCATAACGATAATGATAACGATGATCATAACGATAATGATAATGATAACGATAATGATAACGATGATCATAACGATGATGATAACGATAAAGGTAACGATGATCATAACGATAATGATAACGATGATCATAACGATAATGATAACGATAATGATAACGATGATCATAACGATAATGATATATGCCAGAGACAGAACAAGCATTGCGTACCAATCTGCCATTTCTTTTTTAAATTTAACATTACTTTCTTTTACTTATTTTGAAATTTTACGCAATTATAACCTTTGTGCCCGGAGCATCCGTTCCTCAAAGCTCACAACAAGCTACGCCACCCTTTTACATCGCCATGCAAGACTCACTCCAGTTCGTTGTTCTACACTCTTGGTCAGCTATGAGCTAGACAGACACAAAACAGTAAAACATTTCTTTAATGTTCGTTAAAAACACGAACGATTTATATCTAAAACAATATTTTAACGGCAATGTACTCGTTTTTTATTAACCTCTGTTTAATCTGAAATTCTATTTCATTTCCACCTATTTGTCATGTTAGCAGCTTGTATACTTGAGTTTGATTTGCTAGACAAGAGAAAATATTTATATAGTACTTTTATTTGTGGGCTAAACAAGAGAAAATCTTTAGTACTTTTATTTGTGGGCTAAACAAGAGAAAATCTTTAGTACTTTTATTTGCGGGCTAAACAAGAGAAAATCTTTAGTACTTTTATTTACGGGCTAAACAAGAGAAAATCTTTAGTACTTTTATTTGTGGCCTAAACAAGAGAAAATCTTTAGTACTTTTATTTGTGGGCTAAACAAGAGAAAATCTTTAGTACTTTTATTTGCGGGCTAAACAAGAGAAAATCTTTAGTACTTTTATTTGTGGGCTCAACAAGAGAAAATCGTGAGTACTTTTATTTGTGGGCTAAACAAGAGAAAATCTTTAGTACTTTTATTTGTGGGCTAAACAAGAGAACATCGTGAGTACTTTTATTTGTGGGCTAAACAAGAGAAAATCGTGAGTACTTTTATTTGTGGGCTAAACAAGAGAAAATCTTTAGTACTTTTATTTGTGGGCTAAACAAGAGAAAATCTTTAGTACTTTTATTTGCGGGCTAAACAAGAAAAAATCGTGAGTACTTTTATTTGTGGGCTAAACAATAGAAAATCTTTAGTACTTTTTTTTGTGGGCTAAACAAGAGAGAATCTTTAGTACTTTTATTTGCGGGCTAAACAAGAGAAAATCGTGAGTACTTTTATTTGTGGGCTAAACAAGAGGAAATCTTTAGTACTTTTATTTGCGGGCTGAACAAGAAGAAATCTCTAGTACTTTTATTTGCGGGCTAAATAAGAGAAAATCTTTAGTACTTTTATTTGCGGGTTTAACAAGAGGAAATCGTGAGTACTTTTAACTTGTGTGCACAATTTGAAAGATAAAACCGTTATTCTTCTTAAAATTGTAAAGGAAAAACGTGATTGCACATCCTATGTGTAAATTATATTAACGCTTTTATTATTCATTTATACTAACACTCTTGGTAACACATCTTTTCTTTCCGAATTTGGCGAGCATTGAATATATTTTTGGGGAGTTTCAGACTTTCCAAATGTTTATCCTCAGTATTGTGAGATTTTGGTGGGTTTGTGGGGTGTGGGGGGAGGGAGGAGATGGGAGAGGGATGCGAAAAGATATTTAAAGCACGTCCGTTTAAAAAAAAAGACAGAATTAAAACCGGGTAATGTAAGCCTATTAGTCAACACTGAACATAGATTATATTGTGCTAAACATAGAATCAAAACGGCATCCGCCATTGACGATGTATTTATAGACAGGCCTATTTTAAGTAAATAATAACTTCTGTGTGTGGTAGACAGCCGCGGAGTACGTGTCAGATAACACAACTTTAGACAGGACGATGCTGAAATATGAAATGATGATACTAATGGAAGATTGTGGGCGTATTAGTAATGTTATAATGAAGACGAGTTTTGCTCAAAAGGAGCAATAAATTGGGTAGTAACTTCAAGAAATAAGCCAATTCCCCAATTTTAGCTCAAAGGGAGCAATAGATTGGGGTAGTAGCTTCAAGAAATAAGCCAATTCCCCAATTTTAGCTCAAAAGGAGCAATAGATTGGGGTAATAGCTTCAAGAAATAAGCCAATTCCCCAATTTTAGCTCAAAGGGAGCAATAGATTGGGTAGTAGCTTCAAGAAATAAGCCAATTTCCCAATTTTAGCTCAAAGGGAGCAATAGATTGGGTAGTAGCTTCAAGAAATAAGCCAATTCCCCAATTTTAGCTCAAAGGGAGCAATAGATTGGGGTAGTAGCTTCAAGAAATAAGCCAATTTCCCAATTTTAGCTCAAAAGGAGCAATAGATTGGGGTAGTAGCTTCAAGAAATAAGCCAATTCCCCAATTTTAGCTCAAAGGGAGCAATAGATTGGGTAGTAGCTTCAATAAATAAGCCAATTCCCCAATTTTAGCTCAAAGGGAGCAATAGATTGGGGTAGTAGCTTCAAGAAATAAGCCAATTTCCCAATTTTAGCTCAAAAGGAGCAATAGATTGGGGTAGTAGCTTCAAGAAATAAGCCAATTCCCCAATTTTAGCTCAAAGGGAGCAATAGATTGGGGTAGTAGCTTCAAGAAATAAGCCAATTCCCAGAGTATGAAGTAGGCCAAATATGTCATCAGAACAACATTAATAGACAGGATGGGAGGTAGAAACTGCATTTGTTGCAACTAAACGGATATCTTCTTCTTCTTCATCCGCTGAACTCCGGTCGAAGCATGGGGCACACACAAGAGATCTCCACCCACTCGGGTCTGGATCAAGCATAGACAACTCTCGCCAGGACCTGCCAACATATTTCATTTCATCATGTATGGTTCGTTGCCGTGTACCAAATGGTCTGCCCCTTCTTCGTTTGCCAAGTGATGTCCACGTTCCATTTGTAGAACGTGGTCTAGCCATTTCCAACGACTTTTTCTTGATTGATATTCTTAGTGCATGATCTTCTGGTGACTTCTTTGTACGTAACATGTTGATCACAACCGATGTTTAGAATCTTAAGACAGCGACATTCGAATCCTCTTAATCAACTTTCTATCTTATGGTTCATTCTCCACTTTTCTGCTCCATATAGGAGTATGGATATAAGCGTCACCAAAATGTCTATGAGAAGTCCTCAGCAAGATATAGAAAGAATACAAATCACACCAAAATTTAACTTAAAATTAAGAAATGAACTTAAACTTTTACATACAGGTCCAGGCGAGCTGTCGCGCGTGTAATAATCCACGGCATGTGCACATGAAACTGAAGTCCATTTTTAACATTAAGTAACTTTGCGTGTGGTTTGCTTTGTTTTTGTTTAATAATGTTACAACTCAATTAAGTAATAATCAATTCGGATTCAGAAAAGGCAAAAACTGTACAGATGCTATATTTACACCGAGACAACTATGTGAAAAAAACAATAGAATATGACAGAAACCTAAATATAGTGTTTATAGATCAGGAAAAAGCGTGTGATCGTGTGGACAGGAACAAACTTTGGCAAACTTTAGATACCTACGGGGTAGCAGGACAACTACTAGATAATATAATGGCACTATATAAAAGCAGTCAAAGTGCCGCTAGAACATCGGAAGGTCTGTCAGAATGGTTTCAGGTTACAACAGGAGTAAGACAAGGATGTGTCCTCTCACCACTCCTCTTCATCATATATATGGACAAAATAAATCAGGAAACAACCAACAATAAGGAAAAATCAAATAATAACATAGAGGTAGAAAACTCCAACATCAACGAGCTACTATTCGCAGATGACCAATGCCTAATATCATCATCATCATCATCATGCACCCTGCCGGTTGGCGTAGGCGATCATGTCCCTCCACAATCTTCTATCTACAGTGCATCGTATCAGTTCTGTTGTTGACTGTTTTCCATGCCATGACACCAAGCTATCCAGTATTTTCTCTCTTTGTCGTCCGCGATCTCTCTTTCCTTTTATTTTGCCAGTTGTAACCAAGTATTCCAACTTTCCTCTTCTCATGATGTGCCCAAAAAATGTTGATTGCTTGTTTCTGATGTTTTTTAAGAGCTCCCTTTTTGTGTTGGCCTCTTTGAGAACTTCCTCATTGGTCTTTTTATCTGTCCAGGGAACTTTCAATATTCTTCTGAGAAATCCCATCTCTATGGCCTCTAACCGTCTTTTCATTTGTTTGTCTACTGTCCATGATTCGCTTCCATAGGTCAGAATTGGTTCTATATAGCACTGATGAACTCTCTTTCTCATTTTTATTGACATAGATTTGTTGCATAAGATATTTTCATTTTCTTAAATGCTATTTTGGCCTGAGCTATTCTGCTTTTTATTTCTGTGGTGCATCTCCCATCTGATGTAATTATTGTGCCCAAGTATTTGAAACGTTGCACTTGTTTTAGATTTGTCCTGTTTATTTTTATGCTGCATGATGGTGATGATTTTTGTATATATGAGGACGAAAACCTGCTACAACAACATATAACATCTCTAGATAAAAGTTGCACAAACTACAGTATGAAAATTAACACAGCAAAAACAGAGGTTATGAGAATAAGTAAATTAAAACACCCATTAAACCTTAAGATCAAAGATAAAGAAATAAAACAAGTAGAGGAATTCAAGTATTTGGGCACATTGTTCACAGAAGATGGAAAACTAGATAGAGAAATTGACATGAGAATACAAAAGGCAAATGCTGTCACATACCAGCTTTCACCATTGCTAAGACATCCAAACATTTCTATGCCAGCTAAACAACAAATGATAAATAGCATTTTCATACCAACTTTGTGCTGTGAAAGTCAAACATGGATCCTTTCTAAATCACACAACTTAAATGGTTTGGCCACCTGGTCAGAATGAATCCTCACCAATCACCATCAAGGGCATTTTTCTCGAGAATGCACGGGAAAATACCAAGTGGAAGACCCAGAAGAAGATGGATAGATGCAGTGACAGAGACACGTAACAACAAAGGAAAATCCCTAATTCAGACAATTCGAGCAGCTCAAGAACGGCAAATGATATAAACCACGACACCTTTTAGGTATCAGTGAAAAGAGAAAAGAAGAAGATGGATAGATGCAGTGACAGAGACACGTAACAACAAAGGAAAATCCCTAATTCAGACAATTCGAGCAGCTCAAGAACGGCAAATGATATAAACCACGACACCTTTTAGGTATCAGTGAAAAGAGAAAAGAAGAATAATGTTACAACACAGGTTGAAGACTTGTGGTAGAAACGTCTGTGATGTCTACTAGTCCCCGTCATATATTTGTTTAGCTACTGTAGACAGTGTTACAATAGTTTTGCTCTTGCTCTACACCACCTTCTTGGCGACACCGAAATATTTTTTTTTTATTTATATTTTTTTTTACGCAAAAAAGAGATCGACGTCCCTATAGATTAGAGAGTAACATGAAGAGATTTGTGAATAGTAGTAACTTGTCAGAATGTAGGTAAGGAAAGAATGTAGTGTTGAGATGAGAGTAACATAGAGGGATTTGTGAATTGTAGTAACTTGTCAGAATGTAGGTAAGGAAAGAATGTAGTGTTGAGATGGGAGATTGTGAGAGTAACATAGAGGGATTTGTGAATTGTAGTAACTTGTCAGAATGTAGGTAATGAAAGAATGTAATGTTGAGATGAGAGATTGTGAGAGTAACATAGAGGGATTTGTGAATTGTAGTAACTTGTCAGAATGTAGGTAAGGAAAGAATGTAATGTTGAGATGAGAGATTGTGAGAGTAACATGGAGAGATCGCTGTAATAATGGGTAGAACTATAGGTGAGAATGAGCGAGTAACATCAAGAAATGAGTCCCGTAAGGACGATATAACTAAAATATGAGAATGAGAGAGAAACATCAAGAAATGAGTCCCGTAAGGACGATATAACTAAATTATGAGAATGAGAGAGAAACATCTAGAAATGAGTCCAGTAAGGATGATAGAACTAAAATATGAGAATAAGAGAGAAACATCTAGAAATGAGTCCAGTAAGGATGATAGAACTAAAATATGAGAATGAGAGAGAAACAGCTAGAAATGGGTCCAATAAGAATAATAGAATTACAGATGAAAGTAACGTCCATATATGGGTTATATAAGACGGGAGAGCTATAGATGAGCGAGTAACATCAATAGATGAAAGCCATAAGACGGGAGAGCTATAGGAGAGAGAGTAATATCAAATGATGGGCCCTCCCTATAAGAGCTCCGCTAGTGTAGTTTAAAAGTTGGCGAGTATCAATACTGTGACTACAGCAGCTTGTCAGAATGCACCAGTGAGGCTAATCAATAGATGGGAGAGTTTCATCAACAGATGTAGCAAACACTGCATACGGCAAAATACAAAAGGCGTATTATAGCACCACCAGTGAACGCAGCTGAACTGTCCTTCGTCATACGATATCATCATTCATCGTAAGCAATCTGAATATAGAAACACCATCCGGATGAAACACACAGCTAATGAATTTCACACTCACAATTATGCACTCAATAACTGGCAGTCAGCACTTCGGAAAGCGCTCTTTCTCAGTGCTTTTCAGTTTCAGTTTCAGTCGAGCGGTTCAAAGATTGTTCTACTTGAATTCTGTAACGATAGTTCGGATCTTATATAATATAATGTGGACGATATAGTTAGTCTGTTGAACTGATGATAGTATTTCGTCCAGAAAAAGGTAAAAGCACATCTCAACAAAACAATTCAGTAAAAGTAAAAAGCAAAGTACCCCGTCACGCCACGCCAAGTGGCGTATAGGGAAATATAAGGGGAGGGGGGGGGGGAATGAGTACCTCCGAAGTCGGAGTTACCTGCCTGTGCGACGAGGGACGCCTGTGCACACGGCTGCCAGGGAAAAATGGATTACCACGCAAAATTCAGTTCTTAGTCTCTATGGACTTCGTCTGAGGTGAAAGCTGGCGAACGAAAAAAATTCTTTCCTGCGTTGTTTCTTTCTTTCAGCGTTACTCGACAACTACGCTTCTTCATCGTCCCCCCTTAGAATGGCGCTAAGTGAGAGTAGACCCGCTAAGCCGTAGTTTGCAATATAATTGTGATATATGCGCCTGTCCGCCCAAAACATCCGATTTCAGCAGGGAATTTTTTAGCGCCAGGTTGCCTTTCCTCTTCGATCTCTACTCACTTCACTAGAATAGTGAGTTTGTTTTTAGGAGCAACTCTGGTACGTGGAGTAGAGATTTGATCAGTTCTCTTGTTCGACGATCCTGCCCGCAAGCAGTCAGCTATGAGTCGCTGAAATCTGTCAGCTCAGTTATTGGTGGCCTCCTTATTTTAACATTCTAAGAACATTGCAACAGGTAAACAATCAATTGATGCCTTGTTCACTAAGTAACAATGCAACCGGTAAACAATCAATTAGTGCCTCCTAGTTCACTAAGTAACAATGCAACAGGTAAACAATCAATTGGTGCCTCCTAGTTCACTAAGTAACAATGCAACAGGTAAACAATCAATTGGTGCCTCCTAGTTCACTAAGTAACAATGCAACCGGTAAACAATCAATTAGTGCCTCCTAGTTCACTAAGTAACAATGCAACCGGTAAACAATCAATTAGTGCCTCCTAGTTCACTAAGTAACAATGCAACCGGTAAACAATCAATTAGTGCCTCCTAGTTCACTAAGTAACAATGCAACCGGTAAACAATCAATTAGTGCCTCCTAGTTCACTAAGTAACAATGCAACCGGTAAACAATCAATTAGTGCCTCCTAGTTCACTAAGTAACAATGCAACCGGTAAACAATCAATTGATGCCTAGTTCACTAAGTAACAATGCAACAGGTAAACAATCAATTGATGCCTAGTTCACTAAGTAACAATGCAACCGGTAAACAATCAATTGATGCGTAGTTCACTCAGTAACAATGCAACAGGTAAACAATCAATTGATGCCTAGTTCACTAAGTAACAATGCAACCGGTAAACAATCAATTGGTGCCTCCTAGTTCACTAAGTAACAATGCAACAGGTAAACAATCAATTGGTGCCTCCTAGTTCACTAAGTAACAATGCAACAGGTAAACAATCAATTGGTGCCTCCTAGTTCACTAAGTAACAATGCAACCGGTAAACAATCAATTGGTGCCTCCTAGTTCACTAAGTAACAATGCAACCGGTAAACAATCAATTGGTGCCTCCTAGTTCACTAAGTAACAATGCAACAGGTAAACAATCAATTGGTGCCTCCTAGTTCACTAAGTAACAATGCAACAGGTAAACAATCAATTGGTGCCTCCTAGTTCACTAAGTAACAATGCAACCGGTAAACAATCAATTAGTGCCTCCTAGTTCACTAAGTAACAATGCAACCGGTAAACAATCAATTAGTGCCTCCTAGTTCACTAAGTAACAATGCAACCGGTAAACAATCAATTGATGCCTAGTTCACTAAGTAACAATGCAACAGGTAAACAATCAATTGATGCCTAGTTCACTAAGTAACAATGCAACCGGTAAACAATCAATTGATGCGTAGTTCACTCAGTAACAATGCAACAGGTAAACAATCAATTGATGCCTAGTTCACTAAGTAACAATGCAACCGGTAAACAATCAATTGGTGCCTAGTTCACTAAGTAACAATGCAACCGGTAAACAATCAATTGGTGCCTCCTAGTTCACTAAGTAACAATGCAACCGGTAAACAATCAATTGGTGCCTCCTAGTTCACTAAGTAACAATGCAACCGGTAAACAATCAATTGGTGCCTCCTAGTTCACTAAGTAACAATGCAACCGGTAAACAATCAATTGGTGCCTCCTAGTTCACTAAGTAACAATGCAACCGGTAAACAATCAATTGGTGCCTCCTAGTTCACTAAGTAACAATGCAACCGGTAAACAATCAATTGGTGCCTCCTAGTTCACTAAGTAACAATGCAACCGGTAAACAATCAATTGGTGCCTCCTAGTTCACTAAGTAACAATGCAACCGGTAAACAATCAATTGGTGCCTCCTAGTTCACTAAGTAACAATGCAACCGGTAAACAATCAATTGGTGCCTCCTAGTTCACTAAGTAACAATGCAACCGGTAAACAATCAATTGGTGCCTCCTAGTTCACTAAGTAACAATGCAACCGGTAAACAATCAATTGGTGCCTCCTAGTTCACTAAGTAACAATGCAACCGGTAAACAATCAATTGGTGCCTCCTAGTTCACTAAGTAACAATGCAACCGGTAAACAATCAATTGGTGCCTCCTAGTTCACTAAGTAACAATGCAACCGGTAAACAATCAATTGGTGCCTCCTAGTTCACTAAGTAACAATGCAACCGGTAAACAATCAATTGGTGCCTCCTAGTTCACTAAGTAACAATGCAACCGGTAAACAATCAATTGGTGCCTCCTAGTTCACTAAGTAACAATGCAACCGGTAAACAATCAATTGGTGCCTCCTAGTTCACTAAGTAACAATGCAACCGGTAAACAATCAATTGGTGCCTCCTAGTTCACTAAGTAACAATGCAACCGGTAAACAATCAATTGGTGCCTCCTAGTTCACTAAGTAACAATGCAACCGGTAAACAATCAATTGGTGCCTCCTAGTTCACTAAGTAACAATGCAACCGGTAAACAATCAATTGGTGCCTCCTAGTTCACTAAGTAACAATGCAACCGGTAAACAATCAATTGGTGCCTCCTAGTTCACTAAGTAACAATGCAACCGGTAAACAATCAATTGGTGCCTCCTAGTTCACTAAGTAACAATGCAACCGGTAAACAATCAATTGGTGCCTCCTAGTTCACTAAGTAACAATGCAACCGGTAAACAATCAATTGGTGCCTCCTAGTTCACTAAGTAACAATGCAACCGGTAAACAATCAATTGGTGCCTCCTAGTTCACTAAGTAACAATGCAACCGGTAAACAATCAATTGGTGCCTCCTAGTTCACTAAGTAACAATGCAACCGGTAAACAATCAATTGGTGCCTCCTAGTTCACTAAGTAACAATGCAACCGGTAAACAATCAATTGGTGCCTCCTAGTTCACTAAGTAACAATGCAACCGGTAAACAATCAATTGGTGCCTCCTAGTTCACTAAGTAACAATGCAACCGGTAAACAATCAATTGGTGCCTCCTAGTTCACTAAGTAACAATGCAACCGGTAAACAATCAATTGGTGCCTCCTAGTTCACTAAGTAACAATGCAACCGGTAAACAATCAATTGGTGCCTCCTAGTTCACTAAGTAACAATGCAACCGGCAAACAATCAATTGGTGCCTCCTAGTTCACTAAGTAACAATGCAACCGGCAAACAATCAATTGGTGCCTCCTAGTTCACTAAGTAACAATGCAACCGGCAAACAATCAATTGGTGCCTCCTAGTTCACTAAGTAACAATGCAACCGGCAAACAATCAATTGGTGCCTCCTAGTTCACTAAGTAACAATGCAACCGGCAAACAATCAATTGGTGCCTCCTAGTTCACTAAGTAACAATGCAACCGGCAAACAATCAATTGGTGCCTCCTAGTTCACTAAGTAACAATGCAACCGGCAAACAATCAATTGGTGCCTCCTAGTTCACTAAGTAACAATGCAACCGGCAAACAATCAATTGGTGCCTCCTAGTTCACTAAGTAACAATGCAACCGGCAAACAATCAATTGGTGCCTCCTAGTTCACTAAGTAACAATGCAACAGGCAAACAATCAATTGGTGCCTCCTAGTTCACTAAGTAACAATGCAACAGGCAAACAATCAATTGGTGCCTCCTAGTTCACTAAGTAACAATGCAACCGGCAAACAATCAATTGGTGCCTCCTAGTTCACTAAGTAACAATGCAACCGGCAAACAATCAATTAGTGCCTCCTAGTTCACTAAGTAACAATGCAACCGGTAAACAATCAATTAGTGCCTCCTAGTTCACTAAGTAACAATGCAACCGGTAAACAATCAATTGTGCCTAGTTCACTAAGTAACAATGCAACAGGTAAACAATCAATTGATGCCTAGTTCACTAAGTAACAATGCAACAGGTAAACAATCAATTGATGCCTAGTTCACTAAGTAACAATGCAACCGGTAAACAATCAATTGATGCCTAGTTCACTAAGTAACAATGCAACCGGTAAACAATCAATTGGTGCCTAGTTCACTAAGTAACAATGCAACCGGTAAACAATCAATTGGTGCCTCCTAGTTCACTAAGTAACAATGCAACCGGTAAACAATCAATTGGTGCCTCCTAGTTCACTAAGTAACAATGCAACCGGTAAACAATCAATTGGTGCCTCCTAGTTCACTAAGTAACAATGCAACCGGTAAACAATCAATTGGTGCCTCCTAGTTCACTAAGTAACAATGCAACCGGTAAACAATCAATTGGTGCCTCCTAGTTCACTAAGTAACAATGCAACCGGTAAACAATCAATTGTTGCCTCCTAGTTCACTAAGTAACAATGCAACCGGTAAACAATCAATTGGTGCCTCCTAGTTCACTAAGTAACAATGCAACCGGTAAACAATCAATTGGTGCCTCCTAGTTCACTAAGTAACAATGCAACCGGTAAACAATCAATTGGTGCCTCCTAGTTCACTAAGTAACAATGCAACCGGTAAACAATCAATTGGTGCCTCCTAGTTCACTAAGTAACAATGCAACCGGTAAACAATCAATTGGTGCCTCCTAGTTCACTAAGTAACAATGCAACCGGTAAACAATCAATTGGTGCCTCCTAGTTCACTAAGTAACAATGCAACCGGTAAACAATCAATTGGTGCCTCCTAGTTCACTAAGTAACAATGCAACCGGTAAACAATCAATTGGTGCCTCCTAGTTCACTAAGTAACAATGCAACCGGTAAACAATCAATTGGTGCCTCCTAGTTCACTAAGTAACAATGCAACCGGTAAACAATCAATTAGTGCCTCCTAGTTCACTAAGTAACAATGCAACCGGTAAACAATCAATTAGTGCCTCCTAGTTCACTAAGTAACAATGCAACAGGTAAACAATCAATTAGTGCCTCCTAGTTCACTAAGTAACAATGCAACCGGCAAACAATCAATTAGTGCCTCCTAGTTCACTAAGTAACAATGCAACCGGCAAACAATCAATTAGTGCCTCCTAGTTCACTAAGTAACAATGCAACCGGCAAACAATCAATTAGTGCCTCCTAGTTCACTAAGTAACAATGCAACCGGCAAACAATCAATTAGTGCCTCCTAGTTCACTAAGTAACAATGCAACCGGCAAACAATCAATTAGTGCCTCCTAGTTCACTAAGTAACAATGCAACAGGTAAACAATCAATTAGTGCCTCCTAGTTCACTAAGTAACAATGCAACCGGTAAACAATCAATTAGTGCCTCCTAGTTCACTAAGTAACAATGCAACCGGTAAACAATCAATTAGTGCCTCCTAGTTCACTAAGTAACAATGCAACAGGTAAACAATCAATTAGTGCCTCCTAGTTCACTAAGTAACAATGCAACAGGTTACTAAGGACGAGAGCTCGGGTTCGATCCTGATCGACGGCTTCCAGGTTCACCCAGCCTTAAATGGGTTCTGGATTTTTCTGGGAAAGTAAAGCGGCATGGGCGTAAATCTGACCACATTACCCCGAAAATCATGTGCCGAAGGACTGTAAAAATTATGATCACTAACACCATATTCCCCTATACGCCACTTCGCGTGACGGGGCTCTTTACTTTTATTTACAATAGCCTCATCATGTACTCCGATTGTTTGTTGCACCATTTTGCGAACAATGTCCTTTTGTTTTATTTATTTTTTTTTTTTATGGTGCAAATCACCGAAAAAAATGTCGTGAACAATTCATAGTATATTGAGATGATGTGATAACAGGAAGTAACATTTCATGAAATGTTCGTTACAAAATGAGAAGACATTGTTATCTTCAGTAGATTTATGAAAGGCTCATAACTAGACAGTGAGACGCGATAGAGTAGTGCATGTCTGCTAAAGACGTGATCAGTTCGTGGCAACGAGATGATCGACAGGTTGACGAGGGGTCTAATAATTGCGCAAGTGAGTTTCAAGAACATAAATGACACTTTGATGGTCTTCAGAGACCGCCTTTTATCAGAGAGTAACAACAAAGTGGATAATCCACAAAACACACATAATCCACATAAACTACATAACACATAAGCCCAAGTAAAACACAAAACTCACATAACTCACACAACTCACATAACCCACAAAACTCACAAAACCCATAAAATCCACATAACCCACAAAACTCTAAAAACCCATAAAATCCACGTAACCCACACAACTCACAAAATCCACATAACCCATAAAACCCACATAACCCATAAAACCCGCATAATGCACAAACCCACATAACCCACAAACCCACATAACCCAACAACCCACATAACCCATAAAACCCACATAATCCATAAAACCCAAAAACCTCACATAACCCATAAAACCCAAAACTTCACATAACTCACATAACTCACATAACCCATAAAACATACATAACGCACATAACCCATAAAACCCACATAACTCACAAAACCCATACAACCCTCAAAACCCAAAATAACCCGTATAACTCACATAACCCACAAAACTCATAAAACCCACAAAACCCACAAAACCCATATAATCCACGCGTCAAAGGAATGGTGGAAAGTGACATCACAAATTGTGAAAGAAAGCAGAAAATTCATCTTCAGATAGAGAAGAAAAAAAACCCAACACGCTCAATCAATGCAGGACAAAAACAATCAGATGACGAACACTTCGATGGTTGCTGGAACTGTCGGTGGAGCGGATATAGATATGCCCAGACTGCAGTAACGCCAGTCCTTTCTAAAGACTACAAACAGAATCAACTGCTTCTAAGCTCAGCTGGCTGTAAATAGGTATTGAGGATTATTATTTTTATTGAAAATTATGAGGCACACACATTATATCCCTCACGCAACACTCGAGGAATGTCTTCGTCACATCCAAATAGTGGAATATGGCTATGTCTTCGTCACAACCAAATAGTGAAATATGGCTGTGTCTTCATCATAACCAAATAGTGAAATATGGCTATGTCTTCGTCATAACCAAATAGTGGAATATGACTATGTCTTCGTCATAATCCAAATAGTGGAATATGGCTATGTCTTCGTCACAACCAAATAGTGGAATATGGCTATGTCTTCGTCACAATCAAATAGTGAAATATGGCTATGTCTTCGTCATAACCAAATAGTGAAATATGGCTATGTCTTCGTCATAACCAAATAGTGAAATATGGCTATGCCTTCGTCATAACCAAATAGTGGAATATGGCTATGTCTTCGTCATAACCAAATAGTGGAATATGGCTATGTCTTCCTCACAACCAAATAGTGGAATATGGCTATGTCTTCGTCACAATCAAATAGTGAAATATGGCTATGTCTTCGTCATAACCAAATAGTGAAATATGGCTATGTCTTCGTCCCAATTAAATAGTGGAATATGGCTTGTCTTCATCACATCCAAATAGTGGAATGTGGCTATGTCTTCGACACAGCCAAATAGAAAACTTTGGCTATGTCTTCGTCACAACCAAATAGTGGAATGTGGCTATGTCTTCGTCATAACCAAATAGTGAAATATGGCTATGTCTTCGTCACAATTAAATAGTGGAATATGACTTGTCTTCATCACATCCAAATAGTGGAATGTGGCTATGTCTTCGGCACAGCCAAATAGAAAACTTTGGCTATGTCTTCGTCACAACCAAATAGTGGAATATGGCTATGTCTTCCTCACAACCAAATAGTGGAATATGGCTATGTCTTCGTCACAATCAAATAGTGAAATATGGCTATGTCTTCGTCATAACCAAATAGTGAAATATGGCTATGTCTTCGTCACAATTAAATAGTGGAATATGGCTTGTCTTCATCACATCCAAATAGTGGAATGTGGCTATGTCTTCGACACAAGCAAATAGTGAACCATGGCTATCTAAACCGGAGCAATTTATCATTGTGCTGGTTTGTGTGGGAGAATAGAGATAACGATTACGTGTGCACATATAATGTAGATGTTTCGTTCATAATCGATGAAACAACAACAGGGATATGTTGTAGATGTGATTGATATTATTGATGTAGAGTGCGTGGGTGGGGTCAAGTTATTTTTACAATGGCTTGTCAATAATGCAGTTCAGATCTGCGATGATAGCAGAAAAGCACAGACAGAGGAACATTCACTTATACATTATATGTATATATATATATATATATATATATATCATCATCATCATTATCATCATCATCATCAAGTACCGGGCCTGTTGGCGTAGGTGATCATGTCTCTCCACAAGTTTCGATCTCGACAGTTATTTATCTTTTCTGCTGTTGACCTTCTGCAAAGCCATTCTTTTAAGCTGTCTAGTATATTTTTCTCTTTGCCTCCCTCTATCCATTCGTCCCTCAATTTTTCCAGTTGTTACAATATATTCCAGTTGTTCTCTTCTCATTACGTGGCTAAAAAATGATGATTGTTTCTTCCTAATATTGGAAATTAGTTCTAATTTTGCATTGGCCTCTCTCAGAACGTTTTCATTACTCTTCTTAGCTGTCCATGTTATTCTCAACATTCTTCTATAAAACCACATTTCTACAGACTCCAGTGATTTTCTTGTTTGTTGTCCTATTGTCCATGATTCACATCCATATGTTAAGACTGACTCTACATAACATTTAAGAACTCTTTGTCTTATTTCTATTGTCAAAATGGATTGCATAGTATCTTCCTCATTTTTTTGGAAAGCTGCTTTTGCCTGAGTGATTCTGCATCTCACCTCTTTTGTACATCTTCCGTCTGAGGTTAACAACGTTCCCAAATATTTAAATTCATTTACCTGTTTTAATATTGATCCACTTGTCTTTATTTTGCACTGAGGTGATGTTTTATATATATATTAAGTATAAGTTAATATTATATTATATTATATTATATTATATTATATTATATTATATTATATTATATTATATTATATTATGTTATGTTATGTTATGTTATGTTATGTTATGTTATGTTATGTTATGTTATGTTATGTTATGTTATGTTATGTTATGTTATGTTATGTTATGTTATGTTATGTTATGTTATGTTATGTTATGTTATGTTATGTTATGTTATGTTATGTTATGTTATGTTATGTTATGTTATGTTATGTTATGTTATATTATATTATATTATATTATATTATATTATATTATATTATATTATATTATATTATATTATATTATATTATATTATATTATATTATATTATATTATATTATATTATATTATATTATATTATATTATATATATATTATATTATATTATATTATATTATATTATATTATATTATATTATATTATATTATATTATATTATATTATATTATATTATATTATATTATATTATATTATATTATATTATATTATATTATATTATATTATATTATATTATATTATATTATATTATACAGGGTGTTTTTAAAGTCGCAGTGCAGTGAATTTCTACTCACGGAAGAAAAACGTCACCAGAAATGCGGTTAACTAATGCGTCACACAAATTGTAAAATAAATGGTATTATTCAAATATACTTGACTGCTATCGGCGAGCTTATAATGGGTAATGTTGGTATTAACACAATAAAGTTGTGCCTAAAGCATATGTTGAAAATGTCCACCACGGGCCTCAAGACATGTCGTGATTCGTCTTTCCATATTTGCGAAAACCTTCAGAATAATGTCTGGTGATATTTGTTTAATCTTGTCTACTATTTCAGTCTTTAGGTCATTAACTGTCTGCGGATTATTTTCATAAACTTTCCCCTTCAATGCCCCCCACAGATAATAATCTGGGGGTGTTAGATCTGGTGAACGAGCAGGCCAGATTCCACGTGAAATAATGCGATTTGCAAATATGCTTTCTAAATAATTGAGTGTTGTTGTGGCTGTGTGTGCTGTTGCCCCATCCTGCTGAAACCAGGATTCCATAATTTCCCGTTCTGTAAGGTGTGCTATGAACGGTTCCAGAATTAAAGTATGGTAACGTTCTGCATTTATTGTTTCATTAAAAATATAGGTCCTATTATCCGCATACGACTTATAGCGCACCACACTCCGACTTTTTGATCGTAAAGCGGCACTTGATGAAATTCATGGGGGTTTTCACTGCTCCACAGCCGATTGTTCTGACTGTTCACATAACCGGATAAATGAAACCAGGCCTCATCAGTGAAAAAAGTGACGTCAAGGATGGCAACGCCCTGTTCATAAATAAAATTCTGAAACCACATGCAGTAGTTTAAACGGGATTCATAATCTCTTTCTTGGAGTTGAGACACTTCAGTTAATTTGTATGGACGATAGTGTAGTTCACTTCTTAAAACCTTGTGAACAGAACTCTTAGATATTTGCACCTGTTGAGACAAGTGGTTTAAAGATGCATTTGGACTCATTGTAATTCTGTCTTGGAGTTCCATAATTTGGTCTTGTTAAATTGAAGGTTTTCCCGATCGGTATGCATCAACCACACTACCGGTTTCACGAAACTTTTTGATCAATTTTGTAACAGAATTTCGGTGAGGGACTTGTGAGTCTGGAAATTTCCTCACGAATTGTCTAATGACCTCATCCGTATATTTACCGCCATTACGAAAGACATGCTCAGCCAGAAATACCCTGTTTTCAATCGTCAACACCATTTCCTTCAAGCAATGAGACAGTGAAAGTAGCGTAGTGCCCGTCCTTTACGTAAATAAAACCTTAAAGGAAGCAGCGGTTTGTTCATAAATGTGGTTTACAAAATTGTGGTACGTAGATGATGATTACGTCATTTACTGAATATTAGAAATATTCACTGCACTGCAACTTTACGAACACCCTGTATTATATTGTATTGTATTGTATTGTATTGTATTGTATTGTATTGTATTGTATTGTATCGTATTGTATTGTATTATATTGTATCGTATTATATTATATTGTATTATATTGTATTATATCGTATCATATCATATCATATCATATCATATCATATCATATCATATCATATCATATCATATCATATCATATCATATCATATCATATCATATCATATCATATCATATCATATCATATCATATCATATCATATCATATCATATCATATCATATCATATCATATCATATTATATTATATTATATTATATTATATTATATTATATTATATTATATTATATTATATTATATTATATTATATTATATTATATTATATTATATTATATTATATTATATTATATTATATTATATTATATTATATAAGTGGTTTTATATGGTTATGGTTATTGAAGGGCCCGGTATCATTGATAAAACGAATTAAAATCCATAACTGTTCAACCAACAGTGCCAGAGGAATGATCCAAATTAAAACTCATTTCACTGAAGGATCCAAACAAAGAAAGACAGTTGCAGTCATCATAATAGCAGCTACAGCACATGTCAAAAAGACATAAGGCCAAGTGGCACCGAAAGTGAACGCAGCTTAACTGTCCTTCGTCATACGATATCATCATTCATCGTAAGCAATCAGAATATCAAAATCATCTGGATGAAAAAAAACAAAGCTCACAAAGCACTAAACTCAGTAGTTCCGTCAGCAAACCGGACTTGGAATATGAGGAAGCAGCAACAAGGAACACTTTTCAGATAGAGCCTGAATGGTTCCTGCTGCCTATCCGCCATACTGTCTGGAAGTCTCTTGGTACCAGTAAAAAGAACTAGTAAGAGAAGAGGTTTAAAATATTTGAATTAACTTTTAATTAACTGGTTTTATATATATATATATATCGTATATATATATATTATACTAATATCTTCAGTAATAAAGAAAAGACGATGGTCATACGTTGGACATGTGATGAGAAGAGATAATAATCGAATAGCAAAGCAAGCCCTCATATGGGAAACAACAGGTAAAAGAAAAAGAGGAAGACCCAGGGAGACACTGAGAAGAACATTGATGAGAGAGGCAAGAGCAGCAGGAATCGGCTCCCTCAATGAGATAGAACTGCTTGCACAGAACAGAGACAGATGGCGAGATTTGATAAAATATCTTTAAAAGAAAACTGCTAGAACAAAAATTCATATAGGAGAAGGTGTATCTTGGTCTACGCCCTATGGGCCGGTTACGGCTCGAAAGGTCAATAGATAGATATATATATATATATATATATATATATATATATATATATATATATATATATATATATATATGTAAGTTAATAACAGTTAATCATGTCAATTCTCTAAAGCCGAAGGTTAAGATGACTGGGGCACGTCCAGCGAATGGAGGAAAGCAAATACTAAACGGTGAACTTACACATGTAAAGAGACAAAACGGCAGACATAAACTATTATATTGAGATATATGTAAATCATCTTTGAATGACTTCTCCATCTGTGAAAATTACTTCGGTGGTGTGGTCGGTATCACGCCAGGCCGCCTTTACTTCCCAAAAAATCTCTGCAACTCATTTTTTAGGCTGGGTGAACCCCGGGACCTTATAGATGCAAAAAGGAAAAAAAATACTATGGGTACCGACTATAGGTCACGAACATTGATAGTATTCACTTGTCTTCCTTAATCACATTAAAAACAATCATAATTTTTTGGTCATGTAATGAGAAGAGAACAACTGGAATATATTGTAACAACTGGAAAAATTGAGGGACGAAGAGATAGAGGGAAGCAAAGAGAAAAGATACCAGACAGCTTAAGACAATGGCTTGACAGAAGGTCTAGAACAGAAAGGATAAATAACTGTCGAGATCGAAAGTTGTGGAGAGACATGATTACCTACGCCAGCAGGCAATATACTTGATGATGATGATGATGATGATGATGACGACGACGATGATGACGATGATGATGATGATGACGATGATGATGATGATGATGATGATGATGATGACGACGATGATGATGATGATGCTGATGATGATGACGATGATGACGATGATGATGATGACGACGACGATGATGATGATGATGATGATGACGATGATGACGATGATGATGACGATGATGATGATGATGATGATGATTATGATGATGATGATGACGATGATGATGACGACGATGATGACGACGATGATGATGACGATGATGATGATGATGATGATGATGATGATGATGATGATGATGATGATGATGATGATGATGATGATGATGATGATGATGATGATGATGATGATGATGATGATGATGATGATGATGATGACAAAAATGACATGAAAAAATATACTCACGTGAAAGCAAATATGAAAGAATAACTTTCTTTCTTTCTCTCAAGAAAGTCCAAGCGTGAAAGATGATAAAACCAAGACATAGATGGCAGACTCAATACAGACCAAACTCGTTGAGGCAGACAAACAGAACTGAAAATATGAAGAGTAAAATGTTATGTCTTCTCAACGTTACTGTATGGAGCAGAAACATGGAAATTAAGTAATAAAACAGCAGAAAGTCAAAGCCTTTGAAATGCAGATTTATAGAAAAAATATAAGAATTTGATGAAAGGAAAGCAAGACAAGCATTATGCTTTGAATCAGGTAAAAATGACAAAAGAACTAGTTAACACAATTAGAAAGAAAAAACAACTAAAATTGTTGGTTCATTTGAAGAGAATCAATAAAAGTAATTTTAAAATACTAAAAGTTATTTTGGAAGGAAAGTACAAGGTAGACCAGGCAGACCCAGGCTAAATTAGACTGATAACATCAATGATGGACATGTGAACCTATGATAACGTGCACTATTAAGGCAAGAGACAGAGAAAAATGAGCTCAAGGATAACCAACCATCGATAATGACATGGCACCAAAAGGAAGGAATGGAAACTTTGATGACTTGGAATTGAAGAAGCAGTAACCTATAAGAAGATAAAACCAAGACATAGATGGCAGACTCAATACAGACCAAACTCGTTGAGGCAGACAAAACAGCAAGACAACGGTAAAAATTCTGACGTAAAAAAGATGATGTTCTCTAGTCAGATTATTTGAACTGCGTTTGTAGTTCAAGATTGGTTCTATGCCAAGTCTGTGTAACCTCAAACTCTACTTCTTCTCTTCCGACCACTTCAGCAGCTGTACACAAACATCTCATTTCTATGGAGACGAATTTAATCTTCTGTTGACACTGCAACATACACAATTTACCATTTCTAGTATTGATAAAACTTCAAAGACAAAGCCAATCTTGGCAGTAATCCAGCCATGTTATCATGAAGGTTTTAATATGGAACCGTTTATCTCTCTTTGATGTTGTTAGCCGTAAATTCTTGACGTGTGGTCTGTGGATTACAAATTCAAGTAGTCCCGGAAGACGACTGGTCGAGGCGGCTCAGTGTCAATGAGTTTACTGAAAGGATTAAAGTTTAAGTCCTTCTCTACACACACGGATAACCCTCTAGGTTCACCTTCTTGGTAAATAGCTTTCCTCCCCGTTTTAAGATCCGTGACAGAGCTTGAAGCGAGGGGGATTAGAAGGATGGCTAAAACACTAGTTGTGAGCCGCGATAGCTCAGTGGTTAGTGAACTGGACTACAAAGGACAAATGGTAGGGTTCGATCCCAACCGACGGTTTCCGGGTTCACGCAGCCTTTAATGGGTACAGTATTATTTTCTGGGAAAGTAAAGCGACACGGGCGTAATACCGACCGCATTACCCCAAAAACCATATCACGAAGGTCTGTAAAATGTATGGTCACTAACACCATATTCCCTATACGCCACTTGGTGTGACAGGGGCTCTTTAGGTTTTTAAAACACTAGTTACGGGAATGTGTAGACCTTTCTACTTCCACCAGACATCATCATCATCGTGTGCCTTCTCCGCAACGAAGGTTGGCTACCATCGATCGCCATTCTACTCTGTTTCTTGCTTTGATGGTGCAGGCTGTCATAGATTGACTTGTCCATCTTTTGATGTTACTCGTCCATGTTAGTCTTGGTCTGCCTCTGCCTCTTTTATCTTCCACCAGACAGATTCTTCTATATCGTTCATTGTTGATTATTATTCAAACATTTATATGTATCAGGTTATAAGCGGCCTGTATGAACGTTATACCGAAAATAAATTGTGTGTATGTCTAATACCGGTTGAGTAATAGCCTGGTGGCGTTGTGGTTAATGTATCAACCAGCCGACATGAAGGTATGGGATTCAAATGCCATTTGAAGTATCAATTTTTGCCAACCTACAAAGAAGACTGTCGGGGTGCACTCAATTTCTGTAAATGGGTACCAACACATCCGACTTCAGAATGACATCTTTGAGTACCGGGTTGTATTCCCTTTCGATCCCTACTCGCTTGGTCAGACCAGACAGATTAGTCTGTTACTAGAGGCACCACGAAGAGGTGGAGCAGGGTCTGGATGGTTCTGGTTCACCGATACTAGCGCAAGCCATTAACTATGCGTCGCTGATAACTTCCAGCTCTGGTGCTGTGAGGCGCGCCTTCTCCTCCGTTGTTGAGGATGATAATGTTTCTTTAATATCATTCACTGAGCAATAAACTGAGGTTAGCGGGGTAGAGCTCTGCCCTACCAAAGGAGGAGTAAGACGTCTCCTTTCCTCCGCTAGTCTTCGGGACACCCCTGGGCAAGGTGGAGCTCCCGTTCAGCCCACCTATCAGGGTTATGTGAAGCCATTGGAGCAGGTGGTTGATGGCGTTGTGGGAGCAGCCGACAAGTAGTGCCGGTTAATAGCTCAGGCCAAAACAGCATTTAAGAAAATTAAAAATATATTATGCAACAAATCTATGTCAATAAAAATGAGAAAGAGAGTTCATCGGTGCTATATAGAACCAATTCTGACCTATGGAAGCGAATCATGGACAGTAGACAAACAAATGAAAAGACGATTGAAGGCCACAGAGATGGGATTTCTCTGAAGAATGTTGAAAGTTCCCTGGACAGATAAAAAGACCAATGAGGAAGTTCTCAAGGAGGCCAACACAAAAAGGGAGCTCTTAAAAAACATCAGAAAGAAGCAATCAACATTTTTCGGGCACATCATGAGAAGAGGAAAGTTGGAATACTTGGTTACAACTGGCAAAATAAAAGGAAAAAGAGATCGCGGACGACAAAGAGAGAAAATACTGGATAGCTTGGTGTCATGGTATGGAAAACAGTCAACAACAGAACTGATACGATGCACTGTAGTTAGAAGATTGTGGAGGGACATGATCACCTACGCCAACCGGTAAGGCACATGATGATGATGAGCAATAAACTAAATAAAATGTCAGAATCGTGTTACGGGTCTTCCTACGCCAATCCTCCACTATTTCATTGTATGTATATAATATCATATCATTGTTAACCTAACATATGTAAATATTTTTTTATGCCCAGCATCCCACGGAAAATACCAGTGTATACATCTCAATTAATTACTTCCCTTCCTGTTTTCAAGAGTTCCTGTCCTTTCGGATATTTTATCCACTAGAAAAGTGTCTCGTGCTTTCATCTATTTTTTTTAAATCTGCTTTTTTGTTGTTATATCCATTTCCTGTCTGTTTTACGTTAATAATTGTTTTTTTTTTTAGATTTCCTCATATAAATATGTGTCTATTTCACAGTTTGTCGACCATCATCTCGAACAGAACAGTTCATTAGAAAGAAAGAAAGAAAGAAAGAAAGAAAGAAAGAAAGAAAGAAAGAAAGAAAGAAAGAAAGACAGTCCTTCAATACAAAAGCATTGGTTTTAATGTTTCAAATCTGCTGACATTATTAAAACAGCAACCAACATTCATGGGAGCCGCGATAGCTCAGTGGTTAGTGTACTGGACTACAAAGGACAAGAGGTAGGGTTCGATCCCAACCGACGGCTTCCGGGTTCATCCAGGCTTAAATGGGTACTGGATTTTGTATGGGAAAGTAAAGCGGCACGGGCGTAATACCGCCCACATTACCCCAAAAATCATGTGCCAAGGGTCTGTAAAATGTATGGTCACTAACACCATATTCCCTATACGCCACTTGGCGTGACGGGGGTACTTTACTTTTTATCACTACCAGAATTACAGTCAATGAAAAGCAACCGCATGAAGCACTGGAGATCGTGGTTGGCATAGCAGACGGAGACGACAATGTAGGCCGTGCGCAACATGGTGGACATGTCTACTGGCAGGGAATTGATGTGCATGACAAGCGAGGGCTAACCAGGGTCATCATAAACTTGAACAGGAAATGACGTGACTGGGCGTGGCTGAGTCCAAGATTCGGGAGGTACTGCAACTTCGATCCCAACCTCAGGACCCGATTATCTACATTAGCTTTGTCACCAGGGGTGTGTCAGCGGTTGGGGTTTTGTTGTGTCATTCATCATTGAGTGCCGTCTCCGCATCGAAGGTTGGCTACCATGGAGCGCCATTCCACTTTGTCTATTGCTTTGATGGTGCAGATTGTCATATGTTGACTTGTCCATCTTTTGATCTTACTCGTCCATGTTAGTCTTGGTCTGACTCTGCCTCTTTTACCTTGTATTTCCCCTTTCATGATTACTTTTAGTAGGCTGTTGTGTCTTTTAACATGCCCCAACAATCTCATTTGTCTTGTTCTAATTGTGTTTAGTAGTTCTCTTTTCATTTTTAGTTGTTTTGAAACTTCATCGTTTGTTTTCTTTTTCTTTCCATCCAATTCTACCTTTAAAAAAGGTAGTAAAGTACCCCCGTCACGCCAAGTGGCGTATAGGGAAATATGGTTTTAGTGACCCTATATTTTACAGACCTTCAGCACATGATTTTTGGGGTAATGTGGTCGGTATTACGCCCGTGCTGCTTTACTTTCCCAGAAAAAAATTCGGTACCCATTTAAGGCTCAATTCTACCTATTCTTCTATAAATCCACATTTCAAAGGCTTCAATTTTCTGTTCTGTTTTCTTGTCTAACGACCATGTTACAGCAAAATACAGGAATATTGAGAAGATGTAACATTTTGCTATTCTTAGTTTTAGCCCTGGTGTTATTTGTTTTGATGTTAGTATATTTTGTTGTGTATTCTAATAGAATTTATATATTATTATGTATTCTATAGAAATTCTAATATTCTAGAAAGTTGATAGATAAATGTGCAGGAGCGTACAAGACTACTACTTTCAGTACATGCATGGAGATTGAAGCCGTGACAGAAGCTATTACATGCCTGGCTAAAAGGTCAAGAACACATGCGGTCGTGCTGACTGATTCACAAAGCGCCGGATTGACAAGAACACACTCCTAAGAGAGTGGGTGCACCTACTCGACATGTCTCCTGTCGACAGCCTAACTGGGCTATATTGCCCCGGACACGCGGGAGTTCGTAACAATGAGGTGACTGGCAATCTGGCAGGGCCTGCAATTGCGCAGGAAACCTTCAAATGAGCCCATCGTGATTAGAGGTAAGTTTGATACATGATTATAACTGGCAAAATACAAGGCATGAGAGATCGCGGACGACAAAGAGAGAAGATACTTGATATCTTGGTGTCATGTCATGGAAAACAGTCAACAACATAACTGATACGATGCGGTGTGGATAGAAGATTGTTGAAGGATTGCCTACGTCAACCGGTATGGCACATGATGAGGATGATGAGGATGATGATGATGACATTGTGAGAGCTTTAAAAGAACACCTCTCAAAACTCCCGTCTCCGGAGGTACTCATTATTTTTTCTGTCGATGAATAATTGACGTTTCAAGCCGGGCCTCGCTACTGAGACTAAAGGTGGTTGCCGCAGACAGAAATCATAAATAAAAATCCCCACTAGCGCAGCTGGGATTTGAACCCACACCCTCTCTATCTCGAGGCAGGCGTCTTACCTCGAGACCAACCAGTCCCCCAAACCACAGATTCGAAATGAAAAAATGCCCACCGACTCTGGCCGGATTGCAGGGATTCGAGCCCTGGACCATCTTGTCCACAGGCCGGCGTCTTTCCTCTAGAGCACACAGTACCTCATATTCTGTCACCTTTAGTTTCACCCTATACCTCTCTCTATACCCTTCACTCACGCCTCATCTAACACTTTCAGTTTCTTTCTCTCCATCTCTCTCTCTCTATACCCTTCACTCACGCCTCATCTAACACTTTCAGTTTCTTTCTCTCCATCTCTCTCTCTATACCCTTCACTCACGCCTCATCTAACACTTTCAGTTTCTTTCTCTCCATCTCTCTCTCTATACCCTTCACTCACGCCTCATCTAACACTTTCAGTTTCTTTCTCTCCATCTCTCTCTCTATACCCTTCACTCACGCCTCATCTAACACTTTCAGTCTCTTTCTCTCCATCTCTCTCTCTATACCTCTCACTCACGCCTCATCTAACACTTTCAGTCTCTTTCTCTCCATCTCTCTCTTTCACTTTATTTCAGTCTCCCTTAATGTATATCACTCTCTCCGTTTCATCCTTCCTTCTAAATAATTACTATTTCTCTTTCATTCTATCTCTCACTCCACTCTCACCAAAATCAATCATATTTAATCAAGCATTTCCGCTGAGTTTTCGATTTCTTGTCTCGACAACTCACCCTGGGCATGCTGGTACCTTTCATGGTCACTACAGAATATTCACTCAATGACACAGACGCGTCAATGAGTTCTCCCATAATACAGTATTCGTGTCCTGTCCCATTCAATTTCCCATCAACATATAGGGGACTCAATAAGGAAACGTTCATCTCATGGATTTCTGGGAATTTAACGGAAACGAACGAATTTGATTGAAGCTTGTTTTGTTTTTTTTTAAGTTAAGGAAAAAAAGCTCCCTGCTCACCGCAAGATAATGGGAATATATTATTCATGATCACAATTTTGAATCATCATTATCATCATTTACCATACCGGTTGGCGTAGGCGATCATGTCTTTCCATAATCTTCTATCTACAGTGCATCGTATCAGTTCTGTTGTTGACTGTTTTCCATGCCATGACACCAGGCTATCTAGTATTCTCTCTCTTTGCCGTCCGCGATCTCTCTTTCCTTTTATTTTGCCAGTTGTAACCAAGTATTCCAACTTTCCTCTTCTCATGACGTGTCCGAATGATCAACGGCACATTTTATTTGTTATCTGACTGGTACTACGCCAGGCCGACATTTGTTTTTCGGTACCCATTTGAGGAAAGGTGAACTATAGCTATCTATAGATTTCCAAAAGCCATCGGGCAGAAAATAAAACCGGAAAACCTTCCAACAAGCGTGACGTTAGAAGCGCTATAACCAGCGGATGTCGTCCCACTTACAACCGCATTTTATATAGTTGAAGTTTTTCCGGGAACTTCCAATCAACCCGCGGGTTTTTTTTTTTTAATCTATAAATATCTTTGGGTAAACCTAAATCATCTGACCACTAGACAAAACTATATGGGCCACTGCAAGAATGAAAAAAGAAAGCAAAATTTATACAGGAAACGACATTGCAGATATAGACAATACTTCAGGCTAACGAAAGTAGTATATATCCAGTGAAAGGATGCGTAAAAGTTCTTCCAGCCGCACATAATTCCTTATATGAGAGTCTACCCGTACATGGAAGCACATTTTTTGGTGCGGTTTTTCCTTATATGAGAGTCTTCATTTTTTCTTATATGAGAGTCTACCCGCCCATTTTGGTTCCGGTGACCTCTCGTTGACCTCTCAACCTCTCGTGGCGGCGTCGAAACGCACCTAATTCCTTATATAAATAGTCTAAACGCAGATCAAGGCACAATTTTGGGTGCCGTTTTTCCTTATATGAGAGTCTACCGTTTTTCCTTATATGAGAGTCTACCCGCCCATTTTTGTTCCGGTGACCTCTCGTGGCGGTGGTGGTGACCTCTCGTTGACCTCTCGGGTGAGCGCTCGTGGTGACCTCCCGCGGCGGTGGTGAAGGGGTGGTGAAGGGCGGCGGTGGTATCATAACTTTCATATTCTTTGTACTTTCAATGGGGCCGTAACTTTCATAAATCTATTCTTTCTTTATACTCTCATTCAATAAAAAACAGTGACAAGTTTATTTATTGCTTTTAAAAACTTCCTTTAGAATTAAAGGTAACAGCTTAGGCCGTTACACACGCTACACGCCAAACACTGTGTTTAACGTTAAGCGAGAGATCAAAGAGCTCGGTACACGCGCAGCCGCGAAGACGTGCAGCGAAGACGCGCAGCAAGGGGCCGCAAGATCAAAGAGCTCGGTAGACGCGAGGCGACCTCGCGCAGCGAGGGGCCGCGTTTAACGTTAAGCGCGATCAAAGAATCCGCCTCCCGTGAGTACTTACTTCCCGTTAGACGGTAAGTGTTCATCAGGAGAGTCATTTAACAGGGGAATTTCACGATACCGATGTTTTAATGTGAGATGCTTGGGGGTAATTAATATCTTTGCGCCGTTTCGTGTTCAAAGACCGTGTTTCGCTGTGAAAAGTTTTGATTGAATGTTTGAGTGCCAGACTGGCCAGGGCTACGGACTTTTTATCATCTGAAGATTAGAATACCACTTAGCAGGGGAATTTTACTGGGTGGTGTTTTAATGTGAGATGTTTAGGGGAAATTAACACTGACAAGTTTATTTATTTATTTAATGTTTTATTCGTGTATATACCACAATAGATAACACAGGGGTAGACAATAATGTAGTCTTTAACTATTGTACATTATAGACAAGTATAATACATAAGTGGGGTGAGGTAGTAAGTTGGAAGTTGTAGTAGTAGGTTAGAAGTTGGCGTGTATTAGAGGAAGTTGGTTGTGGAGGTGGTTGGTAGTAGAAGTTGTAGTAGTGAAAGTTGTAGTTGTAGACGTAGTCGGTGTAGAAGTTGTAGTAGTGAAAGTTGTAGTAGAGCAGGGGACGACGTTCAAATTAACAGACGACGACTTTTATTCGACTGACTCAACAAGCAAAGACCAAAACGTTACTCCCAAACCAACGAAAGCTTAGACTTTGGAGTTCTATATCTTTAGCACTTCAACGAATAACAGACAACAGTAATGGTGAACCTTACAGATAAGAAAACTTAGTTCCAAACCCCAAAATTTCGTCTCATAACTAAAAAGTTGAACTCAAAACATTAAAAATCTAGGTCCAAAGTCAAAATAGTTAGACACGGTAGGGCAAAAGGGCATATTCTTTCCAACCAATACTCCCTATTCTTCTACACATCTGCATCTCGAAGCCTTCGAATTTATATTCAATGTTTGGCTACTGACAATGTAGCAGTCATTTCGTTGTAATGGTCATCTCGTTGTAACAGACACGTATGTCATGTCGTTGTAACAGACACGTATGTCATGTCATTTTATCAGAGACGTATGGTATGTCGTTGTAATAGCCATGTCGTTGTATCAGTCATGTCGTTGTATCAGTCATGTCGATGTAGTAGACACGTATGTCATGTCAATGTAACAGTCATGTCAATGTAACAGTCATGTCAATGTAACAGTCATTTCGTTGTAATAGTCATCTCGTTGTAACAGTCACGTATGTCATGTCGTTTTATCAGAGACGTATGGTATGTCGTGATGGACGAATGTAGGTTGTCGACTGTGCCATGATGGATCATGTAGGTTGTCGACTGGGCCATGATGGATCATGTAGGTTGTCGACTGTGCCATGATGGATCATGTAGATTGCCGACTGTGTCGAGATGGATGAATGTAGGTTGTCGACTGTGCCATGATGGATGAATGTAGGTTGTCGACTGTGCCATGATGGATCATGTAGGTTGTCGACTGTGTCGAGATGGACGAATGTAGGTTGTCGACTGTGTCGAGATGGACGAATGTAGGTTGTCGACTGGGCCATGATGGATCATGTAGGTTGTCGACTGGGCCATGATGGATCATGTAGGTTGTCGACTGGGCCATGATGGATCATGTAGGTTGTCGACTGGGCCATGATGGATCATGTAGGTTGTCGACTGGGCCATGATGGATCATGTAGGTTGTCGACTGGGCCATGATCGATGATGTAGATTGTCGACTGTGTCGAGATGGATGAATGTAATTGTCGAGTATGCTCCAACAAATCACCGCGCCATTTAAACTTCTTTGAACATAATGGACACGGATGTTCACCAGAAGAAACCTCATTATGAGAAACCATCTGGAGAAAATCCAATAACCCTTTCGTCAACCATATTTAACATACCTAGTTTAACTTCATCAAACATCAAGCTCAACAATACTTAGCATACCTACTTTAAACACCTCGATAAAATTGAATAACCTTTCATCGATAAGCCTTAACGTACTTTAAGAGAAAACAATCCAACTTACTGTGTAAAATAGAATCTCAATCCGTTAGAATGAATAGTAACTTTCCTTGAAGCAACCAAACTTATAACACGAAAGCCCTGAAGGGTCTTGTTTAAATATAGCCTGGTAACAAATGAATACATTACCCAATCAGCGAGTGATTATGCCAACATCGACTGATATCTGGATTAACCAATTAGAGAAGAGCATTAACATTGGAGGCGGAGCAAAGAAATGACTGACATCTGTATTATAACCATTCAGAGAAGAGCATTAGCATGGGAGGCGGAGCAAAGAAATGACTGACATCTGTATTATAACCATTCAGAAAAGAGCATTACTATGAACGGCAGAGTGATTAACCAATTATAGAAGAGCATAACTTTGAAAGCGGTTCCAGTTCCATCTTAAGGTAAATGACTTGGTCGGGTTCTCATCGAGGATTGTGGGCGTTTCTGGTCCATAGAATGTGTTTGGATAAACTTATGTAGGAGTTTATGTTCCTGGGGGTTGATATTATTCACACATATGATAAGGCGTATAAGAAACATTCCAAGTTTTATAACGCGATGGCTAACCTAGTATACACATGATCGGAGAGAAATGAGCTGTTATTTACTGGAATAATTCAGCGAGTCGGTGGTCATGATATCTACGCCACGTTTGTAACCATCGTTATCGAAATACTTTCAGATCGAATTCGCAATTTCGGTCGTCTTGTTGTTCTATATACCCTCGCCTATCGATTAGTTAAGAATCATGTCAAAGACATGTTCGACTCTGATTCCGACATTTGTGTTTTAGAAACGGACTTTGGTACTTGGACCGGTGGTATCATCGGAAGAGAATTTGGAGAGTGGTTACTAAAAGAAGGTGGTTTGGAAAATTTTCTAGACCTCTCTAACGAAGAAGCTACAACACTGTGGACTCTACTTCACAACAGCCTTTGGTCTTTAAGAGCTTTACCTAGAAATGTTTATCTGTGAGTTTATATATTTTCCCTAATAGAAGTTTGGTAACCCACAGCATTTGTTACTGCCTTACAATATTGTTTACCAGGTCACGACACCCTCTCACACTGATGATGAGGGTTGTCCTGTAGTAGGCCTGTGATTGTAATAAGAATGGTTTGCTCCAGCTTTGAAATCTGAAATTTTCACAAAAAGAGATGGTGTTACTCAGTTCCCCTATAATGGCGATGTTGAGTTACTAAAAATAGATTTTGATCTCTGATGCAATACCTGATTAGTTACTAAAAATAGAATGTGACCTATGATCCAATAACAGAATACTCATTGCCCTGGTGACCAATTGAGACTGATGGAAAAGTGAATTCCCAGTCATAGAAAAGTATGTTGTCACGATAGGTGTGTCAATAACAAGGAATAACAAATCATTAAAGACATCCTAATTAAGTTGTGAAATTTTGGTGGTTGAGAGATAAATCTGAAGATAAGCACATCAAACTATAAGAACAAGGAAACAATCGTATATTACACACTCTTAGAGCCAGTGTTAAGTTAACACGTATTTAGTTAAAATAGAAGGTTATAAATTGAGTAGAGGTAAACTTATACCTTATGGCTCATCTACTTTTTCGAATAAACTCAAGTTCAGAAGAGGAAGACAGTGATGAAGATAGTGATTTGTCAATGAGCACGCAAACCACGACAATATGGCCTAGTGGTAATTTTAATAATGGTTTAACTTTAGACTCAATTTTCAAAAAGACAAATATACATGAAAGGTTTTTAAACTCTAGTGAAACCTCTGACACTTACATCACCGGCTCTCAAAATCAGGGAGCTGGAAGACTGGAGATTCCAACTGAAATAATTAACAACCACTCCTCGACTGATAATAGAGATATACAAATCTTTGAACATGATATTTATTTTGAACAAATTAACGCAACGTGGAACGAACAATACGCTTGCAGCCAGCAAGGTGATACACTAAACGATAGAGCTACCAAGGTAAGTAATTGCTTTGGAGTCGAGTTTACCTTTTGATTTTGATATTCTCTGTTTCGCCTTCGTTATCTTTATTACTGGGTTATTACACAACTAGTAGAGACATTATCTTTATTGATGATGATAAATAGTAAATTTCCACATGTAATGAAAATTGTGAAACTAGTTGCTAGTAATGATTGACGTTATAGTAAAGGAAACCGAAAAAATAAAGGACTCATCCTTGATACCATATGAAGTAACTGTAACATCAAAGAAAAAGACAAGTGGAATAATATTAATACTGGTAAATCTTTTGAAGTGTTATCCTCTGGAGGTGGAGTAGAGTAAATTTTACGTAGAAGCAGGTTTAAATTACCCAAGAGACTCATGGACAATAGGTTACTAGGTGAGAAGCGAAAGAGATATCCAATACTTGGATGTTGTGACTTGTAATGAGAACCGCTGTAATAACTTGTACCAACTTGAAAATGTGAGGGGTGAAAAGACAGAGGGAAACAAAGAGAAATAACATGAGCTACAGAGTTGTGCAGAGATATTTTATTATAAAGTGTTTTTCATTTAGAAGTTTTTGCTGGCTTTTAAACCTAAATTGTCTCGTTTCTTCTAGGTTCATTTTTGTGAAGAAACGATTGTTTTAACAATCCACGATGATGAAAATGACGAACCCAATTATTCTTGGCAGCAGTTTTCTATAGACAAGGAGCGCTTCATAAACCGTATACAAGAATGTGGCAAAATTATTTCCCCCATCCTAGCTATTGATCACAGAGCCAAGATTCTAAAAAGTATTTCAGAAGTAATAGAAACTAAAGTTTAGTTGATATTTTACTTGTCAAGCCCAATCCTGTGTTCACAAGAACACTTCCCTCTAATGAACATAACATGCTATACTCGAGTTTGTCTCCAACTTGTCAGTGTAGGCCCCGCCCTCTGGATCATCATTTGTTTTGATGACTCCATGGATACATCGGCCTCGTGGGACAAACTTCCCATGATTCATCAAAGATGGCCGCTCTCTGAACATGTCTCATCACGTCCAATGACGTATTGCATCAGTTACTATAAATAGAACGTAATCCATTGGTTACTATAAATAGACTGGCCACGCCCCCCTTGTTACAGGGTATAAAGGGCAGCCGTTCTCAGTGCTGCTACATACAGAAAGTCAGAGCCCTGCTACCAAGTCGTGTGCTTTTTAGAATGGAGTCCGTTAGAATGGATATGTGTGATTCCGCTGTTAATGTTGACTGTGATGGTGCTTTTTTCTATGCCGCTCGTAATGGCGAGTATGTAAAACCTCTACAGAAGAATGGTTTGAAGGCTGTCTCAGTTTCGAGATATCGAGCAAAGACTTTAATTCATCTTAGAAAATACGATGGCACAACGGGGTTGAAATTCCCAACACGTTACGGTATAACACTAACACAGCCTGAATTTGAGACTTTAGTGGGTCTGAAGTCTACGATTCTCTCAGAGTGTGACAGACTACAAGTAGCCACAGGTGATGCGTCTACGATTCTCTCATCTGAGTGTGACAGTATACAAGCAACCACTGATGGAGCTTCTACATTTCGCTCAGACTATGCCCGAGAACAAACGGCCAATGAGTGTGACAGTATACAAGCAACCACTGATGGAGCTTCTACATTTCGCTCAGACTATGACAGAGAACAAACAGCCAATGAGGGTGAGTGGTCGATCGCTGCTCCTTCCTTTTATGACGACTTCCAGTATCAACAGAGTGATCTTTCGACTGTTCTCACAGACACAGCTCACAAACGAATTGACCCCCGTTCGATCACTAATATAACTGATGGATCTTATGTTATTAAGAACAATAAACAAAATTGTGTTAAATTTTGCGATCCTTGTGTATTTAAAAAACCACGTGGGAGACCACGTAAACTTGTAATTTAAGCATTAAACACATGACTATGTTGTTATATGTGTACTTTTTAGATGATTTGTATCCATATTTGCACTATTTAAAGCATCATTGTTCAATTATAAACATTTGAATGTGTAACATGTGTTGTCTAGTTTTATTGTGAAAATAAACATTATAAAAAGATCATATTTGTTTGTTTTTATTTGACTTATTTTAATTTTAATTAGTTTCTTCGAAAAGTAGATGAGCCATAAGGTATAAGTTTACCTCTACTCAATTTATAACCTTCTATTTTAACTAAATACGTGTTAACTTAACACTGGCTCTAAGAGTGTGTAATATACGATTGTTTCCTTGTTCTTATAGTTTGATGTGCTTATCTTCAGATTTATCTCTCAACCACCAAAATTTCACAACTTAATTAGGATGTCTTTAATGATTTGTTATTCCTTGTTATTGACACACCTATCGTGACAACATACTTTTCTATGACTGGGAATTCACTTTTCCATCAGTCTCAATTGGTCACCAGGGCAATGAGTATTATGTTATTGGATCATAGGTCACATTCTATTTTTAGTAACTAATCAGGTATTGCATCAGAGATCAAAATCTATTTTTAGTAACTCAACATCGCCATTATAGGGGAACTGAGTAACACCATCTCTTTTTGTGAAAATTTCAGATTTCAAAGCTGGAGCAAACCATTCTTATTACAATCACAGGCCTACTACAGGACAACCCTCATCATCAGTGTGAGAGGGTGTCGTGACCTGGTAAACAATATTGTAAGGCAGTAACAAATGCTGTGGGGTTACCAAACTTTTATTAGGGAAAATATATAAACTCACAGATAAACATTTCTAGGTAAAGCTCTTAAAGACCAAAGGCTGTTGTGAAGTAGAGTCCACAGTGTTGTAGCTTCTTCGTTAGAGAGGTCTAGAAAATTTTCCAAACCACCTTCTTTTAGTAACCACTCTCCAAATTCTCTTCCGATGATACCACCGGTCCAAGTACCAAAGTCCGTTTCTAAAACACAAATGTCGGAATCAGAGTCGAACATGTCTTTGACATGATTCTTAACTAATCGATAGGCGAGGGTATATAGAACAACAAGACGACCGAAATTGCGAATTCGATCTGAAAGTATTTCGATAACGATGGTTACAAACGTGGCGTAGATATCATGACCACCGACTCGCTGAATTATTCCAGTAAATAACAGCTCATTTCTCTCCGATCATGTGTATACTAGGTTAGCCATCGCGTTATAAAACTTGGAATGTTTCTTATACGCCTTATCATATGTGTGAATAATATCAACCCCCAGGAACATAAACTCCTACATAAGTTTATCCAAACACATTCTATGGACCAGAAACGCCCACAATCCTCGATGAGAACCCGACCAAGTCATTTACCTTAAGATGGAACTGGAACCGCTTTCAAAGTTATGCTCTTCTATAATTGGTTAATCACTCTGCCGTTCATAGTAATGCTCTTTTCTGAATGGTTATAATACAGATGTCAGTCATTTCTTTGCTCCGCCTCCCATGCTAATGCTCTTCTCTGAATGGTTATAATACAGATGTCAGTCATTTCTTTGCTCCGCCTCCAATGTTAATGCTCTTCTCTAATTGGTTAATCCAGATATCAGTCGATGTTGGCATAATCACTCGCTGATTGGGTAATGTATTCATTTGTTACCAGGCTATATTTAAACAAGACCCTTCAGGGCTTTCGTGTTATAAGTTTGGTTGCTTCAAGGAAAGTTACTATTCATTCTAACGGATTGAGATTCTATTTTACACAGTAAGTTGGATTGTTTTCTCTTAAAGTACGTTAAGGCTTATCGATGAAAGGTTATTCAATTTTATCGAGGTGTTTAAAGTAGGTATGCTAAGTATTGTTGAGCTTGATGTTTGATGAAGTTAAACTAGGTATGTTAAATATGGTTGACGAAAGGGTTATTGGATTTTCTCCAGATGGTTTCTCATAATGAGGTTTCTTCTGGTGAACATCCGTGTCCATTATGTTCAAAGAAGTTTAAATGGCGCGGTGATTTGTTGGAGCATACTCGACAATTACATTCATCCATCTCGACACAGTCGACAATCTACATCATCGATCATGGCCCAGTCGACAACCTACATGATCCATCATGGCCCAGTCGACAACCTACATGATCCATCATGGCCCAGTCGACAACCTACATGATCCATCATGGCCCAGTCGACAACCTACATGATCCATCATGGCCCAGTCGACAACCTACATGATCCATCATGGCCCAGTCGACAACCTACATTCGTCCATCTCGACACAGTCGACAACCTACATTCGTCCATCTCGACACAGTCGACAACCTACATGATCCATCATGGCACAGTCGACAACCTACATTCATCCATCATGGCACAGTCGACAACCTACATTCATCCATCTCGACACAGTCGGCAATCTACATGATCCATCATGGCACAGTCGACAACCTACATGATCCATCATGGCCCAGTCGACAACCTACATGATCCATCATGGCACAGTCGACAACCTACATTCGTCCATCACGACATACCATACGTCTCTGATAAAACGACATGACATACGTGACTGTTACAACGAGATGACTATTACAACGAAATGACTGTTACATTGACATGACTGTTACATTGACATGACTGTTACATTGACATGACATACGTGTCTACTACATCGACATGACTGATACAACGACATGACTGATACAACGACATGGCTATTACAACGACATACCATACGTCTCTGATAAAATGACATGACATACGTGTCTGTTACAACGACATGACATACGTGTCTGTTACAACGAGATGACCATTACAACGAAATGACTGCTACATTGTCAGTAGCCAAACATTGAATATAAATTCGAAGGCTTCGAGATGCAGATGTGTAGAAGAATAGGGAGTATTGGTTGGAAAGAATATGCCCTTTTGCCCTACCGTGTCTAACTATTTTGACTTTGGACCTAGATTTTTAATGTTTTGAGTTCAACTTTTTAGTTATGAGACGAAATTTTGGGTTTGGAACTAAGTTTTCTTATCTGTAAGGTTCACCATTACTGTTGTCTGTTATTCGTTGAAGTGCTAAAGATATAGAACTCCAAAGTCTAAGCTTTCGTTGGTTTGGGAGTAACGTTTTGGTCTTTGCTTGTTGAGTCAGTTGAATAAAAGTCGTCGTCTGTTAATTTGAACGTCGTCCCCTGCTCTACTACAACTTTCACTACTACAACTTCCACACCGACTACGTCTACAACTACAACTTTCACTACTACAACTTCTACTACCAACTACCTCCACAACCAACTTCCTCTAATACACGCCAACTTCTAACCTACTACTACAACTTCCAACTTACTACCTCACCCCATCAAGCGACAGGTCCATTCTGACAACGTGACCACCTCCCCTTTAGCAATTTAACAGTATCATGTATTACTTCTTGTAAATAAACTACTTTGTTTCTTATGTATTATACTTGTCTATAATGTACAATAGTTAAAGACTACATTATTGTCTACCCCTGTGTTATCTATTGTGGTATATATACGAATAAAACATTAAATAAATAAATAAACTTGTCAGTGTTAATTTCCCCTAAACATCTCACATTAAAACAACCACCCAGTAAAATTCCCCTGCTAAGTGGTATTCTAATCTTCAGATGATAAAAAAGTCATTAACGTAGCCCTGGCCAGTCTGGCACTCAAACATTCAATCAAAACTTTTCACAGCGAAACACGGTCTTTGAACACGAAACGGCGCAAAGATATTAATTACCCCCAAGCATCTCACATTAAAACATCGGTATCGTGAAATTCCCCTGTTAAATGACTCTCCTGATGAACACTTACCGTCTAACGGGAAGTAAGTACTCACGGGAGGCGGATTCTTTGATCGCGCTTAACGTTAAACGCGGCCCCCTCGCTGCGCGAGGTCGCCTCGCGTCTACCGAGCTCTTTGATCTTGCGGCCCCTTGCTGCGCGTCTTCGCTGCACGTCTTCGCGGCTGCGCGTGTACCGAGCTCTTTGATCTCTCGCTTAACGTTAAACACAGTGTTTGGCGTGTAGCGTGTGTAACGGCCTAAGCTGTTACCTTTAATTCTAAAGGAAGTTTTTAAAAACAATAAATAAACTTGTCACTGTTTTTTATTGAATGAGAGTATAAAGAAAGAATAGATTTATGAAAGTTACGGCCCCATTGAAAGTACAAAGCATATAATAGATTATGATACCACCACCACCCCTTCACCACCCCTTCACCACCACCCCTTCACCACCCCTTCACCACCGCCGCGGGAGGTCACCACGAGCGCTCACCCGAGAGGTCACCCGAGAGGTCACCGGGAGGTCACCACCACCGCCACGAGAGGTCACCGGAACAAAAATGGGCGGGTAGACTCTCATATAAGGAAAAACGGTAGACTCTCATATAAGGAAAACGGCACCCAAAATTGTGCCTTGATCTGCGTTTAGACTATTTATATAAGGAATTAGGTGCGTTTCGACGCCGCCACGAGAGGTTGAGAGGTCAACGAGAGGTCACCGGAACCAAAATGGGCGGGTAGACTCTCATATAAGAAAAAATGAAGACTCTCATATAAGGAAAAACCGCACCAAAAAATGTGCTTCCATGTACGGGTAGACTCTCATATAAGGAATTATGTGCGGCTGGAAGCACTTTTACGCATCCTTTCACTGGATATATACTACTAACGAAAGATTGTTGTTGACCGATTGCCACGAGTTGATTCGAGCATGTTGCCCTATGACTCATAAGATGTGGCGGGTCGTAATGGCTTTCTTGACATTCCGGCTCTTACTGGATAGGTTGGATTTCGTCTGTCCCAGGCTATGCTGAGAAACTACTAGTCCAGCCCAGAAGTACTGCAATACTGGGTCCTCTATATCAGTAACAGCCACCACTACAGGGAACACGGCGATCCTAGCTTGTGTTAGCCAGTCTGGCTGGACTGTTTCCAGGGGAGACCACGAGGAGGTAGAACTGCTAGGTCTTGGTCAGCTGATGGTGCGCCGACCCTGCTATTGCGACCGCAGGTCGCAGGCGCTTCTGCTCCCCCGTGAACGAAAAATAGATCAGACCACTTCTTCTTAGCCATCACCTGTTAGGTGGCGTTCATGCGTTGTATCGCTATTCTACGGCAAAGCCGTGATATTTACGCCTTTCGGCCCGACACATCCGTTTACGAAATCAGTAGATTTGTTTAACAATTTGTATGCGGACAGCGGCCATTTTAACCTACTCTTTTCGAGTTTAAACTGCCAATGGCTTTTTAACGTGCGTGAGTGCACACGGGTCCTCTTGCTTTTCGCTTTTATCCGAGAGGACTAGACTTTCTGATTTCACTGTCCAGAGAGCGGGGAAGAGTAGAGCCATGAAGGAACATGGACTAGATTTTTGACAAATTCCTATCTCCTCTGATGGGGGTCAAACCCATGACCTTTGGGAGGAATAGAAAATGATACCAAAATAAGGATATCAAAAGCAAGAGGAGCTTTTGTTGCAATGGGAACACATATGGAAGTCCAAAGAAATTAGGTTAAACACAAAAATTAAAATTTTCAGCTCCAACGTTAAGTCAGTCAGTCCTATTATATGGCTGTGAAACATGGAGAACAACAAAATTGACAATCATGAAGATACATACTTTTATTAATGGATGTTACGCAGAATAAACGGATGAAATGACAGGACAAAATCACTAACATAGAATTATGGAAATGTACCAGTCAAATACCAGTGGATAAAGAGATACAGCGAAGACGATGGCGTTGGATAGGACACACACTGCGGAAGCCAACTGAGAGTATTACACAACAGACCTTTTTCTGAATCCCTATGGGAAAAGACAAAGAGGGCGACTAAAGAATTCTTGGAGAAGACAGATAGAAGCAGAGATGAAGATGATGGGGAAGACATGGAATGATCTTAAAAGAATGGCAAGAAACAGAACGATTTGGAAAGTGTTTGTTTGAAGACATATGCTCCACAGGGAGCTGAAAGGAAGAAGAAGAAGAGAGTGCACACGGGACCTCTTGCTCTTCGCCTTTATCTGAGAGAAGTTTCTGATTTCACTGCCCAGAGACTGGGGGAGAGTAAAGCCATGAAGAAACCATGGGTTAGATTTTTGACATTTTTTTACCTTTTCTGATGGGGGTCAAACTCAGGACCTTTTGGGAGAACACCCAGGCAGAAACCACAAACGGGGAACGGAACACTTCAACGCCAGACAATATCCAGCCTACCGATGACGGAGTGTGTCAGCCGCGGTGCAGGTTTCGGGGAAAAAAAGTAGGGCACACAAGGAAACACGAGTACAGACCACGCAACCAACTCATTTTGTGTTATGATGTCGTTCTTACCCCCACCGTTTTGTTTATCTACACCCTTCCCCTCCCATTCATGAAACAAAACACAGAGTCTCGCATGATCACAAGACTTGAACGCTGAAGAACCCAGGACCTTCTTGTCCAGTGGTCAACTTTGTACATCTGGACCACCCAGTCCCGTACCTGACCTCATGTCCTTTGTAGGCCAGTCTACTAACCATTGAGCTATAGCGACTCTCTGGCGTTTCTTCTAGAACATTCGTCAAGTCGTGCCTTCTTGTGTTTAACTGAACCGCTGTGTGTTGATCTGTCTGTTTCTTCTCGTTAGCTGACTACCCATCTTCATCTTTCTTTTCTTTCTTTTCTCTTCCTCACTGGTACCGGAAAGGTGTCGTGGTTTATATCATTTGTCGTTCTTGAGCTGCTCGAACTGTCTGAATTAGTGATTTTTCTTTGTTGTTACATGTCTCTATCACTGCATCTATCCATCTTTTTCTGGGTCTTCCTCTTGTCTTTTCCCATGCATTCTCGAGAAGAACGCCCTTGATGCTGATTGGTGAGGATTCATTCTGACCAGGTGGCCAAACCATTTAAGTTGTAGTTGTTCTAGATATTCGTGGCAGGGCTTGGTTCCTACCCTCTTCATCGCTCACTATTAAAACGGTTTTTAAATAACAATGTTGTATTATACATTTATATATATATATATATATATATATATATATATATATATAATATATATATATATATATATATATATATATATGATAATTTATATATACAATAACAAAATAATAATGGGCTAAAGATAGATTACGTGGACGCCTTGGTGCATAACACAGAACAACACAATTCTAAAAAAATATGTTGATCTACTGTTCGCAGTTATATTAGGACATTGTAAGTAGTAGACAAGGGTGTTTTGAGCAAGGATTTGAACATTTTGGCTTCGTGCATTTTGGCTTGGTGCAAATATGATGCATCATTGGCATGTATCGTGCAGCACAATCTCAGGTGACCTCGCTTATCGCGGTGGTCGGTCTTATCTCAAGTGCTTATCTCAAGTGGGTGGTCGGCCTCGCGGGGGGTCTTATCTCAAGTGTCTTATCTCAAGTGGGTGAGCGTGCTGGCTATGGAGACCAGTGGTTCTAAAACTTGTATGTCAGCGGTTCTAAAACTTGCGGGTATGGGTCGTGTTATTAGTATCATCAATGTGTGAGGATTAGGCAACAGGAGGCGACATGTAAAAAAGGCAAAGGGGTGTGCTTAGTATCAGCATATACCAGGTGTTAGCGATATGACACATCATGTGCCACGTCGATCATCATCGGGCCACATCATCATCATTTGCCACCTCGGTCATCATCATCATCATCGGCGCTGGGGTGGTCGCTGGTCGGCGGTCACTGTCGTCATCGCGGGTCGGATCGGGCAACATCATCATGTGTAGTGATTAAATAGTGACGCTCTCTCTCTCTCTCTCTCTCTCTCTCACATGCACGATAAAGCAAAACAAAAAAGTCGCTCTATATTTAACATATATTTATTAATACAACAAATATACAACACATATGAGAAAATATATATATTACTGTCCGATTGTTGATAATTTTAAGCGTCTGGGTTTCCTCCCTCCTGTTTTGGCGGTACTGTCTGTGTTAAATGTCTATCAAACACAGGGGCGTAGGAAGTTTCATTAGCCTTCACAACACAATCGCCCTCCATTTTGACAAACCTTGATCAAAGCTGGAATAGGTAATTGGTGACTCAGCTGAAACACCCGGGACATCCATAGTGGCCGCCGGGATCTGTCGTCTGATTAACAAGAGCGAGGTTCCCTTGGTTAACAAAAGGAGGGGTCGTGTAGTTGATGAGATTCGGGTTAACAAGAGATGGTGTGTAGTTCTGGTGGCTAACAACAGGCAGCGTGTAGTTGAGCTGGTTAAGGAGAGTGGCGTGTAGCTGATCTGGTGGTTAACAACAGGTGGCGTGTAGTTGAGGTTAGCATAAGCGGTTAAAATGTCTTCTCAAATATCATCTAAAGCGATAAATTCCTCTCTCGATAGTGTTATCCCAGTTCGGGTAGGAAACTTAAAAAAACTCTCACCGCTATATGTCCTTATATTTATCAACGGTCTGTTACGAAAACACAAACCGAGACTGCCTTAACGCCATCTTTAGACAACGGAACTACAGTCTCATTTCCGCGTGACATAAATATGCGCTGATCACTGGCATCAAACGAAATTGGCGTATTCAAGCTACACGACTCCATAGTCAAAGCAAAAACAAACACAAGCCACCTGGCAACAGACGCTGGTTATCTATGTGTGTACACTGCTCGTCTGGGGGTTTTTATACCTGCTACGTTTATCGTATCGAGGACCGTCTATTTATAGTAGCTAACGCAATATGTTATCAGGCGAGGTAATATGTTAGCAGGCGAGGTAATACTTATCAATCGTGTTGCGACATGTTCCGTGACTTCAGGAAGGGTCCAAACAGGGTGATAGGTGGGAAAAATGATGTGTGTGAAATAATTGTGTATGTATGTGCGTGTAACAACTCGGTCTCAGGTATTGCGGCTTAAGACTAGGAAACGCCCCTGTAGTGTTTATATAGGATGTGGTTTTTTTTAAATAAGTGTTAATTGAAGAGGGGAAACCTGGCGTGCTGATCTAAAATCACTCCTTGTTATTTTTGTGGGTGGTATAAGCACTAAAGTTGGTAGCACTTGTGAGGATGGATCCCCGATGGAATCATCCTTTCACAGCTCTGATAGCCGGTCCTACCGCGTGTGGGGAAAACGGTATTTGTACAAAAGTTTATACAGAACCTTCACGAGTTAGCTGTCCCCGTACCGGAGGAAGTTATATGGTGTTATGCGGAATGGCAACCGATATACGAGACTATGAGGTCAGTGAGATTTATCGAGGGTCTACCAGACGTCGATAATTGGAAGGTGGTAAGAAAAGAAGACTGATCGTCATCGATGACTTGATGTCTGAGACGGACGAGAGGGTAACAAAATTATTCACCAAAGGTAGTCATCACAGAGATATTAGTGTGATGTACATTGTTCAAAACCTATTTGGAAAAAATAAAGAACATCGAACCATAAGTCTCAATACGCACTATTTAGTCCTTTCAAGAACCCGAGAGATGGGAGTCAAATTATAAATCTGGCCAAACAAATGTACCCAGGACAGGCGGGGTACCTCCAAGATAGTTTAAGGACGCGACAGCGTCTCCTCACGGTTATTTGCTGATCGATCTTCGTCAGGACACACCTGATAATCTTAGGGTGAGAACAAAAATATTCCCAGGGGAGAGACAAAATCGTCTACGTACCAAAGTAGAGAAATCATGTGTGATGAATCACTTAGACGGTACGGTGAAATATTGAAAATGTATGCGCGCCGCCTCGCCGAGCGGTTTAAGAACCATATTAAAAACAGCCTCTCCCAAACTCATTAACTTTTGTGCGAGTGTTGTCATACATATTAAAAGGTAATGTTAGACTCACTCAGCGACAGAAGTGCGAGCTACGTCGACACAAGCACAAGTTGAGACTTCTCACTAAAAAGAAACCGAATCTTAAGCGGCGGAAAGAGATTCTACAAACCGGTGGGTTCATAGGGGCTTTGCTCCGTTCCTATATTAAGTATTCTCGGGGGCGTACTAGGTGCGTAACAATGGCCAAAAAAATGATATTGATGGATCCTCGATTCCCGAGGGTCTTACACAGACTACTAGCCCGTCGTATAGCCCTCCCGAGGCGATCGGTGACAACTTGAGAGATTTAGATGATGAAATGCAACGTATCCTATTCCGAGATGATTTAGCACCCGCCGATAGGCCAGAGTGTACCAACGTGCCCTGCATCAATATTTAACTAGATTGGAGCAAGTATAAACGTCGCTCATTGGGTTCGGTCGATCTCATTCAAACACAACACGACAACAGAAAAAAAACATTCCCCACCACCACCACCAATCGAAGTATCACCAGTGCAGACCAAGACACCACCAATACCCACCACAGCCGAAACCCCAAAACTAGGTAATGAAAACCACTCCACCCGTAACCACGTATAAACTGAGACCTAAAAAAGAAAGAGCGGAATCCCAACACCAAAATGGGAACGGTGGAGAAAATATTGAGACGTCATACTTTGACCCTAGTCGACCAGCGGCTTATAGTGGTGCCAACGGCCTGCAACGTAACACCAAACTGGGAATCGCAAAGATCAAACAATGGTTGAGTCATCAGGATACCTATACCCTTCATAAACCAATTCGTCGCAGATTTGAAAGGCGTCCCATTATAACGAGTGGTCCCCAACAGCAATATCAGGCAGACCTAATTGATTTGAGACATTTGAAAAACACCACAACGACGGCTATTCCTATTGGTTTCTTGCGTGGACGTTTTCAGTAAATTCGCGTGGTCTGTACCGATACGAACCAAAACGGGGAAATCCTTAGTGGAAGCCGTCGGAAAGATATTTCGCGATGGGAAACCTGCGAGTTTTCAAACGGATAAGGGGTCAGAGTTTCTGAACAGAACATTTCAGAATTCCTCGCTGAAAAACAACGTTCACTTTTTCACTACGCAGAACGAAGATATTAAGGCCGCCGTGGTAGAACGCTTTAATAGGACTCTAAAACAACGGAAATGTGGCGATATTTCACGAATCCATTAAGCTGTCTTATGTCCAAGTCCTACCCGCCTACTTCGAAGTTATAACCATTCGTATCACAGAAGTATAAAAATGGCACCGGTCGACGTCAACGCAGACAATCACGAACAGGTATGGAACACGTTGTATAATAACAAACGCAAACTTAAAATTTCAAAGATCCCGTATAAGCCGGTGATCGAGTTAGACTGGTCCTGGGCAGAGCCAATTTTAAAAAGGGTTATGCCCCGGCTTGGACGGAGGAACTGTTTTCCATCAGTCGAGTAAATGAAACAAACCCCGTTACATATGTGTTGAAAGACGATAAGGGTGATGAGATAGAGGGTCATCATTCTACACACCGGAAATTCAAAAGTTGGAGACAAGCACGAGTACAGAATCGAGAGTATCATAACCGAGAGCGCACATCATTCGGGCGAAGAGAGAGTTTAGTCAAATGGTTCGGGTACGATTCCTCATTTAACACTTGGATACCGTTAAGGACATTGTCAGGTACAAAAACTAGAGATGAGAGACGAAGAAGTGGAAACTTTTGGCGGAGAGCCCGATTTGCGAGCCGTAAACTCGGGAGTGAGGATAGAGAGCGAACCACGCAGGGGATCGGTGATTTGGGAAACTATCCCCTATTTAGAACTTGTCTTTATTTGTCAAGTGGTAGTTATATATACCGTTGTCGCGGTTTCGCTGTTCAATCTGACCACCGAAAAGTCAGATGCCAAGGAGGGAAAACTGTGGATAGCCCTACTGACCAGCTGTTTGGGTTACATGCTACCGAATCCAAACTTGGAGAGGCGACGGTGAAACGAGTAAAAAAATGAGTTTTTATGTCACCCTACCAGCAATGCATCTATGGACCTTTTTAAGGATAATAACCCCGGCCACTTTTTCGTTAACTCTCTCAGAGCATTGACATTTCGGCGCAGTATGAGATCGCACTGGTGGAGATACAGTTTCCGCTAAATTATTTCAATGTAATAGAGGGTGATGTCTGGATTCGGTACGAATCTCTCGCGTAACGACGATATTTGCGACGCTAGATTTTATTTCAACGTGACATTGGAGCCTGGGTTATACACGAAACCCGATGCGTTCATCGGCGCGTTGAATGCATCGATCATAAAAGCGGAGGATGAGTCGAACGGGATGCGAAAGGAAGAAAAATGAGATTCATTTACGCAAAAAGAGGTGAATAAAGCCATCTTGAAACTTTACGAAAAAGGAGTCAGGTTACCATAAGCGAAACTTTGAAAAACATGTTAGCCTTCCCCACGACCTCTATATCAGACACGGCTCCCGATATCTTCAGCGTGGGGGTAATGGACTTGGAAAGCGTTGCGAAGAATGTCTACGTCTAATGCGATCTCGTTTCCCCCAGACCAGTCGGGGATGTGATGGTACCTCTCCTAAGGAGCGTGCCTGTTCTCAATAGAAATCACACCTCGGTGTGTTTCAGATCTACGATAGCCTCACTACCTACCCCTGAGTAGATTTTCCTTCGATACCGTCGAGATCCTTTTAGCCAACGAACACGGAAAACCATTCCATTCACCAGCGGAACGTTGGTGCTAACGGTACACTTTCGAGTGAAGAAACATCTCGAGCTGGTATAATGGTGAGACACACCCCCCTTCATCGCGATGTTAAGTTATACGAAGACTTTTACTGTTGTCAGGCGGGTGATGGGATGCCCGTGTTTTATAGGACTAGCGACTTTTTTGTTTTGCTTTACCATGAAGGTGGGTGTGTGTGAGAGAGAGAGAGAGAGAGAGTTGAGGGTGTGGGTTGCTTGATGATGATGTTGTTTGGTGGGTGGCACATGATGATGATGCTGTTGAGGGTGGCACATGATGATGATGTGTCAATTTGTGTGGCTTGGTGATGATGATGATGATAAGACATGCAGGGATGATGTTGAGGGTGTGGCTTGATGATGATGATGATAAGAGAGAGAGCGTCACTATTTAATCACTATACATGATGATGTTGCCCGAGCCGACCAGCGACGACGACCAGCGACCGCCGACCAGCGACCGCCGACGACCACGCGACGACCCCAGCGCCGATGATGACCGAGGTGGCCCGATGATGATCGACGTGGCACATGATGTGTCATATCGCTAACACCTGGTTACTAACACAAGAAGGCACACCCCTTTGCCTATTTTACATGTCGCCTCCTGTTGCCTAATCCTCACACATTGATGATACTAATAACACGACCCAATACCCGCAAGTTTTAGAAATGCTGACATACAAGTTTTAGAACCACTGGTCTCCATAGCCAGCACACCCACTTGAGATAAGACACTTGAGATAAGACCACCGCGAGGCCGCGACCACTTGAGATAAGACCGACCACCCGCGATAAGCGAGGTCACCTGAGATTGTGCTGCACGATACATGCCAATGATGCATCATATTTGCACCAAGCCAAAATGCACCAAGCAAAATGTTAAAAATCCTTTCTCAAACACCCTTGTCTACTACTATTGTACTTGAAAGTACGTCAGACAATAGTTGCTATGGATTGAGCTGTGACAGTCAACCATGCACAAAAGTTATGATGATCTGAGATGAGACACTAAACCAGACAATGGTTACGATGAACTGAGATGTAACAGTAAACCAAGCAACGATAGTTACGATGAATTGAGTTGTGACAGTAAACCAAGCAATAATTAATATAAACTGAGCTGTGACAGTAAACCAAGCAATAATTAATATAAAGTGAGTTGTGACAGTAAACCAGGCAATAATTAATATACACTGAGTTGTGACATTGCACCAATCAATAATTAATATAACTCATTTGTGACAGTAAACCAATCAATAATTAATATAAAACTGAGTTGTGACAGTAAACCAGGCAATAATTAATATACACTGAGTTGTGACAGTAAACCAGGCAATAATTAATATACACTGAGTTGTGACAGTAAACCAATCAATAATTAATATAAACTGAGTTGTGACAGTGCACTAGACAACAGTAGTTACGAAGAAGGCGATACTAAAAAAAAAAAAAAAGAAGAAGAAAAGTGGTATGGTGACAGCTTTACGTGTAATGGACGAAACAAAAGTCGACGTTTCGGCCAAGTAGGCCTTCATCTGGACGAACAACAAACACAAAAATTATATATAACGATATAAAACAAATCTAACTACATGGCGATAATATGCTAGATACTAAAGAGAGGAAAAATAAATTGGTCACTTCCCTGTGTTCCTGAGCTGGGTCAGTCTCGAAAGGGGGCCATAGTCTCCTAATTCTTTGTTTGGACTATCAGTACAGCCAGCTCAAGTCATGCAAGACTGCTATTGTAAACACTTGATTATTTTCAACCACTGAGTAATACAACTTGTTTATAAAATCAAAGACCAGTGTAGTTTATGCATGTTTCAGAAATATACGAAACGTTTTCATGTTTGCTTGGCTACACATTCTGTTCCACTGTCTTAACTTTTATCCAAAGCAGATACAAGATACCATTTAGCCCCGTGACTCACACTATTACAACAGAAAGCATCTATCTATCTATCTTTCGTTCGCCTGAAGTATTGTCTATATCTGCAATGTCGTTTCCTGTATAAATTTTACTGTCTTTTGTCATTCTGGCAGTGGCCCGTATAGTTTTGTCTGTAGTGTTGTATCTATGGGCCAATGGATTTTCCTCAGTCTACTATATCCAGTGCAGTCTTGAAGTATGTGTCAGCAGTCTGGGGCGCCTGATCACATGTACAAGTAGTTGATGTGCCGATCTTGAATTTTGTATACATGTGACTGTGGAGTCGATTGTGTCCTGTTCTGAGGCGTATAATGAATAACTTGTTCATATCTATTCATATTATGAAAGTCATCCTGATTTGGGACTTGTGGTCCTCTGATTGATTTGATTATCTGTTTCTTATGATGGTATGTAAACCAGTGCATCTAGTTGTGTGCCTGTTGAGCCTTCCTTTGCCAACTGATCTGCTTTCTCATTTCCTGGTATTCCACAGTGAGATGGGACCCACTGCATGACAACCCTGTGGTGCTTGCAGAGTTCAGTCAATAAGGTCTGCAGATGTGGTAATTTTTTGGATTGTAGTACCTGGAGTATTGATCTTGCATCTGTCAAAAACACTACAGGCTGTGGACTAAGATTACTGTTCAGCAGCTTTTATTGCCAACTTTATTGCTTGTATTTCTGCATCATATATGCTGGGATTTCTCAGAAAAATGTTGAAAGTTCCCTGGACAGCTATAAAGACCAATGAGGAAGTTCTCAATGAAGGTCAACACAAAAAGGGAGCTCTTAGAAAACATCAGAAGGAAGCAATCAACATTTTCGGGCACATCATGAGAAGAGGAAAGTTGGAATACTTGGTTACAACTGGCAAAATAAAAGGAAAGAGAGATCGTGGACGACAAAGAGAGAAAATACGGATAGCTTGGTGTCATGGCATGGAAAACAGTCAACAACAGAGCGATACGATGCACTGTAGATATAAGATAGTGGAGGGACATGATCACCTACGCCAACCGGTATGGCACATGATGATGATATATGCACCTGCTCCCCAATTCTTTACTGCGTTCTGTGCTGATCCATCTGTACAACGAAACAAAAAGCATCAACGACAGCAACAGAGTTGGAAGCTGTCAGCGACTCATAAACTGATGGCTTGCGTCAGGGTTAATGAACCAGAACCATCCAGACCGTACTCCGCAGTACCTCTAGAAACTAACTAACAAGTCTAGTTTGGCCAATCAAGTACGGATCGAAGAGGAAAGACAACTTGGTACTCAAAAACGTCTTGCTGGATCGAATATGTTGGGCCAAAAAGCACAAATATAATTTCTACTGCAAATCACAATACAATGCATCCAGGCCTACCTAGTTAATGTCCCTTGAAAGATCGACAGCAAACAGAACAATCAATTCCTTTAGCAGTGGGTGAGACACAGAAACAATACGCCCAGGGTTACATAGAAAACAACATGACCAATGTTACATAGAAAATAACACGACCAATGTTACATAGAAAATACCATGCCCAAGGTTACATGGAAAACAACACACACAGTGTTACATTGAAAACAACAACATACTCAGCATTATATTAAAAATATTTAAAAAATAAACACTAAAACTTACATTGTTATGGTACATTTTATTTATCATATAAGCTTGTGTATGTGTAGATGGATCTGGACAACAACACACATACAGATCCACATCTATCAATCAAAACATCACAAATCATCAGTGCAGTACATCGACATACGCATATAGAACCCCTAGATTATCCAAGGCTCACACCATTCTAGTGCATCAACAATTAACTATACATAAACATACAGAAAAAAAAAAATGTCTTACTATTCATAACATATATTCTCTCATATATTCTGTCATCTTTTAGTTATGTCTTGAAAGTATTTTCTCCATCTCGTAAGATTTACGTAAAAAGCACAACCAAGTTTTGGAGTATGTATCTTCTACAACATCACATATCCATGAATAAATTAGCATAATTTACACATCAATATTTACGGCCAAGTACAACTGTACATAAACCATGCTCCAATCATTAAATCTGGGTTGTACATCAAACATGAAGGCAAATGTACCAAACTAGTATAGGTACCTCATAATCGAACAACTCAACATATGTGAAATTAAATGGGAATAAACGTCACTGGTATGTAGTCAACTATATTAATTTAATCCAGTGATTCGCAAACACTGCCACACTGTCCATTTCTACTCAAAAACACCATCCAACGCTACCCAAACAACATCCATCACTAACTACCCAAACACTGTCCATCACTACCAAAACACCATCCATCACTAACTACCCAACACTGTCCATCACTACCCAAAACACCATCCATCACTAACTACTCAAACACTGTCCATCACCACCGAAAACACCATCCATCACTAATTATCCAAACACTGTCCATCACTACCCAAAACACCATCCATCACTAACTACCCAAACACTGTCCATCACCACCGAAAACACCATCCAGCACTAACTACTCAAACACTGTCCATCACCACCGAAAACACCATCCATCACTAACTACCCAAACACCATCCATCACTAACTACCCAAACACTGTCCATCACTACCCAAACACCATCCATCACTAACTACCCAAACACTGTCCATCACTACCCAAACACCATCCAGCACTAACTACCAAACACTGTCCATCACTACCCAAACACCATCCATCACTAACTACCCAAACACTGTCCATCACTACCCAAAACACCATCCATCACTAACTACCCAAACACTGTCCATCACTACGAAAACACCATCAGATAAGCCTACATACAAAATGTCAGTAGATCACTATAGGAGAAATGCAGAGAAAAACACACATGAGACTTGTTTACTAAAATCATGTTTGTGAACGGAAAGTTCCAGTCAATTAAGACTATATTTACATTTCAAAACATAACACCATCCTATGATAAAGGGAGTCTCATAGCAATGGCTGGTGGGTGATGAAGTGTTGGCGACTTCATAGCAGTATCAGCTTCATGAGGTGAAGGATGGCCAGGACCCCCCTCCATCGAGATTATCTCAGGTGACCATTTACACAACTGGGTTGATGACCCTAACAACCTTTTAGTGTTAGGTAGAAAAGATGTACCTCAACTGACATTTGAACCGTGATCCTTCAGGTCAGCGAGCTAGTGTACTAACAACACCTCCAGGTATTCATAATGCACTTGCTGTTATTTAATGCAAGACAGTTACTACTAAAGATCAGCTTGAGCCTGGTTCCGACAGTCCATGCGGGGTTTAAACGTCATATTTTTATTTAATAACAAAATTATGAAATAGGAAGGATTGGATGGAAAGAAAAGAAAATAAATGATGAAGTCTTAAAACAACTAACAATTAAAAGAGAACTAATATGACTGACTGACTTAGCGTTGGTGCTGACAATTTTAATTTTTGTATTTAACCTAATTTCTTTGGACTCCATATGTTTCCCATTGCAACAAAAGCTCCTCTTGCTTTTGATATCCAGTTCAAGCAATAAAAGTGAGATTTTATGGGGCATGTTAAAAGAAAACAAACAGCCTACTGAAAGTAATATTGGAAGGGAAAATACAAGGTAAAAGAAGCAGACCAAGACCAACATGATGAGTAACATCAAAAGATAGACAAGTCAGCTTACAACCACCTGAATTATCAAAGCAAAAAGACAGAGCAGAATGGCAGTCTGTGGTAGCCAACCTTCGATGCGGAGACTCAATGATGAACAAAAATGACCTCTTTCATTGTATTGATATGGCAAAGGTTTTTATTATGATGACTGAGATACTTCTAAGGTTTGTCTGACTGTATGCTGAGGGTCGACATCATTATCATCTCACTGCTTGTTATTTGAAGAATGTTGCTCTCATCAAGGCCCTTCTAAAAAAAAAAAAATCTCATCTCTAGCCAGATCTCCCACTTCTTTTATTCTGAAAACTCTCGGACATCTTGAAACCACTTTCTTCTTAGTCTACCCTTGTCTTGCCATCCAGGAAACATGTCTTCTACTATTGTTTTTCCCAATCCATTGTGTCTTTTAATGTGGCCATGATATTTTATTTCCGTGTATTTCCTTATATCATATTTCTGTTATTAAAAACTCCATAATTGTGATTAACTCCACAAAATGCAGATTCTCTTGACTTATTGAGCCGATGTCTACCATCCTTCTACTGGTTACTTATAAAGCTTTAATCATAATCTTTTAAAAAAAAAAAGGTTTGGTCAGCTCAGGTTTAGTGACATCTCAATACAGTTAATCTCCCATTCTGTCAGGTACCTTCATTATCTGGAACTCTTCAATAAAACCCTAATGAACATCGTATTATTTGAAGTTTATTCACGGAAATAAGGAACAATTTATTAATATTTCCTATGGAAATGACAAATAAAATATCCATAGATACTGTCTGTATATTTCTGAAAAACCAGATAGTTTCTACATTCTTATGTTCAATATCAAAATTCAAATTCTATAAACAAAATCCAAGGCAAAATTACTTGTACCTAATATTTGGGATCAATTATCCAGGTTTGGGAAGCACTGACTTAACAGAATGGAAATGTAGATCAAGTAAACAGTAAGGAAGGAGATTTTATGGCAAATTATCAAGACTCTACATAAGAATGAGAAAAAGAAAACATTGAGAAATTAGAGTCAAGTAAAGCTTTACTGGAACAGGAATAGAGGTTTGACAAACAGAGTGACACTAATTAACAATTTTCAACGCACAATGAAGATGTTAGTTGACAGGTCCCAAGGAAACGGAAAGACACCAACAGAGGATAAAATAAAAGAAAAAATAGAAATCACTGGCCATTAATTTCAAAGGTGACAAAGTCAAGATATCCACGCAATAAGAAAAAAAAAAAAAAAATGAAGACATTTCACAGTTAGGCTGACATTTTATTCACAGTAGAAGAATGAATATATTCATCTTGAAGACAAAGTAAAGTGCTACTTTCTCTTTTTGTAAGAAGTACTCAGTATATCAGCTGAAAATGGTCAGCCAGTTTGGCCCATTGTGGCAAGCAAAAAACTGATCAAGACCCTGCTCCAACTCATAACAACCTATGGAAACAGCTGATCTTCCTGGTCAAGTGATTTAAGACTGACAAGCAAGACGGACTCTGTCAATCAATCAAAACTTTCAGAAGCTATTAAGGAGCGACCATGGGGAAGGCCTCTTCTTCTATCCATATCAATTAATATTTCTTGATTTCCTTATCAAGAAACCAATATTCCTGAGGGTTTCCATGACTTCTTTATTTATTCCTGGGCCTTCCTTGTTATCTCTTTCCTGTGGGCTCCATGGGTGTGCCTGTCTTCAGTGATTTTCTTTGTGTGTCCAATCGAACTTCACTTCTATTCAAAATCTAAAGAAATCCCAATAACCAAGGACAAAAATTGTTGTGGCTTTGCATCTCTTGGACCAAATTGTACACAGTTACTGCAACCTGCTGTACGTATAAATAGCAATGCAACTTATATATAACAACTTCATGTCTCTCTCAAAGTCAAGGAATCATGAACCGCTATGAGAAACAACAAATACAATTTATCTTTTTTGACTGTAATGTTTTAAAAGAAACGTCTGTCAACATTTCAATGTTAAGACTGACAATTACAACAAATGTAAACACATGACTATATACATCAACACACTATCAAATGGTGGCCAACACACATACACTCATCCGCACACACAAAAGGGGAGTATAAATTATAGGAATAAGTAAAAAGTTATACAAAATTGGCTGCTGCGTATTCATCCATGCGTTGGAAGCAAAGATGGTTCTTGCTAATTAACTGGTGCTGATAATGTGCTAGAACGACAGCAGCAATAAATAAGTGAGGAATGACCACTGAAGCATTTACTGAGATCACACTTGCGTTGTTACAATTAATTCCTGATTCCACTATAAAGAAAAAAATCTACACAAATTAATAAAAGCTGAAGAAAAGGACTTCATCTTGAATTCGGGAGAGAGAAAGAGAATTCTGACTTTTGTTATTTTTCTCCAGACTCATCATGACAAGGAAATTTCTCACTTCATGAAAACAACATCAGTAAACAGCAAACATTTTTATTGCTTATAGAAAACAAACAGTAAACGTATCTCATGATATATGTTTCTCATGTATTTAATTTCACCATAAAACTGTTTCCTACTCCAAAAGTTGCAATTAAGTGTTTTATAAAACCGACGTTGCTCAAGTAAAATTAGATACTAAAAGAAAAATAAACCAAGACATATTTTCTTTCATGTTCATACACTGTTCATTTTTATCTTTTATATTTTTATAAAAATGTTCAATTATATATATATATATATTTTTACATAAGATGTGTTTTTATATGATATAATTATGAACAAGACAGGTTAACAAAAAATGAAGACAACGAAATAGGAAACGAAGAATAATTGAGACATAATTTTTGCGATAACATGATCTACAGAAGGAGTTGACACCAGTGGTTTTATAAACTTAAGAAGCAAATGAGCAGGTGGCTTAGTTGTGTGACATTATCACCACAAAAAGGCAACCGAAAGTAAATTTTAAACCTGAGAATGTAATGGGGGAAACACGAGAGAAGACAAAAGATCAATGAAAATAGACAACAAATTGGCAAATATATGACATGCAGTTCAAAGCTCTGACAGAAACACTCCATTTTTCCAACATATTGAAAGGCAAAAGAGGATGAGGAAATCAAATTATCATGAAGTGTGAACTCTGAAATCAAAATCCGCAGTGTTAACTTTTATATCACACTAAGGACTATCAATGGGGGGAAGTGTAAGTTTTTGCTTACACTTTTTTCAAGGCAATTGCATTATAATATAACCTTGAAGACATAGCCTGAGGTTGAATGGATCGTGTCTCACCAAGAAGAATACAAAAATCCCAAAGGCCAACCAACTGTTGAAAGCCACAAAATTTTGACATGAGGAACCGTTACATGTCATATAATTTGCCCAGTAATAAACGTTGCGAGAATACCAGACTCAAGAGCTCACCACAGAAAAGATGGATTGATGGAGTATTAGAAACACTACAGCAGCAGAAGCCAATAGAAAAGCAAAAGACAGCAAATTATATCACACACACCCCCCCCCCCCCCCCAAAAAAAAAGGCAAGTGAGGAAGGAAAGCAGAAGTTATCCAGAATGTGAGAAAATGCAAAATGTTACTAAATTTGGAGATAAGGAAGGCCAGTGCTCTCTCTTCTACCATATTTCTGCAATACAACTTTTACAGATATCAGATGTTACTACGATACAAATCAACAGGTTTTGTTTCACATTAAATCTAGGCATTACTAAAACGTACAGTTGACATTTTTGATAATTTCACATGACATTTCACTACCACCAACCATTACTTTGTTTTTTTTTTTTTTTTTTTAAATTTTGTTTGCGTTTTGTTTTCAATCTCTTTAAATGTACACATTGCAGGCCATGAAAAACCTTTCAATTCAGAAGAAAGAATGGATCAGGGTTCCCTAACAAAGCAGTTCAGATAAACAACTATATAGAGATCCCAATTGTGGCTACTTTCACATGTGAAACAATTATATAGAAACTACTTTCAGTAGAGAAATACTATTAGTATTTTACTTGAGAGCAAACGAGATGAATCTTTAGATTGACTGATGTTAGCCCTCATTTGGTTATCAACAATGTTGGTTTCTAGTTTCCAAAAACACTGAAGTGTTTTCAATCAGTGTGCCACTGAATATGCTTCCAATGTAGGTCATTAGGTTCTCTAAATTATCAAACTGGTGTCAGCTTTCTTAAATTGCATGAATTAATCTGCAGGTTTTACTAGACAGTAAATGGCATTATGTGTTGTCTACGTTTGCATATCTTAATTTCTATCAATTAATCATTATTCAACTTCACAAAGCAAAACTTGTTTCCACAAATTACTTTTCTTGATTACTTGTAAAATGGTTTATATTTTACTTTTCTTGATTACTTGTAGAATGGTTTATATTTTTTACTTTTCTTGATTACTTGTAGAATGGTTTATATTTTTACTTTTCTTGATTACTTGTAGAATGGTTTATATTTTTACTTTTCTTGATTACTTGTAGAATGGTTTATATTTTTACTTTTCTTGATTACTTGCAGAATGGTTATATTTTTACTTGTAGATGTTTTATATTTTTTCTTGTCTTCTTGATTACTTGTAGAATGGTTTATATATTTACTTTTCTTGATTACTTGTAGAATGGTTTATATTTTTACTTGTTCTCTCTCTCTCTCTACTTTCTGAACTGAAGGATGGGGACAAGAGTTATGAAGAGATCTTTCTCTAGAAATGTTGTGTGACACATGATGGTGCTAACAACATCATTATATACCCCAGCGGTTATGACAATAATAATGAGCACTCAAAATTCTGTACGCCGTTTATCACGACATGTATTTTTAAAAATGTAATTTTAAAAATAAGCTGCCAAATATAATCTTCACTGATGACAGCAGAGATAGTTTAATAAAATACTTTTGATAAGAAAGTCAGAAGGCCAAAAAAATCCATGAACGACAATTCTAACAAATGCATGGTGGAGAAGGATGAACTATACTGCATGGTGCAATGCACAGTGCAGTGCAATTCATTGATAAACAAAGAGAAATAAGAAATATTTTAAATTATGAAACAAGTGGCAATTGACGTTTGCTGTTGTATTGGTACACTTAGTTACCAAAATAATTAAAGTATATAAATAAAAATGTGTTTTTCTTTCATATAAATTAATTTTAAAAAAACGTGTGGGTGCATGTCTAACTCTGAACATATGGGGCAGGGATGGGGTCAAGGTGGGTGTGTGAGGACCAAAAACATGCAAATAAATTATTAAAGTAAAAAAAAATAAAAATGTTAAAGTAAATTATAGAAGAATTACTTTAAAAAAATTACCTTAGAAAAGTAATTTTAATTTAAATAACCTTAAAAATATTTTATTTTAATAGACAATATGAAGATAATTAACTCAAGACTGATAAAAATAAAAATGCACAGGAGACACATAACTGGGTTGACTATAACAATCTAAATTAAGAATGTTCTCTCAAAGTGGTTTTGACACTTGTGTCCAAATCTGTATGGCGATGTGTCAATTATTAATAGCAACTCATAGCAGGTCTATGCAATAATTAACTCCTATATGCAAATTTGAATTATATGTACAGCAACAGACTTGAGAGTCTAAAAAAGTGAGAGAAAATGGCATAAAACAAGTGTCATTTCATATAAAATAATTATTAAATGTATCAGAATACAAAATATAACTTTAGGCGGGGACACACTATGATAAAGTTCTCAAGCAGTCCAGCTCTGTGAAGGACATGTTATATGTTTATTGCAGCGGTCCCGTTGTTGTGTGTTGCTACTGTAGTCGGGTTGATTCCGCAGCAGCAGCAGCATCACAGAACACAAAATGACACTGTACAAGCAAGCTGGGTACAAATCCCCCCATTCAAAATCATCCATGTAGGTGTCCACAACTTAAATATTTTATGAACATGAACCACCAGCTGTTGTGAAGTATTTCGTTGGGTCAACTGTTACAAACTGTCAGAACATCTCACATCAACAGGTACCTGCAAGAATCAAGAAAAAGAAATTTTTAATTTGTTGGGAAAAAAAAAAAACAATAAAAGGTAAGTGTAATATGTAATTAATGCCTAAGGAGAAAGCTCTGTGTACAATGGAAAGAATTCAAGACTAATACTAAGATAAGGGAAAAGGCCATGCAACCAACAATGTTATCTACAATTAAGAAAAGATAGACAATAAAGATAGACAAATGTCAGGCATTGCTGAAAAGAGACAACAAGAGAACTCCAAAACAGGTTTTTCTATGGGAAACAGGATACAGAAAAAGAGGAAGACCTAGAGAAACACTGAAAAGAACACTTATAAGAGAAGCAAAGTTGACAGGCATAGACTGATAAGATTGAACATCTCGCCCAGAATAGAGATGGGTGGCAAAAGCCACTACAAGCCCTTTGTGACGCCTAACGGCGTGGGAAGGTCAAGATAAAAATTTTTTAATGGCACAGAAACTTCCAGAGAATAGATGATGTTAAAATCAGAATACAAAACGGGCAAGAGAAAGGAGACGAAACAAAGCACCATAAAATAAACACATCTTGGTCATTTTGAAGTCAGATGTGTCTATCAAATATTGGCATGTTCAGTCACGAGAGAAACTGTTCAGCAAAACACTAACCAGCATGGTAAGACATTACTATATTACCAAACTACAGATAAGTCATGATTGCTTGCTACCTACTGCCATATAATGGTATATAAAGAGTAAGGTATATAAAGAATTTGGTTTAGTGTCCATATTTTTCAATGACTAACTCCACATTTAATAATGATGTTGCCACATCACGCAGAGCTGACCAAATTTGCCAGAGACAAAAACATAATCTCTGGACCCCATTTCCAGTGGCCGAGTGAATCCACAGCCATCTATAGTGACCCACGGGACGAAAGGAATCACCCAAAGGTTGTGATGACTTCAGCTTCGTAAGCAGAGGTGTGTTGTGAGTAAAATGATGTCAGCCTTCCATCATTCACATCACACAGCTGAAGATGTCACAAACTTTGCGTGATTCCTTTCAGCCAGCTGGCCTTATTAATACTATAGATGGTTTTGGTGATGAGACTATTAAGGTAACATCTGGAACTTAACCTGTAGTCTTTATAGATGGTTTTGGTGATGAGACTAGTAAGGTAACATCTGGGAACTAACCTGTAGTCTTTATAGATGGTTTTGGTGATGAGACTAGTAAGGTAACATCTGGGAACTTAACCTGTAGTCAGTAAAGAGCAAACTATCCACTCGGACACTGAGGAAGAAGTGTTGGGGGGAGGGATAACCTAATAAAGATGGATCCAATATATTGTGACAAGCGAGAAAATGGAGATGAGTTAGAGGAAAACAGGAAGAGATAGACTGCTCGTGAGAATGGTTTGTTTTTTTTTAAAGAGAAAGTTTGACTTCTGTTTTTCTTTCTAATCTCCTTCTGTTATGTTTCCTAGTGTTTCAAATATGCCATCAATCCATCTCTTTGTGGTTTACTCCTGTTCTCATAGCGTTTATTGAATGTTCCTTGTGTTTTTATCTTTCTGTCATATCACTGGTCAAAACCATTCCATCTGTTGTTTCTTATGTATTCAATAGCGGAGGTTTTTCCCTAGCTTTTTTTTCAGTACAGACTCGAGAGATTACAAATTATTAATAAATGCAATTTCCCGATTGTGCGCCCCCCCCCCTCCTTTTTACATAACTTTACGGCAACGCCCGAGGACACAGGAAAGATAGACGGTTCTGTAGACTTGTAATTGTATGCATCACTTACTCGGTATAGAATCGACAGGTCGAAAAATATTCAATAAATTAAACGTAAATTTATAAACTATTCGTGCAGGAAAATACATAAAATTAAACGTAACAATACAGTGGAAAACGAGTGTGTGGTATCTATGCAAAACGTCATACAATAACCTCCGACCTTACACTACAAACAGGCCTGGGGTGATGGTGTCTTCCCCCTCCCAATGCAGAATGAAGCCCGAAAATGAGGTCACAAGCAAGCTCGCGTACACCGATGCAACTGGAGGCTAGATCGAGGGCTGGAGAGTTGTAGAAAAAAAAATACACGATTTTTTTTGTTTGGGGGGGGGGGGGGGGGGTGGAGGAGAAAGAAGAGGATGCAGGAGGGAGGTAGAACGACAGATCGAGTGGTGTAATAATAATAATACAAGGCCTGAGCTTAGAAATCTCCGGAGTTACCGTTCTCTGCTCCGCCGCCATGCTAGAGTTTCACGCTTGCCTGCCATTTTTACGATACGTTTGTGAAGGCCGGCCTCTTTCTCGTCCCCACACACACTCAAAACACATGGCGTGCGTATTGTAACCTTGATTCGTAGGCAAAAAGCCAGGCTCTTGCCAAATAAGGCGTGTCATGCTGCAGAGCTAGACCGTTCACAAACATCACAATCTCTTTCGCCTCCATCTTGTTTCTCTCTCTCCATCTGCGGCGGTTGGTGTTGTAACAGTTGAACAAATAATAACATAAACATTAGTTTAACGGATAATAACGAACATTAGTTTAGCCAACAATAACGTAAACATTAGGTTAACAAACAAAACATAAACACTAGTTTAACAAACATAAAGCTGTCTTGACCCAAATTTTTCACTCTACGACTTATATTGGAGGAACACATTGAAAAGCAAAAACCTTTTGTACTTAACTTCATCGACTTCAAAAAAGCATTTGATAGTATTCATAGAGATTCTTTGTGGAAAATTCTGAAGCAATATGGCTTACCATCAAAAATCATAAATATTATCAAAGACATGTATGATGGTTACACATGTGCAGTTCGAACAGAGAACTATCATCAATAGCCAGCAAAATTGGGCTTGAGGTCAATCATGAAAAGACTAAAGTCATGAAAAGTTTAATTCCAACAAGTGACAAAATATACATGGAAAACAAACCAGTAGAAGAGATCGATCACTTTATCTATCTGGAAGTCACATTGATCGAGAAGGGGATACGAGCAAAGAAATTAGAATCAGACTGGCTAAAGCAGCAATGTCTTTCAGAAGCCTTGAAAAGTTGTGGAAATCAAAACACATTAGCACAAACACAAAACTTAGGCTATTCAAATCAAATGTACTATCAACCCTTACGTATGCGTGTGAAAGCTGGAAAACAACAAGAGATATAGAAACAAAGTTGAACGCATTCGAAAATAAATGTCTAAGGAAAATACTTGGTATAGAATGGAACGAATTCAAAACAAACGAGGAAATTAGAGAAATCGCCAATCAACCACTAATATCTTCAGTAATAAAGAAAAGACGATGGTCATACGTTGGACATGTGATGAGAAGAGATAATAATCGAATAGCAAAGCAAGCCCTCATATGGGAAACAACAGGTAAAAGAAAAAAGAGGAAGACCCAGGGAGACACTGAGAAGAACATTGATGAGAGAGGCAAGAGCAGCAGGAATCGGCTCCCTCAATGAGATAGAACTGCTTGCACAGAACAGAGACAGATGGCGAGATTTGATAAAATATCTTTAAAAGAAAACTGCTAGAACAAAAATTCATATAGGAGAAGGTGTATCTTGGTCTACGCCCTATGGGCCGGTTACGGATCGAAAGGTCAATAGATAGATAGATACAAACATAAACAGTGTAACAAACAATAACAAGCATTAGTTAAACAAATAATAACATAAACATTATTTTAATAAATAACATAAACAATAGCTGAACAAGAACAAATACACTAGAGAACACTCACGGGTCAATAAGAACGGATTCATTCCCACAAACAGTTCGGCTACAACAGCTAAAGACAAAACGGCTTGACATAAAGCCATCGTGGTATGTAAACAATAAATCGGATCTTTTCTATGGTCCTTGATATTTGTTTCCATTTCAATGGACCTCAAAAAGTGAGTTCAATCTAACTTGGGCGTCCTCGGGGTTCAAACGGGGGGGGGGGGGGGGGGGGGGGGGGGGAGAGAAGAAGAAGAAGAAAGAGAATAGAAGAAGAAAGAGAAATGATTTCTTTTCCCTGGATAGCTGAGTTGTTATTAACAGCGAGGAGAGCTAGTCCAAATGACGTGGCCGTGTACAGAACGGTGATGCGTAAAAAATAAAGCTATCCCATGGGAAGACTTTCACAAGACGCCATATGTCAAGCAAACATATATGATCTAGCTAATCGGTCTGCCTTGTTCATATGAACACTGATGACCAACTAATAAAATAAACAGCTCAAATTTAAGCTTTGTCAATACCGATTTTCTGAAAGGCGCGCACAGATTCCACATTTAGGTTCATTATAATAATATTATTGAAAAGCAAAAAACCTTTTGTACTTAACTTCATCGACTTCAAAAAAGCATTTGATAGTATTCATAGAGATTCTTTGTGGAAAATTCTGAAGCAATATGGCTTACCATCAAAAATCATAAATATTATCAAAGACATGTATGATGGTTACACATGTGCAGTTCGAACAGAGGAAGGACTGAGCGAATGTTTCCCAATAGAAACTGGGGTAAACAAGGATGTATTTTATCGCCCTTGTTATTTGGAATTGTTATGGACTTCATAATGAAGAAATGCTGCACTGGTAATATAGGCATCGAATGGATACAAGGAGACCATTTGGAGGACCTCGACTTTGCTGATGACATAGTTCTCATCAGCAGTCAGATAAAAACGATGCAGGAAAACACAAATGAACTATCATCAATAGCCAGCAAAATTGGGCTTGAGGTCAATCATGAAAAGACTAAAGTCATGAAAAGTTTAATTCCAACAAGTGACAAAATATACATGGAAAACAAACCAGTAGAAGAGATCGATCACTTTATCTATCTTGGAAGTCACATTGATCGAGAAGGGGATACGAGCAAAGAAATTAGAATCAGACTGGCTAAAGCAGCAATGTCTTTCAGAAGCCTTGAAAAGTTGTGGAAATCAAAACACATTAGCACAAACACAAAACTTAGGCTATTCAAATCAAATGTACTATCAACCCTTACGTATGCGTGTGAAAGCTGGAAAACAACAAGAGATATAGAAACAAAGTTGAACGCATTCGAAAATAAATGTCTAAGGAAAATACTTGGTATAGAATGGAACGAATTCAAAACAAACGAGGAAATTAGAGAAATCGCCAATCAACCACTAATATCTTCAGTAATAAAGAAAAGACGATGGTCATACGTTGGACATGTGATGAGAAGAGATAATAATCGAATAGCAAAGCAAGCCCTCATATGGGAAACAACAGGTAAAAGAAAAAGAGGAAGACCCAGGGAGACACTGAGAAGAACATTGATGAGAGAGGCAAGAGCAGCAGGAATCGGCTCCCTCAATGAGATAGAACTGCTTGCACAGAACAGAGACAGATGGCGAGATTTGATAAAATATCTTTAAAAGAAAACTGCTAGAACAAAAATTCATGTATCTTGGTCTACGCCCTATGGGCCGGTTACGGCTCGAAAGGTCAATAGATAGATAGATAGATAGATAATAATAAAATGAAGTAGATACAGCTATGAAAATATTTGAAACTAGAAATAATTGAAGTAGCAATACTATCATCATCATGGATTGCCGTCTCCGCATTCGAAAGTTTGCCACCATGGAGCGCCATTCCGTTCTGTCTCTTGCTTTGATGGTGCAGGTTGTCAAAGGCTGACAAGTCCATCTTTTGATGTTACTCGTCTATGCTAGTCTTGGTCTGCCTCTTGTGGGGAAATTACCCAGCCTTGGCAGAAATGAGTAACTGGAACTGGAAAGGTGAGGAATGTTGCTTCGCATCTGAGTTTCAATGCTTGAGGCAACACTATATAGAAATCTCCGAACATTTCTGGATAGGCGACTGAGCACATATGGGTGCTAAGACGCCGCTTCAAGTCTCGTACTTTACCTTACCTTTATATTGTATAACGTATACAGCTTTCACTGTATAGAGTTTTGTTGTTTCTTTAATACTTGTTGAAAGCAGATTCTTTAAAGTCGGTCGGAAATCAACTTTCGTTTAAAAAAAAACCCCCAAGTATTTCTTTCTTTCGGTGCAGTCTTTATTTGCAAAGTTTTTCATTGAATTTAGCTGCAAAGTTGTCTTTTCGTTGAATTTGATTTCTTTTCGCTGAATTTAGCTGTATTTACACAGCTCCTGTAAGAGGTTGTTTAGTTGAGTGTAGGTAGCCAGTCTCATGTATGGCCCAGTAGTTATCTCCACACATATGTCACACCGATGAAGTATTAAAAAATGTGAGTTGCAGCCAGTAATGCCTGTTTAAATGTCTATGACACCATTATTAACAATGGTGCATGTTTGAGGTAGATTGTGTCCTGCTCGCAGCCCAATATGTTTGTCCAACTCATCATCAAGAGCCATCTCCGCACCAAAGGTTGGCTACCATGGAGCACCATTCCGCTGTCTCTTGCTTTGATGGTGCAGGTTGTCATAGGCTGATTTCTCCATCTTTTGATGTTACTCGTCCATGTTAGTCTTGGTCTGCCTCTTTTACCTTGTATTTTCCCCTCCAAGATTACTTTTAGTTTGTCTTTTAATGTGGCCCATAAGTCTCATTAGTCTTCTTTGGATTGTGTTTAGTAGTTCTCTTTTCATTTTACTTGTTTAAGACTTCATCATTTGTTCTCTTTTCTTTCCATCCAATTCTACCTATTTTTTCTATAAATTCACATTTCAAAGACTTCAATTTTCTGTTCTGTTTTCCTGTCTAATGTCCATGTTTCTACACCATACAGGAATGTTGAGAATATATAACATTTTGCTATTCTTAGTCTTAGCCCTGGTGTCATTTGTTTTGATGTTAGTATGTTTTTCTTGACATTCAAATTACTTTTTGCCATTATGTCCAACTATATTTATTAATAATTTAAAAAATCGTTCATGCATGATCCCATTACTGGGGTCTGTCGTATGGTGGGGGAGGAACCACAGGACAGGAGAATAAAGGCCGCTTGTCGACAGCGGTCTCCGCGAGGTTTTGGGCTTGAGTTTATATTTCACCTCCCTCAGACTATTTGTTTGACCCTACAGAGTTTCGAACCGGCGTTCTGTTGGCTTGAAGCATGACGAAATTATCGGTTCGGCCACCAGCTCTACTGTTTGTCTAACGCGTGAAATAAATAGACCGCCTCTGGTGTTAGACAATACAAAATGAACAGACTAAAAACTTCAAACGTTGTATCTGGTCTTTATAGTGCGGGCTAGACCACAGCATACTATAGTTTTACTAAGACCTGCAGGTTGAGAGGTTTTCCCGAAATCACTCAAATCTTGTGACGTCTTTAGCTATGCGTGATTTAGACGGGCTGATGTCATTTACCAACAACCTCGCAATGCTAAAAAACGTCACAAGCTTTAGGCCAAAATTAATTCAATTTTGTTGGTTGCGGTAAAAACTCAGGCATAAAAAAGAATGGACACGATTCTTGCAAAATTGAGGACCCATTCTCTTCTATAAGATACTATTGTTTCGTGCGTAGATGACCAAGGAAAAGAAAATAAAAAGATTGCAAGACACAAGTTTGCGTGTGACTGCGTTTGTTAAATAAAATGTATTAATTTTGAATTCTAAAGTGAAATGCTCAAATTCTTCATAATCATAAATATGTTGATATCGCATCGCATGCCTAATGCCCAGCCATGTTTGGGGAAATCCTGCGATAACATTCCGCCGTTATGTTTACAAACAAATAGGAACCCCCACAATCGTTGCTGGCAGTAAGTGTAAACGAAGGCATGTCAACGGTCGTGTCACTGCCTGCAGCGATACCACACGCTATCAAGAGACCAGGAAAACAAACACTCAATAGTAGACCAAACACACACAGTAACAAGCCGTTATATATGACTTCAGCTTATTCTTATCTCGCTCTCCATAATTCTTTAACCACGGGACTCAGTTGCCGGTTTTGAACAAAGTTCCTCCCCTGTCCCTTTTCATAACCTTTAACGAAAGATGCTACTTTGGTAAATTATCTGGCTTGAATTAGTTAACTGTCATGAAATCGAAACCACTGTTTCTTCGACAAACCTTGAGTCACGTCACTCCTTCAGATGAAAGAGGGGGGTGAAGATGGGCACAGCCAGAAACGAGAGATTTAGAGGACGTATAAGAGGACTTATTAACCAACACAGAAGTGAGTCACCAGACGCTGGACACGCTGAGGAGGGGGATATGAAGCACCTATGGGTGTACACGTTCGGTGTGCTGTGATGATAACCCACAAATAGCGAAAACATCTGTACACATTTTCACCAGAACTAAAGCTTAGATAATATCAAAGAATACATAGTCCTTGGGAGTCTCAAAGAATGAGTGAAGGCAGAAAATATTAGAGAAGGTTCATGAAGTCTGTTATTTGTGCCCCATCAAACGACCCACAGGGGAATAAGAACTAAAGCTTACCAAAGTACCAATTAATAACTAACATCAATGTATTATCGCATTATAAAAAATAATACAAGTGTTAAAATGAAGGTCACGTGGCATACTGAAGTGATATTAGTGCACACCTCATGTATCGTTTCATTTGATATAATTCCACAATTAACCACCATTAGTCTTCGGTAAGACGGTCAATTGTTTTCAAAGACGCTCTTTATTTTCTTTTGAATGGACACCATTTCGTTAACACTGATGGTTGTAGGAAGGACAGTCTGCAAGAACAAGCTATAAATATTTCATCACCTGTCGACAGGGATTGAGTACATTTTGGTTAAACTGAAGTGTTATGAAACCAACTCTAATAACGATGATTAACGATACATGTAGATACCCCCCCCCACCCCATCCCTTTCCTTTCTATCAATGACTACTCACTGTGCACTGACAACGTCAAGACCTGTCCTTATTAATATATTCACTTTTTAAAAAATGTATACTGTAATGCTAGCACTTCAAATTACGAAACTAGGTGTGATACTAAAAGCCAACATCGCTTCTGGTTGACCTACTTCACCGGGAACACCTGGGTTTAAGGGGGGCGGGGTGTAACAGATTAAAGACTTAAATTTATGAACAACGAACTCCACCAACCGCCTCATATGTCAATTCGTTTGCAAAATAAAACCAGATAACCCAACAACACGCGAAAATTTGCACCAGATGTCTATCAGCCAGCTCAAAACTCAAAATAATATTACCAACGTGTGCAAAATATTAGTCCGTGTTGATAAACACTCGATTGCGTGTACAGGACTCATGTTTGTTTACTGAGAAATGTTTGAGGTAGTGAGCCCATATACTTACGATGTGGGTCTGCGTTTTAATTCCCACATGAGGACATTTTCTACTGATCAGAGACGCGAAGAAGATGGGGAAGACATGGAGAGGAAAGGTGATTATTTGAAGACTATTGCTCAACGGGGAGTTTTAAAGGAAAGAAGACAGCTTTGGGGTTCATTCAATTGAAATTCAAGATTTTTCTCTAGGAAATGGGCGACCTGGCGTGGACTAAACAAAGGAATCACTTTCAGGGGATGAGATATGTTTACAAAACTCAGGAAAAATTCACAGATAATCACAACAGAAATGAACAAAGAACAATAGAAAAGACAAAAGAACAGAAAAGACAAAAAAAGAACAATAGAAAACCCGAAGTAGGATCAAACCCGCACTACCTGACACGGTGGCCTGCCGCGAGAAGAGACTATGAATACTGCCAACTTAAGCAACCTAGATATTTTTTTTAATTTATTGGTGATTTTTTTCACAGAGTGTTTTCAACGACCTCCTCCCTCGGCTGAAATGATTAATTGAGCCAGTCGCCTCTGGAAGCTTCCACTTATGATAACATTCAATTATTATTTGTGTTCAGAATGAACAAATCTTTAACAATTACAATTGACAATCTACATCCCAACCTTGTGGTTACCAGTTCCTGGACCCCTAGTATGCAAGAATAATAAGAAAAATAACCTCTACTGATATGTAGTGTGTTAGACGAAAGAAAGGCATGAGAGATAAGATCATAAATTTAGAACTGTGGGGAAAAAAAGCTAGGAATAACCCCCGCCATAGAATATATATAGAAACAATAGATCAAATGGTTAGGCCACGTGACAAGGCAGAAAAATCAAATCACAACACAACGAGCCTTCAATAAACGTTGTGAGAACACTAGACTCAAAGGTAAACCACGAACAAATGTACTGAAGGAATATATAGAATATTAGAATCCAGAAACATAGCAGGAGGTATCTTTATTGTTAAAGTACTAGTAATTATTATTAAGCAAGAACATCAATATGATGCATGTCCTTTGTTATTTCAAATTGTCTACACGCTTGAGAAACATGGACAGCAAAAGCACTACAGTTGACAACCCGGTACCCAAAAATGATGTGCTGAAGTCGTATCTGTGTTGGGTACAATTATCAGTTCTACTGCAAACTCAACACAGCACCCATAGGCCCACTTAACGCCCTTTTAAGGAGGGATGACGAGGATGTTAATTCCTTTAATAGTTATCAGGTGAACGACAGAAAGAATGAAAGAAATAATTTAAAATAATCCTTTTTTTTTAAACAGACTGATTGACCAAAAGATATAATTCCAGCTGTATATAAGAAATATTTCTACTACTCACCATACAATATTCACGTCCTGGGCAATGCCTTTGTGCTGTACAAGCGTTGTTTTCTGTTTGCTAAATAGTCTGTAGAAATAAACACACCAAAAAAACCAAGTCATAAAAGGTCTACATTTGCTCTTCAGTAACCATACATAATTGCATTAATGTGCTGCATAAGAACTCTGCGAGTTAAACATTTAAAATCTTCAATTAAATTCAGAGCTGTTTGTGTGCTGAAGTTGGATGTGTTGCGTGCGTCTAAAGACGCAAATATCAGTTATACTGCAAACCACAACACAACGCAGACACACCCACTTAACGTTTAAGGGCGGATGAAGAAGGGGTGTACTCCTTTAGTCATCTGGCGAACGCAAGTAAGCAATAGCTGTTTGTTTTAACCTCACAGTGATATTTTAACAATATCCTAATTTCTTTTTCCTTTTTTTTTAATTTTAGCATTTATGTACAAGATGTTTCGAGGTTTAAAACATTCTGCTCATTTTTAAAATTGATTTACTTTGGGGTAGTGGTTTCAATTTGTGACAAACAAACAAAATGTGAATGCTACAGATTTTATGTTAATGCTAATTTAGACGATTAATGCTAACGAGAACTTCATAGACTGACTTTGTTTATTCAATATTCTATGACCAATTTTATTAAAACGTGAAATCTAATTTCTAAATCAATGTGAATGTACAATGTAGGAGAACCAAATACAACCCACTTTTTTGGTGTTATAAAATGATTAATATACAGTGACAAACACCTGTGACCTAAATGTAAAGGAAAATAATTAAATTCCTGGAATATATTTAATAAACGAGCTTAAAATAAAGAGTGTATTCAACAGAAAGGACAAACATAAAAAAAATAATTGAATTTTAATTATGTAAATCATTTTTTTTTTATAATGAACAGGCAATTATTGTAGATAAAAAAAAAAAGTTGTTAAGAGCATTCTCAGATAACATAAATGTTAACATTTCAAAGGGAGTCGTCATAGCTCAGTGGTTAGTGAACTGGACTACAACACCCAGCCTTTAATGGGTACCGGATTTTTTTCTGGGAAAGTGAAGCGGCACGGGCGTAATACCACCACATTACCCTAAAAATCATGTGCCGAACGTCTGTAAAATTTATGGTCACTAACACCATATTCCCTATACGCCATTTGGCGTGACGGGGGGGTACTTTTCTTTTTTTTAACATGTCAAAGTCTGGACTCGGGGGAAGATTGAGATTAGTTACACGAGTTGAAACTCAAACTATAAAGGTTAAATATGTGTTAAGACAGATCATGATAAGATAAGCCCTACCTGCAACTTAATAAAGACATACACTACAAATTTAAAGCTTGCAATTAGGCCTATCAATTTAGCCAAACTAACCGCATTTATTCATTATTTTTTTGTTACAATTATTATTAAACTCTCTTTACTGCAGAAATTGATGGACATAAATTACTTGAAATAAAACCAGAGTTTTCCCCCACAACTAACATTTGTAATCTCTATATAGCTATTTGAGAGCCGTAGCCTGCCCATAGGACATAGACCCAGATACTCTTATCTAAATTTTATTCTAGCAGTTTTCAATCCTTGTAGTAGAGAGGCCTTTTATCAAATCTTGCCATTTCACATCAGTTCTGTGCAAGCAACTCTATCTCACTGAGTGAGCCGATTCCTGCTGCTCTTGCCTCTCTGATCAATGTTCTCAGTGTCTCTCTGGGTCGGCCTCTTTACCTGTTGTTTCCCACATGAGGGCTTGCTTTGTTATTCGGTTGTTATCTCTCCTCATCACATGTCCAACATATGACTATAGTCTTTTCTTTATTACTGAAGATATTAGTGGTTGATTGGCGATTTCTCTAATTTCTTTGTTTGTTTTGAATTCATTCCACGCTATACCAAGTATTTCCCTTAGACATTTGTAACACAATAATAAACTATATTATTATTTGTATTTTCTTGTCTTCCTATCCAAGCCAGAGGAAATGTGAGTAATAAACACATCAAGTATCACATATACACATTTGCAAAATCTAAAAGTAAATAAAAACAAGGCATGACAGTATTCATTGAATAATCTCTTAAAAATACTTCCCTGGTGTACCTTTTCCTTGTAGATAAATTGGGACTAATAATTATTTTCTGATACAATAAACTCAAGTAATGATGGCTTAGGAAAAATAAATAGATTTACAAAGAAATAGAAGTCTGTTGGAACATAAAACAACAATTTCTGACAATTATGGATTAATTAAGGCTACAAGAAATATTAATAAAATGAACACCAAAATTAATTTTTTTTTAAACATAAATCATCATTGAATGAAGAAAAAAAAAAACATTTGTTTAGTCTCATATATGAATCTTTGGAAAATTACTTTCTTGAATGTTTCTATGTAAATTACTTTTTATTCAGGAAATTAATTTAGAAGTAGATTATAAGAAAATATTTACAGAGGCTGTAAGTTTAATAGTTTAAAATGAATTTAAATATATGAAAAAGAGAGCAATTTGTTTTTATAAATGGTTGTGTGTGTTCAACAAACTCCTTATTTGGAACACCCGGGGGAGGAGACAAAGAGGAAGACCAAAATATACTTGGAAGAAGACAGTAGACAGGTGGAAGCAGAGAAGAACAGAAGACATCTGAAGATGATAGGGAAGACATGGATGAGGAAGACATGGAACAATCTTAATGAAATGACAAGAAACAGAACGGCTTGGAAAGTGTTTGTTGAAGACCTATGCTCCAGAGGAAGCTCAAAGGAAGAAGGGATGCTAATTAAATTTTTTTAAAATATAAATATTTACTGTGATATTTTGTAATACTAGGCCAGTTACTAGTGCACACCTGATACCACTATTTTAACAATGATACCAGTACCGATGCTTGAATTAAATAGGAAACAACTCATTTGAATAAGGTCTCTGGACACTAAAACTGGGTGCAACAACACAAAAAAACCACAATTTTACAAGAATTATGTTGTTAACCTCTGAATCAAGAACACATGAGCGCCTACTGCTCTACTCTTAGAGCTAGAGATTAAAGCTATATTCAACTGTGATATTTTAATGTTAACCTCTGAATCAAGAACACATGAGCGCCTACTGCTCTACTCTTAGAGCTAGAGATTAAAGCTATATTCAACTGTGATATTTTAATGTTAACCTGTGAATCAAGAAACATGAGCGCCTACTGCTCTACTCTTAGAGCTAGAGATTAAAGCTATATTCAACTGTGATATTTTAATGTTAACCTCTGAATCAAGAACACATGAGCGCCTACCGCTCTACTCTTAGAGCTAGAGATTAAAGCTATATTCAACTGTGATATTTTAATGTTAACCTCTGAATCAAGAACACATGAGCGCCTACTGCTCTACTCTTAGAGCTAGAGATTAAAGCTATATTCAACTGTGATATTTTAATTAACTATCACATACATAGCGGTATCATGTGATGAGTATTATTATGTCATATTTATATTTTCCTGATAGTGTAATTATGTTGTAAAAATCAAATATCGTAAAGTAAGTCAAATGTCAATTATTATATTAATTTCATTTTTAAAAATACGCTACTTATTAAGATGTTTTGTCTTAGTAAAAAGGTAAGTAAAGAGCCCCCATCACGCCAAGTGGCGTATAGGGAATATGGTGTTAGTGACCATAAATTTTACAGACCTTCAGCTCATCATTTTGGGGTAATGTGGTAATGATAACCATTAAAGGCTGGGTGAACCAGAAGCCGTCGGTTGGGATCGAACCCTACCTCTTGTCCTTTGTAGTCCAGTTCACTAACCACTGAGCAATCGCGGCTCCCGTTTTGTCTTTGTATTTTTAATTAATTATTATTAATATTAGGTCTCAGAACTGTCTATTCAAATTAGTGTGTTTCATCTTCTTCTTTCCTCATCTGCCTTTCAGCGTCAATAATGTCAAATGTCATTTTCAATTTTCTATGCATTACCTACAATTGTTCACTGCAATAATATATATTTGACCATTTAATGTGTGTAGGTCGCTATTAATATGGAATAATATATTATATGGCAGTAAAAAGGTAAAGTATGGAGCCCCCGTCACGCCAAGTGGCGTATAGATAGAGAATATGGTGTTTACAGACCTTCGGCCCTTTATTTTTTTTAGGGGTAATGTGGTCGGTATTACGCCGGTGCCGCTTTACTTTCCCAGAAAAAATCAGGTACCCCATTTAAGGCTGGGTGAACCCGGAAGCTGTCGATCAGGATCAAACTCTTGTCCATTGTAGTCCAGTTCACTAACCACTGAGCTATTGCGGCTCCCATTATACGGCAGTAGTCTACTACAACCTTTGCTACGGCTTTCTTGTTGCACAGTAAACTAGTCAACTCTACCACATATCATCACACGCCTTTTTGTTTTATAAAACAACAAACAAGTTTACATGTGCAGACGTAATAACGAACTAACGCTGTTTTCTATTAATATTTAAACATTAAATAATAAATACAAAGAAGATGCTACATTCATAATTCACAGTGAGTTTGGGAAGTAAGATTATGATACACTCTATATTATATATACTCATATTTGATTGATACTACTGCCCATGCCATAACTGTGATTGATAACATAATTAATTTAACCTGAGAAGTGAAATTCTTGTCTTCAACTAATATTATTTGTTTTTTTTTTTTTTTATACTTAAACTACGACTTTTAGGGGAGTTTGGTTTTTTCTTTCTTGAACTTTCATTCTGTCACTTCTGTTTGCAACATCGATCTGGGTTCAATCATTTTTTTTATATTAATGTTTCAGTTCAATGAAGCACAACTCGCAACAGCACGCATTCATTATAATTTATATTAATTAATTATGATTATTAGTCCATTTTTAACAATTTCTTCTCATGTTATTTTCATTATTTAAAAAATACTTTGTAAAAAATATATTTTAACGTTTAATTGTTGAAAGTTTATTGCATAGTATTAGTTCAAAACACGACTGGTTGTACTTAAATAATAGGAGGCCTTCTACATACTAATATATGTTATTATAAATTATATGAGATGTATCATGGACATGATAATCCTATGGATTTAATTTTTATTACATGCCATGCCATATGTCACTAGAATGCATTTGTCTGAACTGACAAATAATTTGTAGCCAGTAAATTATAATTATTTATGTTGGCATATATTTTATGTTCATATAAACATTACAGTTTACAGTTCAGAGTTCAAATTGTATGATTAAAAACCATCTTTATTATTCAATTAGAATCAATTTAATGCGTCATCAATTACCTTTCATTGAACTTTGAACAAGCGATCTTGGTCTAGATGGTGGAGTCAAGATATCCTTATTTCTGGACACCGGCGACAAGTTTGGATGCGATGAAGGTGTCGATGAACGAGTTAATCCAGCAGGTGAATCACACAAAGGGCTGCAGGTATTGTCATCAGAAACTACAACAGGGGCACAAGCCTCCATATTTTCTAGCTGTACGTCATTATTAATTATTACATTATCACCCTTGCTTGGCACACGCTTATTTACAATTTCGTTTTCATCATTTTCGTGACTGTCTAAATCTAATTTCCTCTTAGCTGAATTCAGTCTGCTTGACTCATTGAAGGAGCAAACGTTCCGGTCTCGAGACAAACGAACATGTTTAAGCTTGCGTGAGGTGTAGCCTTTGGTGTAGAAGCTTGGGATGTCAGAATCAACAGACATCAACTCGTACTGGAACTTTCCACCATCTACTGGTCCTTTCACAGGGTCAAAACTCCAATCCTCGATAAAACCGTCTACGATTTTCTTCAAACATTATTTGTACCCGTCTCTCCAATTCTTGAGAAACCTCCGGGTCTGGTCTTCCGAACAAGCACCGCCGAACATTGAGCGGTTTCATGCCCGACGACATGTTGAGAAGCCTAGCAGAAACGAATTCTGAAAGTTGCACGGACATTTAGTTACAAACTGAAGTTACAACACAAGATATTAACAATATATTTACGTTCCAAATGAATTCAGCCAATACTTAACACATCCGTATATCGCATCAAACTAGTAAATATCTCCAAAAAAAACCACAACACTCCGATGTCTTGACCGACTTCACTCTCTCCACGATCTGAACAAGCGCGGGGTCTGCATTAAATTAAAAGCTACGAGGAGGCGGAGCTTTATCACGTGGTCGCCAATCTTTAAATTCATTGGCCGCTTCGTGGTGGATTTGTCTAGGGGACAGAAGTAGCAAATCTGAGTCCGCCACACAGCAGACAAGTTTTAACACGATATGCCATATCAGCATCTTTCAATTATCAATTCAATTCATCCTAAACGTGTTTAAACTTATTTTATATGTTAAGATCAGCGATATAAATAGTCGTCTGAAAATGTCATTGCGGGGTTGATGTTATAATAAAAGAGAGTGGTGGTGGTGGTGGACAGTTATGATGAGGGAAATAAAAAAAAAAACAGAGGTGTGACTGCTTGTGGATGGGGTGACGCCGCGCGGGCAGGGCAGGGCGAATTGAAAGCCCAGCGGTCAGTTTGTTTCTTCACATCGATCTGTACTTCAGGAGGTGACGAGACAAAGAAAACAACGAGGCCGCGACTTCAAACTGATAGCCGCCGAGGGAGAACACAGAACTGCTCTTTGACAAGAACAGTTGTTGTACTCTGTTACTAAGGGAAGGAGGGGTGCTCCCTTCCTTTTCTTGTCTCTTTCTTCCTTCATTGAAGAAGAAACATTTTAAATGATATCAATAAAAGCCATATGATATCCAGTGGTAAACGAGGCACAAGCAGATAGATATAAACTAAAGTGAAATGGCATTATCAGACGTATAAGAGAAACTATGACAACAGGTACCATCAAGTCAAGAGAGAGGGTGAAATGACGCTCCGTTGTAGGAACCCCCATATACCATCATCATCAAGTACAGGACCTGCTGGTGTAGGTGATCATTTCTCTCCACAACTTTCGATCTCGAAAGTTACTTATCATTTCTATTGTTGACCTTCTGCCAAGCCATTTTCTTAAGCTGTCTGGTATCATTTCTCATTGCTTCCCTCTATCTCTTCGTCCCTCCATTTTCCCAGCTGTTACAATATATTACAGCTAACTCCCATATATATATATATATATATATATATATATATATATATATATATATATACGTAAATATAACGCAAGATAATAATTATGAATGTTCTATTATGCTTTGTTTTCAGTTTGGAACTTTTAAGAAAAGACAATTTATCTTTAAATACCAGTATATTGCCCTCACTGCCTCTACAGACTACTAAGGTCAGATTACTGTAATCTTCATTAATAGTGACCTCAGACATGACGTGTCAAACCACTTCTACTATGGAGAGCAGGAAAACTGCTTTAGTTTAAAAAAAAAAAAACAACGAAAATAGGACGGTTCTAAAACCGTGTATAGAGAACAGCGCTGCAGGGGTCTGAAGCGGGAGTAAAGTAATGTTATTATGTTGGGCTGTTCACTATCTACTATCCATGTTCGTAAAAAGGTTACTTAGGAGGATTAGATACGGGCACTACAGTGCTTTTAACAATAAGTCATAAAAACTTCATAAAAATTGGCAAGTCACAGTGAAAGGGGAAGCCACATATAATCGGAGAGGACAGGCGGAAGCAGAGACGAAGATGATGTGGAAGACAGAACGATCTTAAGAGAATGGAAACAAAAGGACGGCTTGAGAAGTGTTTGTTGAAGATCTATGCTCCACGGGGAGTTGAAAATGTTTGTTGAAGATCTATGTCCCCCGGGGAGCTTAAAGTGTTTGTTGAAGATCTATGCTCCAATGGGAGTTGAAAATGTTTGTTGAAGATCTATGCTCCACGAGGAGCTGAAAGTGTTTGTTGAAGAACTATGATCCACGAGGAGCTGAAAATGTTTGTTGAAGATCTATTTAAAGTGTTTGTTGAAGATCTATTCTCCACGGGAGTTGAAAATGTTTGTTGAAGATCTATGCTCCGCGGGGAGCTGAAAGTGTTTGCTGAAAATCTATGTCTCACGGGGAGCTGAAAGTGTTTGTTGGAGATCTATGTCCCACGGGGAGCTGAAAGTGTTTGTTGAAGATCTATGCTCCACAGGGAGCTGAAAGTGTTTGTTGAAGATCTATGCTCCACAGGGGGCTGAAAGTGTTTGTTGAAGACCTATGACCCACGGGAGCTGAAAGTGTTTGTTGAAGATCTATGCCCCACGGGAGCTGAAAGTGTTTGTTGAAGATCTATGCCCCACGGGGAGCTGAAAGTGTTTGTTGAAGATCTATGCTCCACGGGGAGCTGAAAGTGCTTGTTCAAGATCTATGCTCCTCGGGATTTGAAAGTATTTGTTGAAGATCTATGCTCCACGGGGAGCTGATAGTGTTTGTTGAAGATCTATGCTCCACGGGAGCTGAAACTGTTTGTTGAAGATCTATGCTCCACGGGGAGCTGAAAGTGTTTGTTGAAGATCTATGCTCCAAAGGGAGCTGAAAGTGTTTGTTGAAGATCTATGTCCCACAGGGAGCTGAAAGTGTTTGTTGAAGATCTATGCTCCACGGGGAGCTGAAAGTGTTTGTTGAAGATCTATGCTCCACAGGGAGCTGAAAGTGTTTGTTGAAGATCTATGTCCCACGGGGAGCTGAAAGTGTTTGTTGAAGATCTATGCTCCATGGGGAGCTGAAAGTGTTTGTTGAAGATCTATGTCCCACGGGGAGCTGAAAGTGTTTGTTGAAGATCTATGTCCCACGGGGAGCTGAAAGTGTTTGTTCAAGATCTATGCTCCACAGGGAGCTGAAAGTGTTTGTTGAAGATCTATGTCCCACGGGGAGCTGAAAGTGTTTGTTGAAGATCTATGCTCCACGGGGAGCTGAATGTGTTTGTTGAAGATCTATGCTCCACGGGGAGCTGAAAGTGTTTGTTGAAGATCTATGCTCCTCGGGAGCTGAAACTGTTTGTTGAAGATCTATGCTCCACGGGGAGCTGAAAGTGTTTGTTGAAGATCTATGCTCCACAGGGAGCTGAAAGTGTTTTGTGAAGATCTATGTCCCACGGGGAGCTGAAAGTGTTTGTTGAAGATCTATGCTCCACGGGGAGCTGAAAGTGTTTGTTGAAGATCTATGCTCCACAGGGAGCTGAAAGTGTTTGTTGAAGATCTATGTCCCACGGGGAGCTGAAAGTGTTTGTTGAAGATCTATGTCCCACGGGGAGCTGAAAGTGTTTGTTCAAGATCTATGCTCCACAGGGAGCTGAAAGTGTTTGTTGAAGATCTATGTCCCACGGGGAGCTGAAAGTGTTTGTTGAAGATCTATGCTCCACGGGGAGCTGAAAGTGTTTGTTGAAGATCTATGACCCACGGGGAGCTGAAAGTGTTTGTTGAAGATCTATGCTCCATGGGGAGCTGAATGGAAGAAGAAGAAGAAGAAAACAGATACCACGTTTTACAAGAAACATGCAAATCAGTTTTTGTTTAGTGTTGTCTTATTCTCAATACTTTCCAAGTTTGATGTCATGAAGACCATACTAACATCAAAATAAATAACACCAGGGCTAAAACTAAGAATAGCAAAATTGTATGTCTTCTAAACATTCCTATATGGTGCAGAAACATGGACATTAGAAAAGAAAGCGGAACAGAGAATTGAAGCCTTTGAAATGTGTATATATAGAAGAATAGGTAGAATTGGACGGAAGGAAAAACAAACAAACGATGAAGTCTTAAAACAACTAAACATGAAAGAGAACTACTAAATACAATTAGAACAAGACAAATGAGATTTTTGGGGAATGTTAAAAGACACAACAGCCTACTAAAAGTAATCTTGGAGGGGAAAATACAAGGTAAAAGAGGCAGAGGCAGACCAAGACTATCATGGACGAGTAACATCAAAAGATGGACAAACCAGCCTATGACAACCTGCCTCCATCAAAGCAAGAGACAGAGCAGAATGGCGCTCCATGGTAGCCAACCTTCGTTGCGGAGATGGCACTAGATGATGATGATATTCTCAAAAGCTGAAACATCCACCTATTGTCTTTTATAAGGCCGATTCTCTTACAGCGGATTCTCTGCCAATATCTGAACAACAGTTCCAGTATCACGGCTAGTTGTTTTCATTTCGACGTGATATTTTAGTTCTAACCCAAGAAAATTTGCAGATTTAATGGGTGCACTAAGCTAAGAAGAGTAATGAAAACGTTATGAAAGAGGCAAAAGCAAAAAGTTAACTAACTTCCAATATTAGGAAGAAACAAGCATCATTTTTGGTCATGTGATGAGAAAGGAACAGCTGGAATATATTGTGTTCTTCTTCTTCTACCTTTTAGCTCCCAGTGGAGCATAGGTCTTCAACAAACACTTTCCATCCAAGTCGCTATGTTTCTTGCTATTCTTTTAAGATCATTCCATGTCTTCCGCATCATATAAATCTCAGCTTCTATCTATCTCCTCCAAGAATTCCTTGATCTTTTCCCCTGGGGATTCCAAAAAAGGGCCTGTTGTGTAATACTCTCAGTTGCTTCCGCAGTGTGTGTGGAATATAATGTAACAACTGGAAAAATCGAGGGACAAAGAGATACAGGTAATCACAGAGAAAAGATACCAGACAGCTTAAGAGAGTGGTTTGGCAGAAGGTCAACAATGGAAATGATAAATAACTGTCGAGATCAAAAGTTGTGTTCTGAAAGAGGTCAAGACAAAAAGAGAGAGTTGATATCCAATATTAGGAAGACACAATCATCAATTTTTGGCCACGTAATGAGAAGAGAACAGCTGGGATATATTGTAACAACTGGGAAATTGAGGGAGGAAGAGATAGAGGGAAGCAAAGAGAAAGATACCAGACAGCTTAAGAGAGTGGTTTGGCAGAAGGTCAACAATGGAAATGATAAATAACTGTCGAGATCAAAAGTTGTGTAGAGACATATCCACCTATGCCAGCAGGCACGGTACTTGATGATGATGAATGGGTGCACATGACCTGAATCTTGAACTTACAGTTTATTTTAATCAACCAATCATAGTTGTTCTTGGGAGCGATTCCATTTTGTGGCACTCAACGAAAATTTGAATGTAAAGTAATAAATGTATAGTAATACATCTTTTAATGTAAAGTAGCAGCATTTGTAAAGATGAACAAATATGACAACGTATGACATGAAATATTACATTTGAAAACCATAAATGTTATTACTAAATGAATATGCAATCTCTTCTAGTCAACTCGAAAAAACCCATTACAAGAAAGGCCAAGACACTCGAGGAGATAACAGTCTACATGAACCACCATCCCTAAACGGAAGGAAACGAAACTCTATTTCACAACAGTAAATAATATGGAATATTTTATTTATATTTACGAGATTCTACTTCTTCAGGTCTTCATACGTCTACTTCTTGCTCATTTTATTGATGACTGTGCCACTTATTTCCTGCGGCAAGATCAGCAAGATAATACGGGAGGTGTTCTGTTAATTTTAATTTCGCCTATACAAAATGAAACAATGAGATTACTACAATAATAGCGATCAGTGAGGAATAGTCCTTACATCATCATCAAGTACCGGGCCTGCTGGCGTAGGTGATCATGTCTCTCCACAACTTCCGATCTCGACAGTTATTTATCATTTCTGTTGTTGACCTTCTGACATGCCATTCTTCTTGTCTGGTATTTTTTCTCTTTACTTCCCTCTATCTCTTCGTCCCTCAAGTTTCCCAGTTGTTACAATATATTCCAGCTGTTCTCTTCTCATTACATGGCTACAAAATGATGATTGTTTCTTCCTAATATTGGAAATTGGCTCTTTTTTTGCTTTGACCTCTTTCAGAACATTTTCATTACTCTTCTTGGCTGTCCATGGTACTCTCAACATTCTTCTGTAAAACCACATTTCTTCAGACTCCAGTTATTTCTTGTCTGTTGTCCATGATTCACATCCATACGTTAAGACGGGCTCTACATAACATCTAAGAACTATTTTTCTTGTTTCTATTGTCAAAAATAAAAGTCACTTACAGCTTAAACATACAAGAAAGTTCATCACCAGAAGGATGAAAATTCCACGAAAAGTTCTTTGTCACAAGAGACAAATAACAAATAAAAAACGTTGTTATAAGAGAAATGGTAGCACTGAGCCAATTCTAAGCTATATACATAAACAACCAATAAAGTGGTTTGTCAATCAAAGAAAGAATGCCGCCTGACTTCTTACCAATAAAAAAATAAAGGTTCCCTCCCAGGTCTTGCTTGACGAAAGGGGAATATGGTGTTAGTAGCCACATTTTTTCATAACCACGACACATTGTTACGATGATGTCGATGATGTTACAATGATGTGTCGATGATGTTACGATGATGTTACGATGATGTTACGATGATGTCGATGATGTTACGGTGATGTTACGGTGATGTTATAATGATATCACGATGATGTCGATGATGTTACGATGATGTTACGATGATGTTACGATGATGGCAATGACTTTACGATATCTCGCCAAGCCTCCCTTAGTTCCTAGAAAAAAAATCTCTGGTACCCATTTTTAGAGGCTGGGTGAATCCCGGAGCCTTTCGGTCAGAAAATAATCCACCATTTCAGTTGATCGAGCCCTGGCCCTTCTGAGCAAGAATCGAACACTTAAACTTAACCATCTATTTTTTTAAAAATTAGAAGGGAGAAGAGCAAGAGACTGGTTTAGATTAAGACGGACAGACATCATCAAAGAAGCTGGTAGAAACATCAAAATGACAATGATTGAAGCCGCCAAAAGGGAAATAACCAGAACTTTGGATCTCCCTCGACACTTGAACAGGTACAAGAAGAGGCAGAAGGAAAACGTTACGTTGACCAGTAGATATGAGTGCGTTGTGTCGCTAATTTACAGTAGAGACGCGATAACTGCACCTTTCGACACGAGACATCCGTCTTAGTCATGAATAGATTCTTCTTCTTCTCCTACATTTCAGCTCCCTGTGGAGCATAGGTCTTCAACAAACACTTTCCAAGTCGTTCCGTTTCTTGCCATTCTTTTAAGATAATTCCATGTCTTCCCCATCATCTTAATCTCTGCTTCAATCTGTCTTCTCCTATGATATTTTGGCCTTCCTCTTTTTCCTTGAGGATTTCAAAAAAGGGCCTGTTGTGTAATTCTCTCAGTTGGCTTCTGCAGCGTGTGTCCTATCCAGGGCCATCTTCTTCGTTGTATCTCTTTATCCACTAGTATTTGGCTGGTACTTTTCCATAATTCTATGTTAGTGATTTTGTCTTCTATTTCCATCCTTTTATTGTGCGTAAGCATCCATTAATGAAGGTCTGTATCTTCACGAATGTCATTTTTTTTTGGTCTCCATGTTTCACAGCCATATAGTAAGACTGACTTAACATTGGAGTTGAACATTTTAATTTGTGTATTAAACCAAATTTCTTTCTTTGGACTTCCATATGTTTCCCAGTGCAAGGAATGACTCCTTTTGCTTTTGATCATGAAAACATTAAAATACTAAAGTGCTCCTGTCACGTCATGTGGCGTATAGGGAATATGGTGTTAGTGACCATAATTTTACAGACCTTCGGCACAAGATTTTTGGGGTAATGTGGTCGGTATTACGCCCGTGCCGCTTTACTTTCGCAGAAAAAATCCGATACCCATTAAAAGCTGGGTGAACCGGTAGCCGTCGGTTGGGATCGAATCCTACCTCTTGTCCTTTGTAGTCCAGTTCACTAACCACTGAGCTATCGCGGCTCCCCGATCATGGAAACATAGCTAAACAATTATTTCCCAGACTGGCCATTTTGGCCTGCTCTTTTCGACTTTTTCTGTCAAAGATTCTTTAACGTGGGCATAGTGCACATTCGTCATCATCATCAAGTACCGGGCCTGCTGGCGTAGGTGATCATGTCTCTCCACAACTTTCGATCTCGACAGTTATTTATCATTTCTATTGTTGACTTCTGCCAAGCTATTCTTTAAGCTGTCTGGTATTTTTTCTCTTTGCTTCCCTCTATCTCTTCGTCCCTCAATTTTTTCCAGATGTCACAATATATTCCAGCTGTTCTCTTCTCATTACATGGCCAAAAGTGATGATTGTTTCTTCCTAATATTGGAAATTTTCTCTCTTTTTGCTTTGACCTCTTCAGAACATTTTCATTACTCTTCTTAGCTGTCCATGGTATTCTCAACATTCTTATGCAAAACCACATTTCTACAGACTCCAGTGATTTTCTTGTCTGTTGTCCTATTGTCCATGATTCACATCCATATGTTAAGACGGTCTCTACATAACATTTAAGAACTATTTTTCTTGTTTCTATTGTCAAAAATAAAAGTCCGTGTAAACTAAAATCTGTGGCTACGGACCGAATCACAATGTGTAACATATCTGTACCCTATAAAACACTTTTAAAAAAAAATTATGTCCGAATATGAAAATCTGGTAGACGCGTTCATTCATGCCTGGTTTCCATTCATCGATCGAATCAGCTGGCTTGTGTCAACAACCACACGCGAAGAGAGGTTCGTAGACTAATCGATTTTTGAATGACAACACCGGATCGATTGCTTTCTTTGTCAACCAACGAAGTGGGTCATTTAAAGGGACACTGCCATTATTCGACCCTGACATTTCATGCTGTGCTGTGATTTGCTGTCGCAGAGCATGGCATTAGTGGCTCTGTATTTTTAGCAGATAAAAAGACCACCGGTATTTGATTCTGTCGATATCAATGTGATATTACAGTAGCCAGCATAACGTAACAAGTATATCCATATTATCCAGCCAGTCCCCCGTATGTAAATATCATCATCATCATCATCATCAAGTACCGGGCCTGCTGGCATAGGTGATCATGTCTCTCCACAACTTTCGATCATGACAGTTATTTACGTGATTTCTATTATCGTGATGTTCACGATTGTACAAAGAAATTACGAGGGTGGTTTTCTGTTGCCTTCCGTCGGTTTGTTTACGGTTGCCTCAGCTAGCCTTTGACTAAATAATCTCACCCACAAAGCAGAGGGGTTGTTTTACTTCAGGGTACCCTCCCTTAGCCTTTTACTCTCCCCAGTATACCTGCAAGGCAGCAGGGCAGCCGCAGGTTGTACTGTTTACTGCATACATTAGCAGGTAAAATTACTCGACCTGACAATAGTAAATATGATATTATGTAATTAACAAGTAGGAGTACGACATCGTCTCAGCACATAGTTTGAAATTGGCTCGTCGTCAATATATCATTTCGCTATATTTATCTTCTACACATTTCCGAAGCAACACTTACACGAACATAAAGTTGCACAACTCTCAACATTAGAATGAACACATCAGGATAGTTTTGTTTTGTTGCACCAATAAATAAATAGCCATCTTTTGGAGACATCCCTTATAATGTTCGTTCATGGGACAATCGAATCACTTAAACAGACAACTGACTTCATGAGAGAGTCTGGAATCCTACTCTGATTGAGTCTTGATCGCAGAGAGAGGGAGAGAGATAATGTTCGTAATTCTTGCAAAATACAAAGCGAAGGAAGATTTATAAAACAAATTAAAATGATAAATAACAATATAATTAAACGTATAATTATTAATTAAATGTGGGTTTATGGAAGAATAAGAAGAATTGGATGGAAAGAAAAGAAAACAAGCGATGAAGTCTTACAAAGACTAAAAATGAAAAAAAAAACTCATCATCATCAAGTATCAAGCCTGCTGGTGTAGGTGATCATGTCTCTCCACAACTTTCGATCTCAACAGATATTTATCAATTTTGTTGTTGACCTTCTGTCCAGCCATTCTCTTAAGCTGCCTAGTATATTTTCTCCTTGCAAAGAGAAAAGAGAACCACTAAAAACAATTCAAACAAAGACAAATGAGAATTTTGAGACTTGTTAAAAGACACAGCAGCCTACTAAAATCTTGGAAGTGGAAATACTGCGTAAAAGAGACAGACTAAGACTATCATGAACGAGTAACAGCAAAAGATGGACAAACTAGCCTGTAACAACCTGCACTATCAAAGCAAGAGGCAGGGAGTGAATGGCACTGCATGGCAGCCAACCTTCAATTCAGAGACGGCACTCAATGATGATGATGAGGATGATAAATAGCATAGCTATAAACTGTTATTATAAGGTAACAGGCGATAGTTAAAAACTGTTATTATAAGGTAACAGGCGATAGTTAAAAACTGTTATTATAAGGTAACAGGCGATAGTTAAAAACTGTTATTATAAGGTAACAGGCGATAGTTAAAAACTGTTATTATAAGGTAACAGGCGATAGTTATAAACTGTTATTATAAGGTAACAGGCGATAGTTATAAACTGTTATTATAAGGTAACAGGCGATAGTTATAAACTGTTATTATAAGGTAACAGGCGATAGCTATAAACTGTTATTATAAGGTAACAGGCGATAGTTATAAACTGTTATTATAAGGTAACATGCGATAGTTATAAACTGTTATTATAAGGTAACAGGCGATAGTTATAAACTGTTATTATAAGGTAACAGGTGATAGCTATAAACTGTTATTATAAGGTAACAGGCGATAGTTATAAACTGTTATTATAAGGTAACAGGCGATAGTTATAAACTGTTATTATAAGGTAACAGGCGATAGTTATAAACTGTTATTATAAGGTAACAGGCGAGCCTGTTTTTTTTTTTAACAGCCGCAATAGTCTGGAGGGCGTTTAAGTAATTATTTAAAAATACAAATTTAACTACCTCGAAAAACATATACAAAAAAATAAATAATTAAAGAGCAGAACTGTCGCAGGTTTATGTCTTAGTGATCGCTGACAGCATACAAATGTAAACACATACACACATACACACATATATATATATATATATATATATATATATATATTATATATATATAGGAGCCGATATAGTTCAGTGGTTAGTGAACTGACTACAAAGGACAAGGGGTAGGGTTCGATCCCAACCGACGGCTTCCGGGTTCACCAGCCTTTAATGGGTACCGGATTTTTTTCTGGGAAAGTGAAGCGGCACGGGCGTAATACCGACCACATTACCCTAAAAATCATGTGCCGAAGGTCTGTAAATGTATGGTCACTAACACCATATTCCCTATACGCCACTTGGCTTGACGGGGGTACTTTACTTTTACTTTATATATAATATATATATATATCACAGCAGACGCTGACCAAAAGGGTTCGGGTTTGATCCCCAAAAGCGACGGATTTTTTAATTCGGATCAACAAGGCTCCGGGGTTCATCCAGCCTCTAAAAATAGGTACCAGATATTTTTTCTAGGAAGTAAAGGAGGCATGACGTGATACCGACCAAATCACTAAAACAATGTGCCGCGTTCGTGGAAAAATATGGTCGTTAACATCATATTACCCACACACCGGACAAGATAGGGGAGAGAAGCTGTAATTTCTATATAGGAGATAGAATAGAAGTAATATTAGAAGGGAAAATACAAGGTAAAAGAGGCAGACCAAAACTTACATGGACGAGTAATATCAAAAGATGGACAAGTCAACCTATGACAATCTGCACCATCAAAGCAAGAGACAGAGTGGAATGGCGCTCCATGGTAGCCAAACTTCGATGCGGAGACGGCACTTGATGATGATGATGATGATGATGATGATTATAGGAGATAGCATTATAGAAGTATTGTAGAGTACAGTATTTCGTGGATTGTCATCAAGTCATGTCATCGTTTGGCGTGGTTTATTTGCTGTCAGGATCATCATCACTGCACACCGGACCACCCCATGGGTGCTCTGATATCCCCCCCCCCCTCGAGAATCTCGAGAAAATCTGAGCAGATTTTGGCCAAAGTGGACGAACTAAGTAGCACGGCCTGTGAACCATTATGCTATGTCATGGTATGATACGGTACGGTATGCTATGTCATGGTATGATACGGTACGGTATGCTATGTCATTGTATGATACGGTACGGTATGCTATGTCATGGTATGATACGGTACGGTATGCTATGTCATGGTATGATACGGTACGGTATGCTATGTCATGGTATGATACGGTACGGTATGCTATGTCATGGTATGATACGGTACGGTATGCTATGGTGTGGTGTAAAAAAAAGTAAAGTACCCACGTCACGCCAAGTGGCGTATAGGAAATATGGTGTTAGTGACCCTATATTTTACAGACCTTCAGCACATGATTTTTGGGGTAATGTGGTCAGTATTACGCCCGTGCTGCTTTACTTTCCCAGAAAAAAATCCGGTACCATTTAAGGCTGGGTGAACCCGGAAGCCGTCGGTTGGGATCGAACCCTACCCCTTGTCCGTGGTAGTCCATTTCACTAACCACTGAGCTATCGCGGCTCCATGGTGTGGTGTGGTATGATACATATGGTATGCTATGGTGTGGTGTGGTATGATATATATGGTATGCTATGGCAGGTTTAATGAGAAATCTGCTAAGAACTTTCTATTACCTGACACGTATAACGTATACTTTTTTTTAAAAACTGAAAATTGTTATTTGATAATGGCGGAGTGGTGAATAAGTGGGCAATGATGCGCTGTTGTAGTTTGTAACAAACTGTGGCAGTTGTTTATATTAGCCCAGCACATTCAACTTTTGCATGTTATCTTCTCTATCCCTATTTGCGTGGGCAGACTGATTATTGAGCCACGGCGATAGTTATTGTTTATCTTCCTCTTCTTCTTCTTCTTCTTCTCATCCTCCTAATCTTCTTCTTCTTCTTCTCATCCTCCTAATCTTCCTCTTCTTCTTCTCATCCTCCTAATCTTCTTCTTCTCATCCTCCTAATCTTCCTCTTCTTCTTCTCATCCTCCTAATCTTCTTCTCCTCCTCCTAATCTTCTTCTTCTCATCCTCCTAATCTTCCTCTTCTTCTTCTCATCCTCCTAAGCTTCCTCTTCTTCTTCTCATCCTCCTAATCTTCTTCTTCTTCTTCTCCTCCTCCTAATCTTCTTCTTCTCTCCTCCTAATCTTCTTCTTCTACTCTCCCAATCTTCTTCTTCTTCTCCTCCCCTCCTAATCTTCTTCTTCTCCTCCTCCTCCTCCAAATCTTCTTCTTCTCCTCCTCCTAATCTTCTTCTTCTCCTCCCCCTCCTAATTTTCTTCTTCTCCTCCTCCTCCTCCTCCAAATCTTCTTCTTCTCCTCCTCCTAATCTTCTTCTTCTCCTCCCCTCCTAATCTTCTTCTTCTCCTCCTCCTCCTCCTCCTCCTCCAAATCTTCTTCTTCTCTCCTCCTAATCTTCTTCTTCTCCTCCCCCTCCTCCAAATCTTCTTCTTCTCCTCCTCCTAATCTTCTTCTTCTCCTCCTCCTAATCTTCTTCTTCTACTCCTCCCAATCTTCTTCTTCTTCTTCTCCTCCTCCTCCTAATCTTCTTCTTCTCCTCCCCTCCTAATCTTCTTCTTCTCCTCCTCCTCCTAATCTTCTTCTTCTCCTCCTCCTAATCTTCTTCTTCTCCTCCTCCTAATCTTCTTCTTCTACTCCTCCCAATCTTCTTCTTCTTCTCCTCCTCCTCCTAATCTTCTTCTTCTCCTCCCCCTCCTAATCTTCTTCTTCTCATCCTCCTCCTAATCTTATTCTTCTCCTCCTTCTCCTAATCTTCTTCTTCTCCTCCTCCAAATCTTCTTCTCCTCCTCCTTCTCCTAATCTTCTTCTTCTCCTCCTTCTCCTAATCTTCTTCTTCGCATCCTCCTCCAAATCTTATTCTCCTCGTCCTCCTAATCTTCTTCTTCTTCTTCTCCTCCTCCTCCTCCTCCTAATCTTCTTCTTCTCCTCCTTCTCCTCCTAATCTTCTTCTTCTCCTCCTTCTCCTCCTAATCTTCTTCTTCTCCTCCTTCTCCTCCTAATCTTCTTCTTCTCCTCCTTCTCCTCCTAATCTTCTTCTTCTCCTCCTTCTCCTCCTAATCTTCTTCGTCTCCTCCTTCTCCTTCAAATCTTCCTCTTCTCCTCGTCATCCTAATGTTCTTCTTCTTCTTCTCGTCCTCCTCCTAATCTTCTTCTCCTCGTCCTCCTAATCTTCTTCTTCTTCTATTTCTTCTCGTCCTCCTCCTAATCTTCTTCTCCTCCTCCTAATCTTCTTCTCTTCCTAATCTTCTCCTCCTCCTAATCTTCTTATTCACATCTTCAATCTACACATCCGTCTTAAGCATGGGTAGACTTGTTTACCAATTTATTCTCAGGTATCTTTGGTCTACTCTATTTCATCTCCACCAGCTAATGATTCTTTAACGTGCGCGAGTGCACACTGAATCTTTTGCTTTCGCCGCTTTCCGAGAGGGCAAGTCACCGGGTCTCACTACCCAGATACGAGGTGCGGGTAACGCCCACAAAGAAACCACGTATTGGATTTTTTAAGAAAAAATGTTTCCACCGCCTGTGATGATAAATGAACCTGTGATCTTGATGTTCAAAGGTCGACGTCTTACATCAACAGCAGACCAACGAGCCCCTCTTCCTCTCTCCCTTTCCCCTTTGTTCACAGATTCGTGCGCTAACAGTCAACTATAAGTCGCTGACAGATCCCGTTTAGTACTTTCACTCCTAAACCTCTCTTTAAACGAAAAGCTCTTTTACACATAACAAGCCCCGCGCCATTGTAATGTAATTGACAGGGCCGATAAGACAAACTAGTACACATTTGTTTACATAATGTCATCTCACCACATGTCACTCACAGCTGTTTACTCTGTTGATTAAACACAATCCTTCCACTGGTGCATGCGCACTGCCATCATAACACAAACAAACCAACCTCCTTTTTATCGCAAACATCTTCGAAAAGGTCGATGCAAAGAGACCTCCGATGACCTCACGATTGACCTCTGACCTATGACGTTCCAGCATGAAATCAGCACCAAAAATAAACCGTCAGTTCGTTTGGGTTATACGGGGGCCCAGGATTGATGCTGGCTCGTTGGACTGAACAGCTTACGCCACGTTTTAAAATCATCAGTATAAATAGATTTTTAAGTAAAGGTTGTAGATAATTTAATCTGCTAGTAAATAGGTATTCTGTGCTTCTGCATACATTATTATGGATTGTTAGTTGGTAAAAAAAAAAACGATCATTCTTTATGTATATAACACCATAATTGCTGCTCTTTTTTTTTAAGCTGAAATTGATATGTGTTGGGTCGAAAGGCGCAAATATAACAGTTATACTGCAAACCACGGCACAACACAAATACGACCACTTAACTTCCTTTTAAGGGTGGATGACGAAGAGGAATTCTAAAGTCTACGAATACTCTAGAATGCTTTAGTCATCGGGCTAACGTAAGCAAGCAAGCGGCAAATTGATATAATCCATTTTCACCGCAATGTTGGTTACTCTAAGTTACATCTCTATCTTTCGGAGTACGGAGAAATGAAAGGGCGGACAGGTTGGCTAGCTGCGCTGTCGTTGAGGACGGGCAACCAATGGATCGGGCGGACATCGTCAATGCCCTCCGAGATGTGGGAAGAGCACATGACATCGACAAACACAGATCCACGTCACTTCTTCGGATGATGGAAATGGGAGTTAAGTTGGGCACAGCCAGAAATGAGAAACTTAGTGGCCGTGTAAGAAGACTTATCAACCAACATAGAACTGGAGTCGTCAGTCGCTGGACACTGAGGGAATTGCTGAGGAGGGGATCTGAGCACCTATGGACATGTTCGGAGTGCAATGATGATGACCCGCAAATAACTCAATATCATCTCTATCTTTCCATCTACGTATCTGCCTAGCTGACATTTGTGTATTAATGTATGTCTATATCGCTTACAGAACAATGTTGAGAATACCATGGACAGCTAAGAAGAGTAATGAAAACGTTCTGAAAGAGGCCGAAGCAATAAGAGAGCTAGTGTCCAATATTAGGAAGAAACAGTCATTTTTTTTCTGGCCATGTAATGAGAAGGGAAGAGCTGGAAGATATTGTAACAACTGGGAAAACTGAGGGACGAAGAGATAGCAAGAAGCAGCAATGAGAAAAGATACCAGACAGCTTAAGAGAATGACTTGGCAGAAAGTCAACAACAGAAATGTTAAATAAGTGTCGAGATCGAAAGTTGTGGAGAGACATGATCACCTACGCCAGCAGGCACGGTACTTGATGATGATATGACTATACACATTTCTACTGCTGCCATAACTGTTCCAGTCTGTGCCCAGTGCTAGGCTTACACTTTGTGATTCCCATAGACTAACTGACACCATCATGATAATTGATATATCAAAAAGACTGAAACTATGATCATAAACAAAGAAAGTACTCAGAACCTGCAAGTAGATATCTAAGTCGAAGGAATAGACCTGGAGACAGTTCAGAACCAGAACTACCTGGACATACTATAACCAGTGATGGAAAATGTTCAACTGAAATAAACAAAAGAATAAGAATGACAAAAGGTAAATTTAATGTCATGAAAAATAAACATCAAAACAAATAACACCAGGGCTAAAACTACGAATAGTAGTTTTATACAGCATTCCTGTATCTTGCAGAAACATGGACGGTAGACAAGAAAACACAACAGAGAATTGAAGCCTTTGAAAAGTGAATATATAGATGAATAGGAAGAGTTATTGAGTTATTTGCGGGTCATCATCATTGCACTCCGAACATGTCCATAGGTGCTCAGATCCCCTCCTCAGCAATTCCCTCAGTGTCCAGCAACTGACGACTCCAGTTCTATGTTGGTTGATAAGTCTTCTTACACGGCCACCAAGTTTCTCATTTCTGGCCGTGCCCATCTTAACTCCCATTTACATCATCCGAAGAAGTGACGTTGATCTGTGTTTGTCGAAGTCCTGTGCTCTTCCCACATCTCGGAGGGTATTGATGATGTCCGCCCGATCCATTGGTTGCCCGTCCTCAACGACAGCGCAGCTAGCCAACCTGCCCGCTCTCTTATTTCCCCCTACTCCCGCATGTCCAGGGACCTAGACAAAGGTGACCTTACGTATTTTGGATTTCTGCAACGACTCTACCCATTCCATGCGTACAAAGCCCGCCTCCACTTTTTTATCATGCTCATCGAATCACTCAGTATACATGCGTGGATGTAGTCTTGTGAGAATAGGAAGATTTGGGTGGAAAGAAAAGAAAACAAACGATGAAATTTTAAAACAATTAAAAGTGAAAAGATAATCTATCTATTGACCTTTCGAGCCGTAACCGGCCCATAGGGCGTAGACCAAGATACACCTTCTCCTATATGAATTTTTGTTCTAGCAGTTTTCTTTTAAAGATATTTTATTAAATCTCGCCATCTGTCTCTGTTCTGTGCAAGCAGTTCTATCTCATTGAGGGAGCCGATTCCTGCTGCTCTTGCCTCTCTCATCAATGTTCTTCTCAGTGTCTCCCTGGGTCTTCCTCTTTTTCTTTTACCTGTTGTTTCCCATATGAGGGCTTGCTTTGCTATTCGATTATTATCTCTTCTCATCACATGTCCAACGTATGACCATCGTCTTTTCTTTATTACTGAAGATATTAGTGGTTGATTGGCGATTTCTCTAATTAGAAAAGATAATAACGTAACACAATTCAAGCAAGACAAATGCGATTTTGGGGCATGTTAAAAGACACAGCAGCCTACTAAAAGTAATATTGTAGGGGAAAATACAAGATAAAAGAAACAGACCGAGACTAACATGGACGAGCAACATCAAAAGATGGACAAGTCAACCTATGACAACCTGCACCATCAAAGCAAGAAACAGAACGGAATGGCGCTCCGTGGTAGCCAACCTTCGATGCGGAGACGTCTCTTAATGATGATGAAGCTAAATGAAGTATTGAAACCCTCCCCCTCCCCCACTTCCTCCATCTTTATTTCACCTTGAAAAATAAACACCAGAACGTCTCACAGGACCTGAAATCATACACTGGTATGGGAAAGTGTGTCTGTATGTCTGTCTATATATCCATGTGTCTTTCTACAATCAACCTGTCTGTCTATATATCCATGTATCTTTCTACAATCAACCTGTCTTTCTATATCTCTCTACAATCAACCTGCCTGTTTGTCTATATCTCTATGTATATTGCAGCAATTAACTTGTATGTCTGTCTATATCTCTATGTATCTTTCTACAATCAACCTGTCTGACTATATCTCTCTACAATCAACCTGTCTGTCTATATCTCTCTACAATCAACCTGTCTGTCTATATCTCTCTACAATCAACCTGCCCGTTTGTGTTTATCTCTATGTATATTTCAACAATTAACTTTTATGTCTGTCTGTATCTCTATGTATCTTTCTACAGTCAACCCATCTGGCTGTCTGTATCTGTATGCATTTTACTACACTTTACTTCTCTGTCTGTCTATATCTCTATGTATCTTTCTGCAAACAAACTATCTATCTGTCTGTCTAGATCTCTAAGCATCATTCTGCAAAAAAACTATCTATTGGTCTGTCTAGATCTATATGCATCATTCTTCAAACAAACTATCTATCCAGATCTCTATGCATCATTCTGCAAACAAGCTATCTATCCAGATCTCTATGCATAATTCTGCAAACAAACTATCTATTTGTCTGTCTAGATCTATATGCATCATTCTGCAAATAGACTATCTATCTGTCTGTCTAGATCTCTATGCATCATTCTGCAAACAAACTATCTATTTGTCTGTCTAGATCTATATGCATCATTCTGAAAACAAACTATCTATTTGTCTGTCTACATCTCTATGCATCATTCTGCAAACAAACTGTCTATCTGTCTGTCTAGATCTCTATGCAAAATTCTGCAAACAAACTATCTATCTGTCTGTCTAGATCTTTTTGCATCATTCAGCAAACAAACTATCTATCTGTCTGTGTAGATCTCTATGTATCATTCTGCAAACAAACTATCTATCTGTCTGTCTAGATCTTTTTGCATCATTCTGCAAACAAACTATCTATCAGTCTGTCTAGATATCTATGCATCATTCTGCAAACAAACTATCTATCCAGATCTCTATGTATCTTTCTGCAAACAAACTATCTATCTGTCTGTGTAGATCTCTATGTATCATTCTGCAAACAAACTATCTATCTGTCTGTCTAGATCTCTATGTATCTTTCTGCAAACAAACTATCTATTTGTCTAGATCTCTGTGTATCTTTCTGCAAACAAACTATCTATCTGTCTGTCTAGATCTTTTTGCATCATTCAGCAAACAAACTATCTATCTGTCTGTGTAGATCTCTATGTATCATTCTGCAAACAAACTATCTATCTGTCTGTCTAGATCTCTATGCAAAATTCTGCAAACAAACTATCTATCTGTCTGTCTAAATCTTTTTGCATCATTCAGCAAACAAACTATCTATCTGTCTGTCTAGATCTCTATGTATCATTCTGCAAACAAACTATCTATCAGTCTGTCTAGATATTTATGCATTATTCTGCAAACAAACTATCTATCCAGATCTCTATGTATCTTTCTGCAAACAAACTATCTAGCAGTCTGTCTAGATCTCTATGTATCTTTCTGCAAAGAAACTATCTATCAGTCTGTCTAGATCTCTATGTATCTTTCTGCAAACAAACTATCTCTATCTGTCTGTCTAGATCTCTATGTATCTTTTTGCAAACAAACTATCTATTTGTCTAGATCTCTGTGTATCTTTCTGCAAACAAACTATCTATTTGTCTGTCTAGATCACTGTGTATCTTTCTGCAAACAAACTATCTATTTGTCTGTCTAGATCACTGTGTATCTTTCTGCAAACAAACTATCTATGTGTCTGTCCAGATCTCTATGCATCGTTCTACAAACAAACTATCTATCTGTCTGTCGAGATCTCTATGCATCGTTCTACAAACAAACTATCTATCAGTCTGTCCAGATCTCTATGCATCGTTCTACAAACAAACTATCTATCTGTCTGTCCAGATCTCTATGCATCGTTCTACAAACAAACTATATATCTGTCTGTGTAGATCTCTATGTATCTTTCTGCAAAGAAACTATCTATCTGTCTGCGTAGATCTCTATGCATCGTTCTACAAACAAACTATATATCTGTCTGTGTAGATCTCTATGCATCGTTCTACAAACAAACTATCTATCAGTCTGTGTAGATCTCTATGCATCGTTCTACAAACAAACTATCTATCAGTCTGTGTAGATCTCTATGCATCGTTCTACAAACAAACTATCTATCTGTCTGTGTAGATCTCTATGCATCGTTCTACAAACAAACTATCTATCTGTCTGTCCAGATCTCTATGCATCGTTCTACAAACAAACTATCTATCTGTCTGCGTAGATCTCTATGCATCGTTCTACAAACAAACTATCTATCTGTCTGTGTAGATCTCTATGCATCGTTCTACAAACAAACTATCTATCAGTCTGTGTAGATCTCTATGCATCGTTCTACAAACAAACTATCTATATGTCTGTCCAGATCTCTATGCATCGTTCTACAAACAAACTATCTATCTGTCTGTCCAGATCTCTATGCATCTTTCTACAAACAAACTATCTATCTGTCTGTCCAGATCTCTATGCATCGTTCTACAAACAAACTATCTATCTGTCTGTCCAGATCTCTATGCATTGTTCTACAAACAAACTATCTATCTGTCTGTGTAGATCTCTATGCATCGTTCTACAAACAAACTATCTATCTATCAGTCTGTGTAGATCTCTATGCATCGTTCTACAAACAAACTATCTATCTAGACAACTGTCTACACATATATGTAACGTTCTATTTGTGTGTATGTCTGTTTATCCCGGTTCATCCTTCTACTATCCACCTACATGTCTCTGTCAGTCTTTATCACTATGTGCGTTCCTAATGCATACTTTCCTGTCTGTCTGCGTATTTACTTGTCTGTCTTTATCTCTATGCATCTTTATGCTATCTACCAATTCGACTGAATATCTGCAACGCCTTCGTTCTTTCTCTCCACCTCTTTGCATAACTACATCTATATCTCACTGACTGTGTCGATACCTATTCCTCTACTTGTCTGCTCATGTCTCTATGTATATTTATGCTATCTTCCTGTTTTTCTACACGTATGCATCTCTGCCTATCTTTCTGCCTACGTATTTGCATATCTACCCGTCTATCTCGCAGTCTGTGCTGATACCTGTTTTGTTTATCTGTCTGTCTACTTATTTGCACAACCTACCGTCTATCTCACTGTGTATACTGATACCTGTATGTTTACCTGTCTGTCTACTCTACCATATTTTCATTAATTCACCCACTCATTGCCCTGCATCCACTCTTTCACTCTATTCGCCCGACAGTCTGTCTATTCGTCCTTCCGTTTCTCCGCCCATTTCTCTGCAGTCTGTTCATACTTCCTTCCACCCAACTGGCATCATTCATACGTACATGCATGAGTGTATTTGGCTGCCTATCATTCTCTTCTATGTCTGCCTACACAGAGATTGGATTTCTCAGAAGAATGTTGAGAATTTCCTAGACAACCTAAACGACCAACGAGGCAATTCCAAAGAGGCCGCCAACATAAGAAGAGAGCTTCTATTAAAAAAAAAAAAAACATCAGAAAGAAATAATCGACATATTTTTTCGGGCACATCATGAGAAGAGAAAAGTTGAAATACTTAGCAACAGCTGGAAAAATACATGGAAAGAGAAGTCGCGGACGGCAAAGAGAGGAGACAAATAATGATAAATGAATAATTTTATGAAAGGAAGCTTCTGAGGCGGTAGATCAGTGAATCATTTCAGGGAACGGGGTATGTGTACAACACTCGGGGAAAAAAAAATCACAAATAATCAACAACAGAAGAAAAAAACATCACAAATAATCATCATCAGAAGAAACAAAAAATCACAAATAATCAACATCAGAAGAAAAAAAATCACAAATAATCAACATCAGAAGAAAAAAAATCACAAATAATCAACATCAGAAGGAAAAAAAAAACACACACAGAACAAAAGATGGTCCGAAGCGGGATGAAGTCGAATGTGGTGTGTCCATTATCACAGGTATACTATAAACTACAACACAACGCGGACACGCCCACTTAACTAACTATTAAGGGCGGATGACGAAGAGGTGTACTCCTTTAGTCATCGGGCGAACGCAATCAAGCAAGATGGTCCGAAGCAAGATCGAACCCGTACTCTTCAGCACAGCTCCTTGCTACGAGAACCAAACGCTATAGCACACGGCCAACTCAGCTACTTAAAAAGATAGTTATCATTGGCGTTGTCTTTCACACATGTGCACTCGTGACTGTAGCATAGGGTTACGATCACAACTCGGGAATAAATTGTGTATATATTTTCCTATTAAGACAAGTATCTCCCGGGTAGGGTAGGGCTAAATACTTGCGTTGTAGACAGACTAGATAGCTTGGTGTCGTGGCACGGTAAACAGTCAACAACAGAACTGATACGATGCACTGAAAATAGAGAACTGTGGAAGGATATGATAGCATACCCCGGACGGTATGGCACATTATGAACATGATGATATCTGTTTATCTCTCCCCATTATTTATCATTCTGTCCCTAGCATTTTTTTCTTCTTTTTCCTAACCCCCTCGCTGTTTATCTCCCTGCCGTTCACCATCTCTCTCTCTCTCTCTCTCTCTCTCTCTCTCTCTCTTAATCTTCTCATCCTCTCTACAGATACACCATATGAAGCTCATATCCTACATTTGCCCTTATATCGTTACACCATTTTCTACCACTTGCATATATACATACATTTTTTATCATTTAAAAAATATACTTCGATTTATTTCCCTTTTTTAAACAAACAAAAAATATTGTAAAAAAAATGACAACAAACACAACTCAGTTTACACGTAAATACAAACACTACATAATATTAATTACGCATCTTGTATTTGTCAACGGATGAAAGGAAAATAAATCTTCAGTGTTATGTAGAACACAGTCCTGACGTATGGAAGAGAATTATGGACAATCAAAAAAATAAACAGACAAGAAAATCTGAGGACACTGTGAGTTAAAGTGATTTGAAAGAATACTGGAAATATCAATGACAGTTCAAGAGAGTGAAGAATAACGTTCTAAAAATAGGTCAGGGCAAAAAAATAATGCTTAAGTAACAACATTAGGAGAAAGGGGAATAATTTTTTTGTTGATTATGTAAATTGAAGAATATAATAGTTATATTCTGTAACAACAAAAACATAGAGGGAAGAAAACAAGGGGCAATTAGTGAGAATTATATTATACAGCCTAAGAGAATGTCAAGGAAGGAAATTGAACGTAAAATTGACAAACAACAGGGAAGATTTCTGAGGTGAGATGGTCTATTGTGAGATAATACGTGGTAATATTACATTACATACACACTATAATTCTACTCTATAAGGAACGTTATCACACAGGCCATGTAAGTACACAATTCCGCTCACGTACAAAACGCAATTATACGTAACCTTCACAATATACAATCACATTCACCCGTAACCTTCTCACTGTTCACACATACCACACAAACACGCACTTCAACTGATCTCTACACACAACCATCCCCACTTACCTACACACCCTCTCGGAGAACTACTACTACAATAACAAGCCATGACCTACATAATCCCATCTCCTGATTGGTCGGGAGAAAGCGTGACATGCATATTTGCGTGAATATATTAACTCCCGTTAAGTTCACGGAGTCACACGATTACTTCGGAAAGAAAAACGTAATAATATCTATATATGGAATATTATTTTGTTTTGATAAGTTAACAATCTACGTTCGGAATCGCTATAAAAAACGATCATAGAAATTGAAATATATCGAAAAATAACATTTCTCATGGGAAAAGCTAGCGGACAACAAATTATGTTATCTATTTACATCTTTGTTCTCCTTTTAGCATTTCATAAAGACTTATTCTCCTTCCACAAAAGGATTGTTGACTGCAGTGAGAAACGTACAAAGTTTTGCACTGAAGATATTTCGCTTTCATGATTCACAAGGATGGAACCTAAAAACATTACCTGATCTGACCATTTGGTTCGAGGCTTCTCGGTTTGTGCTGTCTGTAGGACATAAACAAAAGATGGAGTATGGGTTATTTGTATGCTAATAATATCATCACATTTTTTGACGTAATCATTTTGTGTATCAATTCAAACAAGAGAAATGGGATTTTTGGAGAATGTTAAAATACACAACAGCCTTCTAAAAGTAATATTGGAAGGGAAAATACAGGGTGAAAGAGGCAGACCAAGACTAACATAAACGAGTATCATCAAAAGATGGACAAATCAGCCTGTGGCAACCTAAACTATCAAAGCATGCGACAGAGCAGAATGGCGCTCCATGGAAGCCAACCTTCGATGCGGAGACAGCGCTCAATGAATAAATGAATTTCGTGTGTCTCTGAATTTGGAGTCATCGTACAATCTTTTACAGTGCTCACAGTGCACCTCGAAAAAAGACTCTATTCTCGGCGAGTTTTCAATCTCATTATGGAGTCTGTGCTTGCTATTGTTTCCTCTCTTATCAGTGCTCTCAGCGTATTGCGGAGGTAAACCTCTATTTATTCATGTTACCTGTTATTTCACATATAAAATACCTCTCTGTGATTCTCTCATTATTCTTATTACCTGTTGTTCCACATATTAAATACCTCTCTGTGATTCTCTCATTATTCTTGTTACCTGTTGTTTCACATATAAAATACCTCTGTGATTCTCTCATTATTCTTTCTCATCATATAACCGGCACATACCCACATTCCCGCCCTGGCTCGTGATGAAATCGTTGCTGTATGGCCCCCATTGTCATCTCATTGTTGACATATACATCTTCGTCTTGTAGGTTTCATCTTCTTTTGCTAGCCTGTTATGATTATGTATGTGCTCAAGAAGATCACCAATAGCAACACATAAACACTAAATGCATCGAACAACATCTGTCCTGTCTGTCTGTCCATCCGTCCGTCCGTCCGTCCGTCCGTCCGTCCGTCCGTCCGTCTGTCTGTCTGTCTGTCTGCCGCATGAAGTATTGTCAATGTATGCAATGTCGTTTCCTGTATAAATTTTACTGTTTTTTGCCATTCTTGCAGGGGCACATATAGTTTTGTCTGTAGTGTTGTATCTATGGGCCAATGGATTTTCCTCAGTCTGCTATATTCAGTGCAGTCTTGAAGTATGTGTTCAGCAGTCTGGGGCGCCTGTCCACATGTACAAGTAGTTGATGTGCCGATCTTGAATTTTTATACATGTGACTATGGAGTCGATTGTGTCCTGCACTGAGGCGTTTAAAGATAACTTGCTCCAATTTATTCATGTTATGAAAGGCATATACCATACCATACCATACCATACCACACAATACCATACCATACCATACCATACCATACCATGCATGGTATGGTTTGGCATGGCAAGGTATTGTATTGTATGGTATGGCATTGCATGGCGTGGCGTGGCGTGGCGTGGCGTGGCATGGCATGGCATGGTATGGTATGGTATGGTATGGTATGGTATGGTATGGTATGGTATGGTATGGTATGGTATGGTATGGTATGGTATGGTATGGTATGGTATGGTATGGTATGGTATGGTATGGTATGGTATGGTATGGTATTAGTCTTCTTAAGCCATTGTTAATTATGGATTTTGCAGCGCCATTAGGAAATGTTTTCTTTTGTTTTATATCGCCGTGTATTCTCTGTTTTATAACTGTGTCAGCTTTTTGCTTCAGTTGGAGCTTTAGAGTATGTTTGGTCAATACATAGCCAAAAAAAATTTGATGGTTTCTTCCTAATACATGTATAAGAAATTAGCTATCTCTTTGCTTTGGCCTTTTCAGAACGTTTTCATTTCTCTTCTTACCTGTCCATGGTATGCTCAATATTCTTCTGTAAAACCAGATTTCTACAGTTTCCAGGAATTTTTTTATCTGTTATCCCATTGTCCATGATTCACATCCATATGTTAAGACTGGCTCTTCATAACATTTAAGAACTCTTTTCCTTGTTTGTTATTGTAAATAGCAGGCTCATTATCTTGTGAGATAAATCAGTGAGTCATAAAGGGTCATTCATAAACTAATATAGAACAGAGAAACTCTTTCCATAACACAGACCTGGTCAAGGTGTATGGAGATTATGTTGCCCGGGACTCAGAATCCACATTAACGATCTTGTTGGTTAATTACCAATTACAAACTATCAGAAGAAAAAGATAATCAAATCAATCAGAATACCCCCATGCCTCACATCAATGCGCATACCACAAAATTTAATAGATGGGAACAAAATATCCTTATACGCTTCAAAATATGACACAATCCACGACATAATCACATTCATGCAAATTCAAGATTTTTACTTCAGTCATTGTATATGCGGACATGCTGCCCAGATTGCTGAACACATACTTCGTTCGTTCGCTTTCGTCAGCTTTGACCTCTGACCCACTCAATTTTGGGGACTGAATTTTGCGTGTAAAGTCTGTTTTATCCCATTACAGGATGCCCCTCGCCATTCAGGCAGATTTACTCCGACTTCAGAGGTACTAATTTTTAGGGAATTAGTAAAACCCAGGTGTCCTCGCCAGGGTACGAACCCCGGCTGTTGCCGTGGTAAGCCAACCGCCTATCGATTGCGCTAACCGGACACCCAACACATACTTCAAAACTCTACTGATTTTAGTAGACTGAGAAAAACCCGTAGATTGCCCATAGATATAACACTACAGGAAAATCTAGATGGGCCTCGGAAAAAAAAAAAAACCCAGGAAAATTTATACAAGAAGAGACATATTGCAAATATAGACAATAACTTCAGGCGAATGAAAGATGGGCAAGTAAATTGCAAAGAACAAAACTGCTTTAACTCTTTCCGAACGGAAGCTTTTTATCGACGGAGAAGATGTCAGAAACAAACATTTTCGTAGTTTAAGAGTTAATCTACATATTTATATTTATCTAACATATAACATATTATATATGGATTTTTAGATAATTGAACAAGGTGTTAGGCTTCACCAATACCAAGATGATACAAGACATGGAAAAGAATATGGTTTGATGACGGTTCACAATAAGCAAATTGGGAGTGACGCACTGTGCGGCGAAACGTACTGAAAGAGTTAAGTAGCAGTGTGTCTGTAGTAGATGCTGGAAAAGATTAGTAGATGATTACTAGTCAAATTTGGGTTTCACTCCGGATTTTAAGAACTTTGCCTCTCTCAAAACTCTCACAAGACAGCGGACACAAGACACATATTTTCTGTCATCATCATCATCATCATCATCATCATCATCATCATCATCATCATCATCATCATCATCATCATCATCATACATCATCATCATCATCATCATCATCATCATCATCATCATTATCATAGAATACCGTCTCCGTATCGAAGGTTGGCTACCATGAAGCGCCATTCCAATCTGTCTCTTGCTTTGATGGTGCAGGTTGTCATAGGTTGACTTGTCCATCTTTTGATGTTACTCATCCATGTTAGTCTTGGTCTGCCTTTGTCTCTTTTACCTTGTATTTTCCATTCCAATATTACTTTTAGTAGGCTGCTGTGTCTTTTAACATGTCTAACAAATTCCTTTGTCTTGCTTGAATTGTGTTTAGTGGTTCTCTTCTAATTTTTATTGGTTTTAAGACTTCATCGTTCATTTTCTTTTCTTTCCATCCAATTCTACCTATTCTTCTATAAATAAACACTTCAAAGGCTTCAATTGTCAGTTTAATTATAGTAGATTTATTGTAGTAGATTTATTGTAGCAGATTTATTGTAGTAGATTTATTGTAGCAGATTTATTGTAGTAGATTTATTGTAGTAGATTTATTGAAGTAGATTTATTGTAGCAGATTTATTGAAGTAGATTTATTGTAGCAGATTTATTAAAGTAGATTTATTGAAGTAGATTTATTGTAGTAGATTTATTGTAGTAGATTTATTGTAGTAGATTTATTGAAGTAGATTTATTGTAGTAGATTTATTGAAGTTGATTTATTGTAGTAGATTTATTGAAGTAGATTTATTGAAGTAGATTTATTGTAGTAGATTTATTGAAGTAGATTTATTGTTGTAGATTTATTGAAGTAGATTTCTTATAGTAGATTTATTGTAGTAGATTTTTTGAAGTAGATTTATTGTAGCAGATTTATTGTAGCAGATTTATTGTAGTAGATTTTTGTAGTAGATTTATTGTAGCAGATTTTTTGTAGTAGATTTATTGAAGTAGATTTATTGAAGTAGATTTATTGTAGTAGATTTATTGAAGTAGATTTATTGTAGTAGATTATTGAAGTAGATTTATTGAAGTAGATTTATTGAAGTAGATTTATTGTAGTAGATTTATTGAAGTAGATTTATTGTAGTAGATTTATTGTAGTATATTTATTGTAGTAGATTTATTGTCGAAGATTTATTGTAGTAGGTTTATTGTAGTAGATTTATTGTAGTAGATTTATTGTAGTAGATTTATTGAAGTAGGTTTATTGTAGTAGATTTATTGTAGTAGATTTATTGTAGCAGATTTTTTTTAGTAGATTTATTGTTGTAGATTTATTGTAGTAGATTTTTTGTAGTAGGTTTATTGAAGTTGATTTATTGTAGTAGATTTATTGTAGCAGATTTATTGTAGTAGGTTCATCGAAGTAGATTTTTTGTAGTAGATTTATTGTAGCAGATTTTTTGTAGTAGATTTATTGTATAAGATTTATTGTAGTAGAGTTATTGAAGTAGATTTTTGTAGTCGATTTATTGTAGTAGATTTTTTGTAGTAGATTTATTGTAGTAAATTTATTGTAGTAATACATATAGTTGGTTTAACATTGTCAAAAGCATAGGATATGATAGTTCTATATACAAGGTAGGAGAGTCGGTGGCTAAGTGGTTAGGTACTCGCTTCCAGATCAGAAATGTCCTGATTCAATTGCCCAAAGTGGTATATTTTTTCGGTTTGATGCGTCTCGGGGTTCACCCAGTCTCTAAAAATTGGTACCAGAGATTTTTCTGAAAAGTAAAGGCGGCCTGGCGTGATATCGACCACATCAACGAAAATGTGCCGTGGTCATAGAACAATACGGTCACAAACATGTGTCCCTCAGACAATAATAAAGGCGTTCATGGAACCTTTACTTTACTTATCTTCATCGTACATTGTATCTTCATCATAATTGTATCTTCATCGTAATTGTATCTTCATCGTAATTGTATCTTCATCGTAATTGTATCTTCATCGTAATTGTATCTTCATCGTAATTGTATCTTTATCATAATTGTATCTTTATCGTAATTGTATCTTTATCATAATTGTATCTTTATCGTAATTGTATCTTTATCATAATTGTATCTTCATCGTAATTGTATCTTTATCATAATTGTATCTTTATCGTAATTGTATCTTTATCATAATTGTATCTTCATCGTAATTGTATCTTCATCGTAATTGTATCTTCATCGTAATTGTATCTTCATCGTAATTGTATCTTTATCATAATTGTATCTTCATCGTAATTGTATCTTCATCGTAATTGTATCTTCATCATAATTGTATCTTCATCATAATTGTATCTTCATCGTAATTGTATCTTCATCGTAATTGTATCTTTATCATAATTGTATCTTTATCGTAATTGTATCCTTATCATAATTGTATCTTTATCATGATTGTATCTTTATCGTAATTGTATCTTTATCGTAATTGTATCTTTATCGTAATTGTATCTTTATCATAATTGTATCTTTATCGTAATTGTATCTTTATCGTAATTGTATCTTTATCATAATTGTATCTTTATCATAATTGTATCTTTATCGTAATTGTATCTTTATCATAATTGTATCTTTATCGTAATTGTATCTTCATCATAATTGTATCTTCATCGTAATTGTATCTTCATCATAATTGTATCTTCATCGCAATTGTATCTTCACCATAATTGTATCTTCATTATAACTGTATCTTCATCATAATTGTATCTTCATAATAACTATATCCTCATAATAATTGAATCTTCATCATAATTGTATCTTCATCATAATTGTATCTTCAACACAATTGTATCTTCATCATAATTGTATCTTCATCATAAATGTATCTTTATCGTAATTGTATCTTCATCATTCATCAAGAGGTGAGATGCAGAATGGCTCAAGCAAAAGCAGCTTTCCAAAAAATGAGGAAGATACTATGCAATCCATTTTTGACAATAGAAACAAGAAAAAGAGCTTTTAAATGTTATATAGAGCCAGTCTTAACATATGGATGCGAATAATGGACAATAGGACAACAGACAAGAAAATCACTGGTGTCTGTAGAAATGTGGTTTTACAGAAGAATGTTGAGAATACCATGGACAGCTAAGAAGAGTATTGAAAAAGTTCTGAAAGAGGTCAAAGGAAAAAGAGAGCTAATTTCCAATATTAGGAAGAAACAATCATCATTTTTTGGCCATGTAATGAGAAGAGAACAACTGGAATATATTGTAACAACTGGGAAAATTGAGGGACGAAGAGATAGGGGGAAGCAAAGAGAAAAAATAACAGACAGCTTAAGAGAATGGCTTGGCAGAAGGTCAACAACAGAAATGATAAATAGCTGCCGAGATCGAAAATTGTGGAGAGACATGATCACACCTACGCCAGTAGGCACGGTACTTGATGATGATGATCTTCATCATAATTACACAATTGCCACTGTGCTGTTAATGACGCATAACATTTGAAAGTTTGCTTTCTAATCGCCTGGCTAGTTAGTCCGGAATAAACAAATTTAATACTGTGATATTTCAAACATGTCACGCCCTTTCATCCCACACGTCATGGGATATTATTCCTTCCTTGATTTCCAGGTGCTGCTAAAAATAGTTTGTTACACGCAAACTGTTTCGGGGTAAAAGAGAGTTGGTATCTAGGGGACGTAAATATCGGCCAGTTCCCACGACCTGATTCTCGCACCTGGTCAGCGAAAGTACGACCAGGTGTTAGCTGGTAAGCTACTTAAGAAGTGGAATGGTATATAACGTAGAGGTTAGGTTAATCTAAGAGTGGTGGTCTAGAATGCCGCTGATCTCACCCAAAACGGTGTACTTTAGTTCTAGCCCTACAGGTATACCCGTGTATTTATTAGGCTGCATTGAATAAGAAATACTATTCTCTTTCCTAAATCATTTATTGTAACAGGGAATGTCTTAAAGACAATAATTCAATACATACATATTCTGAGTAAATGGGTAAATCCCAAATGGGGGACTGCTTGGTCTCGAGCCAAGACGCCGATCTCGAGACACAGAGGTTGTAATTTTAAACCCCGACTGCTCGAATTGGGATTTTTATTTGTGATTTCTCTCAGCGGCAACCACCCCTGGTCTCAGCAGCGAGGCCCGACTTGAAACGTCAATTACTCATCGCCGTGAAAAAAAATGCGTACCTCCGAAGACGGAGTTATCTGCCTGTGCGGCGAGAGACCCCTGAGCACACGGCAGCCATGGAAAAACGGATTAACACGCAAAATTCATTTCATAGTCTCTAAGGACTTCGTCTGAGGTGAAAGCTATCGAACACGCATTTTTTCTGCGTGTAAAGGTAAAGGTAAGGTAAGGTACAGGTAAAGGTAAAGGTAAAGGTAAAGGTAAAGGTAAAGGTAAAGGTAAAGGTAAAGGTAAAGGTAAAGGTAAAGTACGAGACTTTTTTTCTTTTTTTTTTTCGTACGCCAGCTTTGACCTCTGACGAAGTCCCTAGAGATTAATAACTGAATTTTGCGCTTATTGATTTTTTAAACTCACGATACGAGGCGACATTCCTCACCTTCCCAGGGTAATACCCTGGTACCCATTTCTGCCAACGGCTGGGTCGACCGTAAGGGGTATTTTTTTAAATTTCAAACCACGAGTCCAATTCACACTGCTCCCAGCGGGACTTAAAACTCAACATTCTCGGCCGCTCTTTTAATGAATATTTTGTAGATGAGTGACTTAAGTATGGATCACTTTCTCTCCATCACCATCAGTATTTTACCGCGTGAATATCGTCAACGTTTATGGTTTTTAAGTTGGTATGGTTTTAGTTTCGAGATAAGCATTTTATAAGTAATTTAAAATTAGGGTTTGGAGGCGAAGGCGTGCCTCCCAGCACCAGAGCTGGAAGTTGTCAGCGACCCACAGCTGATGGCTTGCGCCAGGATCGGTGAACCAAAACCATCCAGACCCTACTCCACCCCTCCGTGGTGCCTCCAGTGACTGACTAACCTGTCTAGTCTGGCCAAGCGAGCAGGGATCGAAGAGGGAAGACAACCCGGTACTCAAAAATCTCGTGCTGAAGTCGGATGTGTTAGGCCGAAAGGCTCAAATATAACAGTTATACTGTAAACCACAACACAACGCAGACACGCAAACTTAACGTCCTATTAAGGACGGATGACGAAGAGGAATTCTACAGTCTACGAATACTCTAGAATACTTTAGTCATCGGGCGAACGCAAGCAAGCAAGCAAACTAGAGGTAAAATAATTTGACCACGTGACAAGATAGAAATACCTTAATATGATTTAACGAGTCATGAGCATGATGGAATAATGAGACATTAGGAAAAACTTCTTCCTCTTCTACCTTTCAGCTCACTGTGGAGCATAGGCCTTCAACAAAAACTTTCCAAGTCGTTCTGTTTCTTGCCATTCTTTTAAGATCATTCCATGTCTTCCCATCATCTTCATCTCTGCTTCCATCTGTTCTCGAAGAATACCTTGGTCTTCCTCTCTGTATTTTTCCCTGGGGATTCCAAAAAGTGTCTGTTGTGTAATACTCTGTTGGGTTCCGCAATGTGTGTCCTATCCTCGTCATCGTCTTCGCTGTATCTCTTTATCCACAGGTATATGGCTGGTAAACAAATATAATTTTATAAAATAAGGAAATATAATATAGTAGTAATAGGTTCAGAGATCATCATCATCATGTCGCATGTCCTTTCCATAAATTTGAATTCACCACAGCCTGTCTGAAAGAATCTCTGTCTCTAGCCAGATCTCCCATTTTTCTGTTGTCATGTTCAAGATCTCCGTCATGTCTTAAAACAACCACCTTCTTTGTCTGCGCCCGGGGTATCGCCCAGGAATCATGCTTTCCATTATTGTTCTTTCCAGCCCGCTGTGTCTTTTGACGTAAAAAAAAAAAAAAGTAAAGTCCCCCGTAACGCCAAGTGGCGCATAGGGAATATGGTGTTAGTGACCATACACTTTACAGACCTTCAGCACATGATTTTTGGGGTAATGTGGTCGGTATTACCCCCGCGCCGCTTTACTTTCCCAGAAAAAAAATCCGGTACCCATTAAAGGCTGGGTGAACCGGAAACCGTCGGTTGGGACCGAACCCTACCTCTTGTCCTTTGTAGTCCAGTTCACTAACCACTGAGCTATCGCGGCTACCTGTCTTTTGACGTGGCCTTAGTATTTTAATTTCCTCTGTAAAACGGTTTATACGAGACAGTTCTTTCTAATATTCTGGTCTTTTAATATGTTTTCAATGCTCTTTTTAATTATCCAATGTATCTTAGAGGCGGCCAGTGCTTTCTCCGAACTCATTAATGAAGGCATAAACAACAGAGCAGACATTTGTCAACGACTCATGGCTTATGACCTGTGTCAGGATCGGCGAACCACAACTATCCAGATCCGGCTCCACCTCCTCGTGGTGCCCATAGAATCATACTAATAAGTCTAGTCTGGCCAAGGGAGTAGAAGCGAGGGGAAAACTCGGTACTCTAAATTCTCATGATGAAGTCAGGTGTGCGGGCCTCGAGACAGAGAGGTTGTGGGTTCAAATCCCGGCTGCACCGGGCAACCACCTTGGTTTCAGCAGCGAGGCCCGGTTTGAAACATCAATTACTCATCGACGGGAAAAAAAAAATATGAGTACCTCCGAAGTCAAAGTTATCTGCCTGTGTGGCGAGGGACCCCTGTGCACAAGGCGGTCGGGTTAAATGGATTAACACGCAAATTCAGTTTCTAGACTCTAGGTACTTCGTCAGAGGTAAAAGCTGGCGAACGGAATAATAAATGTGCAGGGCCGAAAGCGGAGCTATCGCTATTCTGCTGCAAATCACAACACAGCACATAGACCCCCACGTAACTTACTTTTAAGGGCGGATGACGAAGTCATCAGGTGAACGCAAGAAATCATGAACAATAAATAACACCCCACTTAAAAGACAATATTAACAGGAACTAAACACAACTTGAAAAACAAATCAACATAAAAACACAAACCAGGTCTCTCAACCCAACATTCCAAGAGTTTGTATTCGTGTACTTCTTTGGGTAAACAAAACAAAAAAAAAAAACGTTAAAAAAGATTACATTCTTATTCCGGCTTTAATTTCTTTCCAATTTTCTTTTCACACAATCTTCTTTCCCCAAGCCTGTAACGTTGTTCTTCATTCCAGGTCTAAATATGGTCCCCCCTCTGAGCAAACAGCATTGGCATTTCATCACGGAAGAATTCCCCTACCAATCCTTCCACATACCCCACCGTTTTTTGTTTTTTTTTTGAAGAACACAACGAAGAGCTCTTTCTGTGTAGGATCGTATCATACACAGCTGTTGTTAGGTGATGTTTTAGTCGTCTTCTGTACGTAATTTCAGACACGCAAGTTGTGTATTATGCCACATTAATGTTGTGTCTTGACGGTTAGAATGACGATTGCCATGCCCATCACTACCATAATTACCATCAATTATAATGGTTTATATCATAGCTACTATTACCAGTATCTTCATCATTGTCATCACCTACCACCATTATCGTTAAAATCTGTATTGCCACATCATTTTCCATAGCGTTTTCATTAATATCTTCATCAATTACTGTTATCTTCCTATAATTATGACCATCATTATTATTAATATTTTAAATATATTTTCATCATGATTTGTATCATCCTTTTCCTGTCATTATCAACATCATTATTTATGAATAGCATTACTTTGTGGAAAGTCACTGAGTCCTATCTTGTATAGGTATGCTCCGCGGCCACACTGACCTGTTTTGAGCATGCATATCGTTATATCTGCTGAGTTTGTTTAAGCTGTCATGTTCTCGCTCATATTTCCTAGAGAACTTTCTCCATTACGTTTTCCTTGTTTAAGCTGTCATTTTCTTTTCATATATTCTCTATAACTTTCTCCATTATGTTTTTCCTTGTTTAAGTTGCCATTTTCTGGCTCATATTTTCTATAGATCTTTGTCTATTATGTTCTCCTGGGTGGTGTCTTGATTGTCTTTACTTCTTAGAGTTCGAGTTCAATTTCCAGAGGTAGTAGATTTTTCTGGATGGACAAAACTCCGAGGTTCATCCAGCCTCAGAAATAAAGGCGGCCTGTCGTGATACCGACCACATCACTTAAAAAATTGAGCCGTGGTCATGGAAAAATCTAATCATTAACATTATATTTTCCGTGTGAAGTTGCAATTGTGGAGTAGGGTTAATTGTGAAGTAGGATTAAATGTGGAATAGGTTTAATTCTTGAGTAGGATTAATTGTGGAATAGGTTTAATTGTGGAGTACATTTAATTGTGGAGTAGGATTAATTGTTCAGTGGGTTTAATTGTCGAGTATGATTAATTGTAGAGTAGGATTAAATGTGGAGTAGGTTTAATTGTGGAGTAGGAGTAATTGTGGAGTAGGTTTAATTGTTGAGTAGGATTAATTGTGGAGTAGGTTTAATTGTGGAGTAGGATTAATTGTGGGGTAGGTTTAATTGTTGAGTAAGATTAATTGTGGAGTAGGTTTAATTGTTGAGTAGGATTAATTGTGGAGTATGTTTAATTGTAGAGTAGGATTAATTATGGGGTAGGATTAATTGTTGAGTAGGATTAATTGTGGAGTAGGTTTAATTGTGGAGTAGAATTAATTGTGGAGTAGGTTTAATTGTGGAGTAGGATTAATTGTGGAGTAGGTTTAATTGTGGAGTAGGTTTAATTGTTGAGTAGGAATAATTGTGGAGTAAGTTTAATTGTGGAGTAGGTTTAATTTTGGAGTAGGATTAATTGTGGGGTAGGTGTAATTGTGGAGTAGGAATACTTGTGGAGTAGGATTAATTGTGAAGTAGGTTTAATTGTGGAGTAGGATTAATTGTGTAGCAGGGTTAATAGTGGGAGAAGTTTAATTGTGGAGTAGGATTAATTGTAGAGTAGGTTTAATTGTGAAGTAGGTTTATTTTTGGAGTAGGATTAATTGTGGAGTAGGTTTAATTGTGGAGTAGATTTAATTGCGGAGTAGGATTAATTGTTGAGTAGGTTTAATTGTGGAGTAGGATTATTGTGGAGTAGGTTTAATTGGGGAGTATGTTTAAATGTTGAGTAGGTTTAATTGTTGAGTAGGATTAATTGTGGAGTAGGTTTAATTGTGGAGTAGGATTAATTGTGGAGTAAATTTAATTGTTGAGTAGGATTAATTGTGGAGTAGGTTTAATTGTTGAGTAGGTTTAATTGTGGAGTAGGATTAATTGTGGAGTAGGATTAATTGTGGGTGCGGAGTTGTGGAGTCGCAGTTGTGACGTGGTCTTGGAAACAAATGGTCACTAAGACCAGATTACCCATACGCGGTCAATGCTGGGGTCTAGTCCTTAACATATCATCATCAAGTACCATGCTTGCTGCGTAGGTGATCATGTCTCTCCACACCTTTTGGTTTCGATAGTTATTTATCATTTCTGTTGTTGACCTCATGCGTAGCCATTCTCTTAAGCTGTCTAATATCTTTTCTATTTGCTTCGTCTCTCAATTTTCCCAGTTTTCACAATATTATCCAGCTGCTCCATTCTCATTACATGCCCCCCCCTCCCCCCCCCAAAAAAAAAAAATGATGATTGTTTCTTTCTAATATTGAAAATTAGCGCCCTTTTTGCCTTAGCCTCTTTCAGGACGTTTTCATTACTCTTCTTAGCTCTCTATGGTATTCTCAACATTATATTTTGGTAAAACCACATTTCTACAGCCTCCAGTGATTTTCCTGTCTGTTGTCGAATTGTCCATGATTCACATTCATATGTTAAGACTGGCTCTACATAACATTTAAGAAGACGTTTTCTTTTTTCTATTGTCAAAAATGGATTACATAGTATCTTCCTCATTTATTTCAAAAGCCTGCTTTTGCCTGAGCCATTCTCCATCTCACCTATGTTGTACATCTACCATCTGAGATAACATTGTTCCCATATATTTAAATTTATTTACCTGTTTTAATATTGTCCCACTTGTTCTTATTGTGCATTGCGGGGATGTCTTTTTCTGTGTTGCCACTATTACTTTTGTCTTTTTGCTTTTGAGTCTGAGACCTTTATTTTTACTTTCCTTCACCGTAATGTTTTTAACATATATTAGAATAATAATATATATTCACCATTAGTATTATAGGGAGTCGCGATAGCTCAGTGGTTAGTGAACTGGACTACAAAGGACAAGGAGTAGGGTTCGATCCCAACCGACGGCTTCCGGGTTCACCCAGCTTTAAATGGGTACCGGATTTTTTTTTCTGGGAAAGTAAAGCGACACGGGCGTAATACCAACCGCATTACCTCAAAAATCATGTGCTGAAGGTATGTAAAATTGATGGTCACTAACACCATATTCCCTATACGCCGCTTGGCGTGACGGGGCTCTCTTTTATTAGTATTATATCATCTCTATCGTTTTCATTTTAATTGTGGACGAAATATAATTTCGCTTCAGCGCCACCTGGTGGTGCCAGATACCAGAGCCTACTGGAAAGATAAAGAAAGCAGCGAAACGGCTTATAAGGTTGAACAAACGCCAGTTATCGCAAAATGTCCCAGTTGTTGCCTTCTCATTATCTAGCCTACAAGTAATGACTGTTTCCTCTGATTGTGGTATTTAGTTCCTACTTAGTCTGGTCTCATTCTAGAACCCCTTCGCTTTTGGTTTTAACATTCGTCTAAGGCAAATACAAATCATTTGGCGTTTAAAAGATTCATTTTGTCTGTAGTCCGACCATTAATGATTCACTTCCATATGGCAGGATTGGCTCTATATAATACTTCATAATACTATCAGCATCATCATGTGTCATACCGGATGTCGTAGGCGATCATGTTCCTCCACAATCTTCTATTCACAGTGCATCGTTTCAGTTCTGTTGTTGACTGTTTTCCATGCCATGACACCAAGATATCTAGTATCTTCTCTCTTTGTCGTCAGTGATCTCTTTTTCCCTGTATTTTGCCAGTTGTAACCCAACACTCCAACTTTCCTCTTCTCATCATGATAACCCACAAATAACTCAATAACTCTGTTTCTGACTTCCATTGAGGAACACATGAACAGCTCTAGTCAGGTCATAATCGTAGGAATATGATAAATTAGACAATTATATATATATAGAACAACAACAACTTAAATGGTTCAGCCACCTGGTCAGAATGAATCCTCACCAATCACCATCAAGGGCGTTCTTCTCGAGAATGAATGGAAAAAGACCAAGAGGAGGACCCAGAAGAAGATGGATAGATGCAGTGACAGAGACATGTAACAACAAAGGAAAATCACTAATTCAGACAATTCGAGCAGCACAAGAACGACAAATGATATAAACCACGACACCTTTTAGGTATCAGTGAAAGAGAAAAGGAGAAGAAGAAGAAGGCAATTATAGACCTGTAAGCGTTGTTATATTTTTAAATCAAAGTACATGATCGGTTGACGACTGTAGTTGTTGTAGCCTCCGACAGGCATATTTGACTATGGATTTTTCAGCGCCCCTAGAAATGTTATTTTTTCCTTTCTTTTCTTTCGCCGTGTATTCTCTTTCTCTATGAATCTGTCTGCTTCTTGTTTGAGGTGAACCTTTAGAGCGTGTTTCCAGAGATTGCGGCCTGCAGCTTTGTCTTCCAATGCTGCAGGGTTTATGTTCAGAGTCTTCATGTTACTTTTACACACATCTACAAATCGAAGTTTTGGGCGCCCCCTGGTTCTTTTACCATCTGCCAGTTGTCCTTAGACAACTAAGTTGTCTTGTTGACGACTGTGAAGAAGGTAAAGTAAAACGGTTTTGCCACGTAAATCAATCGCCTGGGATAGCAAAGATAATTCTGCAAGAAACTGTGAAAACGAGCGAGAATGAGGGAAAGGCAGAGAATGAGATGGGTAGATAACATCAAAGAATGGACAGGCCTCAACTTTGCAGAGTCCCAAGGCATGACAGAAGATAGAAAGAAATGGAGAAAGTTGACGAAGTCTCTCAGTGGCGCTTCAACCACGTTAAGGGTTATCAAACGATGAAGGAGAAGAGGAAAACAATTGTTAATCACTAAAATGCTAAATTTTGGATAAATCGAGCAGCTGTGCCTTAAACATCCGCCATTCTCAACCCTATTTTTTTCAACTCTCTCTCTCTCTCTCTCTCTCCTTCTCTCGAACTCAAAATTCCAAGAGTCTTCCTCCCGTCGTACGAATCATTCTATCCTGACATTTCACCGGTAGAAATGTTATTTTCCCTTTCACATCCCCCTTCCTATTTTTCAATTACCTGGCTTATCGACTTCTTCCAGAATGGCACGTGCCTGGAGAGTTTGTGCGCGAGTTTGCGCGTGGCAGGCCTGGTCTGCAGGAGCCCTCAGATAAAATACCATCCTCTCCCGTTTCTCTCACAGCTTCCGACTTCTCTTTCTTCTTTCTCTCCATTTTTAGGTTTGTATCATGAAGGAGGGAAGATAATAAAATATGTATGATCATTGTTGTTAGTTCTCTCACCTCTGCGTGACCAGGACAGAGGTCTTAGCGTCGGGGTGTAAGAGTTGTTGAGTGGGACTTGCTGTGGCGTCCGAGCTGTGGAAATATGAAGTTGTAATTGTCGAGCGGGATTTATTGTGGAGGTGGGGTTGTGGAGTAGGATTAATATGGAGTTGTGATGTAGGATTATTGTGGAGGTGGGGTTGTGGAGTAGGATTAATATGGAGTTGTGATGTAGGATTATTGTGGAGGTGGGGTTGTGGAGTAGGATTAATAGGTAGTTGTGATGTAGGATTATTGTGGAGGTATACACCGGTTTCATACCATCACAAGAAACAGATAATCAAATCAATCAGAGGACCACAAGCCCCAAATCAGGATGCCTTTCATAATATGAATTGATATGAACAAGTTATCATTATACGGCTCAGAACAGGACACAATCGACTCCATGGTCACATGTATACAAAATTCACGATCGGCACCTCAACTACTTGTACATGTGGACAGGCGCCCCAGACTGCTGAACACATACTTCAAGACTGCACAGAATATAGTAGACTGAGGAAAATCCATTGGCCCATAGATACAACACTACAGACAAAACTATATGGGCCACTGCAAGAATTACAAAAAGAAAAAACAGTAATATTTATACAGGAAACGACATTGCAGATATAGACAATACTTCAGGCGAACGAAAGATATTGTGGAGGTGGAGTTGTGGAGGTGGAATTGTGGAGGTGGAGTTGTGATGTAGGATTATTGTGGAGGTGGAGTTGTGATGTAGGATTATTGTGGGGGTGGAGTTGTGGAGGGGGAGTTGTGATGTAGGATTATTGTGGGTGTGGAGTTGTGGAGGTGGAGATGTGTTGTAGGATTATTGTGGGGGTGGAGTTGTGGAGGTGGAGTTGTGATGTAGGATTATTGTGGGGGTGGAGTTGTGGAGGTGGAGTTGTGATGTAGGATTATTGTGGGGGTGGAGTTGTGGAGGTGGAGGTGTTATGTAGGATTATTGTGGGGGTGGAGTTGTGGAGGTGGAGGTGTGATGTAGGATTATTGTGGAGGTGCAGTTGCTGAGGTGGAAATGTGGAGGTGGAGTTGTGATGTAGGATTATTGTGGAGGTGGAGTTGTGATGTAGGATTATTGTGGAGGTGGAGTTGTGATGTAGGATTATTGTGGGGGTGGAGTTGTGGAGGGGGAGTTGTGATGTAGGATTATTGTGGGTGTGGAGTTGTGGAGGTGGAGATGTGTTGTAGGATTATTGTGGGGGTGGAGTTGTGGAGGTGGAGTTGTGATGTAGGATTATTGTGGGGGTGGAGTTGTGGAGGTGGAGTTGTGATGTAGGATTATTGTGGGGGTGGAGTTGTGGAGGTGGAGGTGTTATGTAGGATTATTGTGGGGGTGGAGTTGTGGAGGTGGAGGTGTGATGTAGGATTATTGTGGAGGTGCAGTTGCTGAGGTGGAAATATGGAGGTGGAGTTGTGATGTAGGATTATTGTGGAGGTGGAGTTGTGATGTAGGATTATTGTGGAGGTGGAGTTGTGGGGTGGAGTTGTGGAGGTGGAGTTGTGATGTAGGATTATTGTGGGGGTGGAGTTGTGGAGGAGGAGGTGTTATGTAGAATTATTGTGGGGGTGGAGTTGTGGAGGTGGAGGTGTGATGTAGGATTATTGTGGAGGTGCAGTTGCTGAGGTGGAGTTGTGGAGGTGGAGTTGTGATGTAGGATTATTGTTTAGGTGGAGTAGTGATGTAGGATTATTGTGGAGGTGGAGTTGTGATGTAGGATTATTATGGGGGTGGAGTTGTGGTGGTGGAGTTGTGATGTAATATTATTGTGGAGGTGGAGGTGTGATGTAGGATTATTGTGGAGGTGGAGTTGTGGAGTTGTGGAGGTGGAGTTGTGGAGGTGGAGTTGTGGAGGTGGAGTTGTGATGTAGGATTATTGTGGAGGTGGAGGTGTTATGTAGGATTATTATGGAGGTGGAGTTGTGGAGGTGGAATTGTGATGTAGAATTATTGTGTGTGTGGAGTTGTGGACTTGGGGTTGTGATAAAGGATTATTGTGGGGGTGGAGTTGTGGAGGTGGAGTTGTGATGTATGATTATTGTGGGGGTGGAGTTGTGGAGGTGGATTTGTGATGTAGGATTATTGTGGTGGTGGAGTTGTGGAGGTGTGTGTAGGATTATTGTGGAGGTGGAGTTGTGGAGGTGGAGATGTGGAGGTGGAGTTATGATGTAGGATTATTGTGGGGGTAGAGTTGTGGAGGTGGAGTTGTGATGTAGGATTATTGTGGAGGTGGAGTTGTGGAGGTGTGATGTAGGATTATTGTGGAGGTGGAATTGTGGAGGTGGAGTTGTGATGTAGGATTATTGTGGAGGTGGAGTTGTGGAGGTGTGATGTAGGATTATTGTGGAGGTGGAATTGTGGAGGTGGAGTTGTGATGTAGGATTTTTGTGGAGGTGGAGTTGTGTTGTAGGATTATTCTGGAGGTGAAGTTGTGATGTAGGATTATTGTGGAGTTGGAGTTGTGGAGGTGGAGTTGTGGAGGTGGAGGTGTGATGTAGGATTATTGTGGAGGTGGAGTTGTGTTGTAGGATTATTCTGGAGGTGAAGTTGTGATGTAGGATTATTGTGGAGGTGAAGTTGTGGAGGTGGAGGAGTGATGTAGGATTATTGTGGAGGCGGAGTTGTGGAGGTGGAGTTGTGATGTAGGATTATTGTGGAGTTGGAGTTGTGGAGGTGGAGTTGTGATGTAGGATTATTGTGGAGGTGGAGTTGTGGAGGGGGAGGTGTGTGGAGTAGGATTATTGCGGAGGTGGAGTTGTGCAGGTGGAGTTGTGCAGGTGGAGTTGTGATGTAGGATTATTGTGGATGTGGAGTTGTGATGTAGGATTATTGTGGAGGTGGAGTTGTGATGTAGGATTATTGTGGGTGTGGAGTTGTGCAGATGAAGTTGTGATGTAGGATTATTGTGGAGGTGGAGTTATGGAGGTGGAGTTGTGGAGGTGGAGTTGTGATGTTGGATTATTGTGGAGGTGGAATTGTGGAGGTGGAGTTGTGCAGGTGAAGTTGTGATGTAGGATTATTTTGGAGGTAGCGTTATGGAGGTGGTGTTGTCATGTAGGATTATTGTGGAGGTGGAGTTAGATAAAGAAGTGAGAAGATGTATTAAAAGGGATAAGAGGAAATATGCAGAAGAACTAGCTAAAGAGGCAGAAGAAGCAGCAAATAAAGGGAATATGAAAGAACTGTACAACAACACAAAGACGTTAAGTGGAAAATACAAACAGATCAATGCCTTTATTAAAGAAAAGAAAGGAAATCTGCTTAGTAATATAAGGGAACAAATGGAGAGATGGAAAGAGCACTTTGAAGAACTTTTGAACAAACCCGGCTCAAATAATCCTCCAGATATACTACCAGCAGAAGAAGAGTTACACGTTAACTGTGGAAAACCAAGTAAAGAAGAAATAATGAAAGACATCAATCTATTAAAAAATGGTAAAGCCACAGGACCAGATGAAATTCCTTCGGAAGCCATCAAAGCAGATATTAACACATCTACCAAAATGTTACATAATCTATTAGATAAAATTTGGGAGAGGTAAGAAATACCTAGACTGGAACGAAGGTTATATGATCAAACTACCAAAGAAAGGAAGTTTACAGGAGTGCACAAATTATAGGGAAATTATGCTACTATCAGTGCCAGTGAAAATATTAAGCTCATTCTGGAGAGACTAAAAGAGGCCATAGAGAAATATTTGAGAGATGAACAAGCAGGTTTTAGGAAGAACAGATCATGTGCTGATCAAATAACTACTCTACGTGTAATAGTTGAACAAAGTTTAGAACTAAAATCCCCATTTTAAATTGGATTCATAGATTACGAAAAGGCATTTGATAGTTCAGACAGAAGAATGCTTTGGAAGTTGCTGAGTCATTACGGAATCCCCATAAAGTTTATTAACCTGATAAAAACAATTTATGAAGGAACGAAATACAGTGTGGTGCATGAGGGACAGCTTACAGAAGCATTTGAAATAAGAAGAGGAGTAAGGCAGTGATGCCTTCTGTCTCCATTTCTCTTTCTACAGGCCATAGATTGGATTATGACAATAACTCAAAACAACAGAAATGGGATCCAGTGGTCACTGACCAAACAACTTGATGATTTAGACTTTGCTGATAACTTTGCTCTCCTATCACACAGCCTTCAACAGATGCAGGATAAAATGAGTATATTAGATGAGAGATCACAACAGATAGGACTGAAGATTAATAGAGATAAGACCAACATTATGAGAATTAATGCAGTTGGCATAAACCAAATAAAATTACGAAAAATACCTCTACTAGACGTACAATCTTACATATATCTGGGCAGTAATAAATATAAAGAGGGAGGAACCGAAAATGATACCAAAATAAGGATATCAAAAGCAAGAGGAGCTTTTATTACACTGGGAAACATATGGAAATCCAAAGAAATTAGGTTAATACAAAAATAAAAATTTTCAACTCCAATGTTAAGTCGGTCCTATTATATGGCTGTGAAACATGAAGAACAACTAAATTGACAATCACGAAGATACAGACTTTCATTAGTGGATGCTTACGCAGAATAAAAGGATGGAAATGGCAGGACAAAATCACTAACATAGAATTATGGAAATGTACCAGTCAAATACCAGTGGATAAAGAGATACAGCGAAGACGATGGAGCTGGATAGGACACACACTACGGAAGCCAACTGAGAGCCTTTACACAACAAGCCCTTTTTTGGAATTCCCAGGGGAAAAGACAAAGAGGAAGACCAAGGAATTCTTGGAGAAGACAGATAGAAGCAGAGACGAAGATGATGGGGAAGACATGGAATGATCTTAAAAGAATGGCAAAAGACAGAACGACTAGGAAAGTGTTTGTTGAAGACCTATGCTCCACTGGGAGCTAAAAAGGTAAAAGAAGAATGGCGTGAGGTAGGACTATTGTGGAGGTGGTGTTGGGAAATAGGATTATTGTGGAAGTGGGATTGTGAAGTAGGATTATTGTGGATGTGGAGTTGTGAAGTATGATTATTGTAGAGGTGGGGTTGTGAAGTAGGATTATTGTGGAGGTGGGGTTGTGAAGTAGGATTCTTGTGGAGGTGGAGTTGTGGATGTGCAGTTGTGAAATAGGATTGTTGTAGAATTGGAGTTGTGGATGTGCAGTTATGAAGTAGGATTATTGTAGAGGTGGAGTTGTGGATCTGCAGTTGTGAAGTAGGATTATTGTGGAAGTGTAGTTGTGAAGTAGAATTATTGTGGAGGTGGAGTTGTGAAGTATGATTACTGTGGTGGTGGTGGTATTGTGGGCTCTTAGATGCGTATTAGAGATGCTTGTGGAGTTGTGAAGTATGATTACTGTGGTGGTGGTGGTATTGTGGGCTCTTAGATGCGTATTAGAGATGCTTGTGGAGTGGCAGCTGTGTATTAAAGTTTATTGTGGAGTCGGACGAGTGGAGTGGAATTTACAGTGGCTGCAGAGATGGGCAGTAAAATCGGTTGTGGAGTCAGCATTGTGAAGTAGCAATTATTGTGAAATGGACATTGTGGGGTAGCAATTTTTATGAAATGGACATTGTGGAGTCAGTATTGTGGAGTACAATTATTGTGAAGTGGACTTTGGGGAGTCAGCATTGTGGAGTAGCATTTATTGTGAAATGGACATTGTGGGGTAGCAATATTTATGAAATGGACATTGTGGAGTCAGCATTGTGGAGTAGCAATTATTGTGAAGTGGACTTTGTGGAGTAGCAATTATTGTGAATTGGACATTGCGGAGTAGCATTTATTGTGAATTGGACATTGTGGAGTAGCAATTATTGTGAATTGGACATTGTGGAGTAGCAATTATTGTGAAGTGGACTTTGTGGAGTCGCAATTATTGTGAAGTGGACTTTGTGGAGTTGCAATTATTGTGAAATGGGCTTTGTGGAGTTGTTATGGAGTCAGCCAACATATATAGATGCACACATTAAAAAAAAAACAAGTAACAGTTGCAGAGTATGATTCGGACTGCATATAAATGCTGAAATTTTGGAATCATTCAGCCGTAGAAATGTAGTTTGAAATGAGCACGAGTTGTGACATGGCAGAGAAAGAGAGAATGTTGGAAACATTTGGAAATTCGAAGTCGAATTCATTCAATTGAAATCGAAAGTTATTTTTGGAAGTTAACATGGACATTAGACAAGAAAACAGAACAGAAAATTGAAGCCGTTGAAATGTGAATTTATAGAAGAATAGGTAGAGTTGGATGGAAAGAAAAGAAAACAAACGATGAAGTTTTAAAACAACTGAAAATAAAATGAGAACTAATAAATACAATTAAGACAAGACAAATGAAATTTTTGGGGCATGTTAAAAGACACAACAGCCTACTAAAAGTAATATTGGAAGGGAAAATACAAGGTAAAAGAGACAGGTGCAGACCAAGACTAACATTGACGAGTAACATCAAAAGATGGACAAGTCAATCTATGACAGCCTGCACCATCAAAGCAAGAAACAGAGTAGAATGGCGATCCATGGTAGCCAACCTTCGTTGCAGAGAAGGCACTCGATGATGATGATGATGAACTGGGATGCTGCTTCTTTATGCTAGCGTTGACTCGGAAAGTGGGCGTTGATGCTAGTCACTAGTTTACGCCCAATCCCTGGAGTTATTGAATGCTTAGCTAGACTCGTGTCACAATGTTCACTATTCGCCATTTAGAGCAGTCATCAAATTATTTCAATTTACGACTTCATTCATTCTGCTTTGTTGCTTGCCTTCAACCGATGACTAAAGGAATGCATCTCTTCATCATCCGCCCTTAAAAGGACGTTAAGTGAGCGTGTCTGCGTTGTGTTGTAGTTTGCAGTATAACTGTGATCTTTGCGCCTTTAAGCCAAACACATCCGACTTTAGCACATTTTTTTGTTAACCCAGGTTTTCTTCCCTCTTCGATCCCTACTCGCTTGGCCAGGCTAGACAGGTTAGTCTGTTTCAGGAGGGAGGCACCACGGAGAGGTGGAGCAGGGTCTCAGATGCCCTCACATGCCCTCAGGTGTGAATTGCTGAAAACTTCCAGCTGCGCTGGTGTGAGGTGCGCCTTCGCCTCCTTCATTCATTTTAAAGATTTATCTTTTCTCTTCCTATTTCCGCGGACTATATGCCCGTGACGTCTGCCTCTGGACTGAAAGGTCCTGGGTTCGGATTTCGCAATAAAAAAAAACAGTAAAGTACCCCCGTCACGCCAGATGGCGTATCGGGAATATGGTGTTAGTGGCCATAAATTTTACAGACCTTCGGCACATGATTTTTGGGTTAATGTGGTCGGAATTACGCCCGTGCCGCTTTACTTTCCCAGAAGAAAATTGGGTACCCATTAAAGGCTGGGTGAACCGGAGCCGTCGGTTGGAATCGAACCCAACCTCCTCCTTTGTAGTCCAGTCCACTAACCACTGAGCTATAGCGGATTCCGGATCCCGCAATGGACAGTGGGAATTTTTCACTTCGGGTCAGTTGTGTCTTCTTAACCTTCCCCTCTCCTGCTCTCTGGATAGAGAAATGTAATAGTTAGTCCTATCCTGAAACAGCGAAGAAAACACAGGAAGTACTGTGTACAGTCGCGCACGTAAAATAACCATTACCGTTTAAAGGCTGAAAAAAAAGTGGGCAAAAAATGGTCGCTGGGAAAAAAATTATTATAAAAAATCTACCTATAGAAAAGACGGATGCGTCGGGCCGAAAAATGCAAATATTGGGACCTTGTCTAAACTAGTAACGAGCATCTGCGCCAATTTAGTGCGCGAAAGACAAGAGGAAGAAGAGGAAGTGCTCCCAATTACTTCCAAATTATCTTAGGAAAACGACTTCTTTCGGTTTCTATTGAATGAATTCGACTTCGTCTTTCCAAATGGTTCCATCTATATTTTGTCAACTTTGTAACAATCCTGGCTCCAACTTCAAACTATATTTATACGACCCAATGACTTAAAAAAACGCAGTATTTATGTGCAGTTCGACTCATATTCTACAATTCCGACCGTTATTTATTTATTTTTTTTTTGGTCTGCATTTATATGTTAGCCGACTTATAATTGACAGTTCCGACTCCAAAAGAAAACTTATTTCACAAAGTCTACTTCTCAGAAATTTGTCTTTATTGTACAATAACTCCCCCCCCCCCCCCCCACACGCCTCTGCAAACACAGAGAGTTCAACTCCACACATGCGCCTCCACAATTAATTCTACTCCATACATGCGTCTCCACAGAGAGTTCAACTCCATACATGCGCCTCCACAATTAATTCTACTCCACACATGCGTCTCCACAGAGAGTTCAACTCCGTACATGCGCCTCCACAGAGAGTTCAACTCCATACATGCGCCTCCACAGGGAGTTCAACTCCATACATGCGCCTCCACAATTAATTCTACTTCATACATGCGCCTCCACAGAGAGTTCAACTCCATACATGCGCCTCCACAATTAATTCTACTCCATACATGCGCCTCCACAGAGAGTTCAACTCCATACATGCGCCTCCACAGAGAGTTCAACTCCATACATGCGCCTCCACAATTAATTCTACTCCACACATGCGTCTCCACAGAGAGTTCTACTCCACACATGCGTCTCTACAGAGAGTTCTACTCCACACATGCGTCTCCACAGAAAGTTCTACTCCACACATGCGTCTTCACAGAGAGTCATACTCCACACATGCGTCTCCACAGAGTCCTACTCCACACATGGGCCTCCACAGAGAGTTCTACTCCACACGTGCGTCTCCACAGTGAGTTCTACTCCACACATGCGTTTCCACAGAGAGTTCTACTCCACACATGCGTCTCCACAGAAAGTTCTACTCCACACATGCGTCTCCACAGAAAGTTCTACTCCACACATGTGTCTCCACAGAAAGTTCTACTCCACACATGCGCCTCCACAGAAAGTTCTACTCCACACATGCGTCTCCACATTGAGTTCTACTCCACAAATTCGCTTCCACAATAAATTCTACTCCACACATACGCCCCACAGTGAATACTACTCCACACATTCGCCTCCACAATGAATTCTACTCAACTTCGATTCCACAATAAACTCAATTAATTGCCTACATATGTAAGTTAGCCACCCAATCGGAGACAGAGAAGATTAATGAGCTTCCATTTGCAAACGGTTTGTCATGAATGCATCAAAAATAGAACAACCACAAGAAGAACACTTAAATAGCCTTACTAGCACAAGCACCCAATACAAAATGAACATCAATATCAGCAAGACAGAAGTCACGAACATCGCAAAAGAGAAACGTAACATCAATATAACGACAGACAGCAGATAATTAAAAACAACTTAAAAAAAAAAAAGTAAAGATTTCATCCATGCATAGCTAGGCATAAGGGAGCAGCGATAGCTTAGTGGTTAGTGAACTGGACTACAAAGGACAAGAGGTAGGGTTCGATCCCAACCGACGGTGCCGTTTCACCCAGCCTTTAATGGGTACCTGATTTTTTTCTGGGAAAGTAAAGCGTAATACCGACCACATTATCCCAAAAATCATGTGCTGGAGGTCTGTCAAATTTATGGTCACGCTCACCTTATTCCCTAAACGTCACTTGGCGTGACGGGGGCTCTTTACATATAGCTAGGTATATAGGGTGTATCTTGGGGGCCTCGGTAATCTAGTTGGTAAAACCACCCGACTGGATTACCGACGTTCGGACAACCTGTTTTCGTTTCTCGATGGAAGCAGTGTAAATAGTACTCATGGTTGGAAAAAAAAAAAAAAACATACCCCCCGCGGTCGACCCAGCCGTTTGTAGAAATAGGTACCAGGATATAACTCTAGGAAGGTGAGGAATGCCGCCTCCCATCGTGAGTTACGATGCTTGAAACGACACTATCCAAAAGTCTCCGAACACTTCTAGATAGGCGGCCGAGCACATATGGATGATAACTCGCGTGTAAGGACACCGATACAAGTCTCGTACATTATTAGGATATATGGTGTTAGTGCTCATATTTATCAATGACCACGGCATTCAAACAAGTGGAGGAATTTAAATATCTAGGAAGCCCAGTGTAAAACGACAATTTACAGGCAGCAGAAATAGACTAACGATACAACAAAGCTTTTCCAATTATTATCAGAAAACTGTAATAAATGCTATCCAATAAGAAAATAATACGAGAGGCAAAATAGACACACTAGAACGCACTCTTAGTTCAAACGTTGTGCTACCAATGCCAGACATAGTCTTAAGAACAACAAGAAAAATAGCCACTGCTGAAATGAAATGTGCTAGACGAATCAAAGAAGATAAGATTAGAAATGAAGAACTAACAAAATAAACTGGGAATAATTTTCGTCATTGGGAACCATTTTTGTTATAAAAAAAAAACAAAAGAAAAAATGGTAAAGCTACGACAGATAAGACAGAAAGACCAAAACACTACGACCCTTTTAATAAACGTTGTGAGAACACCAGGCTCAAAGGTCGACCAATGAAAAAGGTTGATTGATGGAATATTAGAAACTCATGAAAACATAACATTTGAAGAAGCCAAAGAAGAGCAGAAGACCGCAAATTATATCTCCCCATGACGCTGAAAGGCAAATGAGAAAGGGAAGAAGGAGATGAAGAAGAAGAGAGTGTAAAAGAATAAGGGGAAGCAATTTCGGGGAAGCAAAAACACTCGTAATAAAAGCAGTCAGCAAGGCTGGTAACTCTGACACAAGTGTCCCCTGACAGGCCTGGACGTTGATTTGGAATAGAGAGTGAACTAAAGCGGGTGGGGTGATGTGCCAGGAAAAGAGAACATAAATTTGATTAAAAGGCATGAGCACACATAGATCTTCAGACTTAGAATATGACAGAAATCCAAGACGTCCATCCAGCAGTTGAGCTGAATGCGGTCAGCAACCCATAGTTGACAGCGTTCTTCAGGACTGGCAAGGAAAGGTGCTGACGAAGACCATGCTCCACCTCACAGCAGTTCTCTTGGAAACAATCTATCAAGACAGGACAAGCGAATAGGGAAGGCAACTAGGTACTCCAGAAATGTCAATCCGTAGTCGGATAGGTTTTTTGCTGAAAGGCGCAGCTATCACAGCCTAGTCGGAAACTACACTGCGCCAATGCATCTACGTCAACGCATCTACGTCAACGCATCTACGTCAATGTAACGCCCATTTCAGGGCGGATGACGGAAAATGTTATTATTTCGTTTAGTAGTCGTAGAGTACTGTAGATGGACAATAGGACAACAGACAAGAAAATCACTGGAGTCTGTAGAATTGTGGTTTTACAGAAGAATGTTGAGAATACCATGGACAGCTAAGAAGAGTAATGAAGAGGTTCTGAGAAAGGTCAAAGCAAAAAGAGAGCTAATTTCCAATGTTAGGAAGAGACAATTATCATTTTTTGGCCATGTAATGAGAAGAGAACAACTGGAATATATTGTAACAACTGGAAAAATTGAGGGACGAAGAGATAGAGGGAAGCAAAGAGAAACAAAATAACAGACAGCTTAAGAGAATGGCTTGGCAGAAGGTCAACAACAAAAATGATAAATAGCTGCCGAGATCGAAAGTTGTGGAGAGCCATTATCACCTACGCCACTAGGCCCGGTACTTGATGATGATGATGATGAGTCGTAGAGTGTGCGTCAGAAAGAGAAAGAACATGACTCTCTGGCCTCGGAGCTAGCATTTACCAAGTTGGTATAAAAGACTACCTACTGCCACATCCAAATAGACACTCCCGACCACACGCAAAAAGACTGCAATCGGAAAGGATTAGACAACAAAAGACAGAAGAATTGAATCAATCTAACAATAAAGCCTTTTAGACCCCTTTTTTTGGGAGCTTAAACCACGGAGAAAATCACTAAACTCATCCCTTTTCTTGGACATCTGCTCTACTTTTCACCAGTCTAGACCAATGTTCCTTGGGGTTTATATGACATCGGCCTAGACTAGACCAATGTACCAAAGGGGTTTCTATGACCTCTTTCCAGTCTAGACCAATATTCCTTGGGGTTTATATGACATCGGCCTAGTCTAGACCAATGTACCAAAGGGGTTTCTATGACCTCTTTCCAGTCTAGACCAATGTTCCTTGGGGTTTATATGACATCGGCCTAGTCTAGACCAATGTACCAAAGGGGTTTCTATGACCTCTTTCCAGTCTAGACCAATGCTCTTAGGGATTTCTATGACTTCTCTCCAATTTAGACCAATCTACGAAAGGGTTTCTATTACTTCTCTTCTCCATCTGTTCTCGGGCCTTCCTGGCTTTCTCTTCACCTGTGAGTTCCATGACAGTACACGACTTGTTATACTTGTTTTTATCAGGTTTTCTTAAAGTGCGTTCAATCCATCTCCCTCATCTCCACTTTCTATTCATAATCTGTTGGCGATTGACTCCTGTCCGGTTCTTTCCCAGATATCTTCATCCCTGAGATGATGGATACACCATCCGATGTTTAGGATTTTTCCAAAAAATGTTGTTTACAAATGTTGATCATTTAAAAAAAAAACTTTATAGCAAGTGACCACGTGACTTCATGTCACTAAAATAGACCAAGTGTGTTTGTATATTGACAATCAGACAATCAAAGTGCTTCAAGGAGCATAGGCTACGGATAGAGTCTATTCATCTGTCCTTAATCTAGGAAATTGTCTTTGTTTATTGGCAATATCACAGACATTTCACAATAGTATAAGTAAACAACATTCCATGTGGCACACAGCATAGGGAATCAACATCTGCAGCAATTTCTCATACGTGGAAATAACAATGCGGTCCCAATACATATCTTTAACAGATTATGCCATTTTAGTTTGACCCAGGCGGTCCCGCCCCCGATACATAGCGTCAAAAATCTAAAGTATTTGCTCGACAGCCAGCTTCTGTTGATCGTGTTTTATATTTCTTAGTTTTACTAATTTTAGTTACTTTTCAATTTGTAAATTCGTATGTATTTCCCTTGTGTGTCTGTTAGTTTTTGTTGCTGCCATTTTCTGAGAAGGACCACCTATGTCTACGTGTCTGGACATGCGGGAGTACCGGGAAATGAAAGAGCGGACTGGTTGGCTTGCTGTGCTGTTGTTGAAGACGGTCAACCAATAAATCGGGCTGACGTCATCAATGCCCTCCGAGAAATGGGAAGGGCACATAACTTCTACAACCATGAGTCCAGGTCACTCCTTCGGATGAAAGAGATGGGAGTTAAGATGGGCACAGCCAGAAACCAGAAACCACATTCATATATGGGCGCATAAGAAGACTTACCAACCAACACAGAACTGGAGTCGTCAGTCGCTGGACACTGCGGGACTTGATGAGGAGGGGATCTGAACACCTATAAATATGTTCGGAGTGTAATGATGATGACCCGCTAATAACGCAAGAACTCAATAACTCAACCCTCTCATTCATCCAGAATATGTTTCTGTTCTGGCAACACCGATTCTCACCCCCGGTCCACACAGTCTAAATTGCCATGCATATCTACTTCTTCGAAGACATTTGTTCGACCCATCTCTCGCAGACTATAGGGATGTTGTAGTTGATAAAATCATCATGTACAGTAAAAAAAAAAAAAAAAAAAAGAACAGCGACAACATTCTTAAAGAGGCCAAGACAAAAAAAAGGGCAGTTTTTTTGGAAACATCTGCAGGAAATAGTTACCTTTTTTGGGGGCTCCCACGTAATGAGAAAGGAACAGCTGGAATAGATTGTATCAACAAGAAAAAATGAAGGAGGAGGAGATAGATGGACGGAGACAGAGAGACAGGAGACCAACCAGTTTCAGAGATATTTAAGTAATAAGAGAATTTAAATATACAACCATAAAGGTAGGAAAATGTTAAAAGATTATTACGCCAGCACGGCCGGTACATGATGATGAAATAATTCATTCCTGTTTTTTTTTTTTTTTTTTTTTTTTTTTGTTTTCTTCCGCTCTACCCACCCTTATTTCCGACACCCCACGCACGTATCTATTCCTTTCTTCTTTCCGTCCTACCTTCTCCTTCCAGGGAGAAACACGTAATCGCTAACGTAAGCGACCTGTCTCCGAGCCATCCTACCTATCTGCCAGGCTAGCTACTTCCTGTTTCACGTAATCAGATTTCGAAGTGTGGGCGTGGCAAAGCCGGCAGCAGTCCTCGACAAACACATTCTCTAGCTTGATAGCTTTAGAGTGCAGCAGTACCAAAGTCTGGTTTAAACTTAGGGGGGAGGAGGGGTGGGAGGGGGGGTTTAAACTTAGGGGAGGGGATCACCCCCTTCCGCTTCCATCCCTTCCGCTTATTCAATAAATGTGTTTATTTCAATCACTTCTCAGGTTTAGAAGGAAGTGAAAATGAAGTAGAGAAGAGTTCCTTCCACCGCCTTAAAGTATAACCGGACTATGCTATAGGTGACCACATTTTATCCATGACTAAAAAAAAACTATCTTTACAACACATAGTACCATTGCTTGTGTATGTCGGGGGGTAACGACAGAACCCGAGGGATAAAGGCCGCTTTGTCAAGCAGTCGCCACGACGTGTTAGACTCAGGATTTTTATTTCACTCCCGATAGAAAAAATCCTTTCTGTCTACCGCGGGATTCGAACACCCATAACTAACTAACCATATATGAACAAGGGGTGGGGTGTAACATACACTCCTACAAAATACGGTGACAGCTTTATATTTAAAAAAAAATAAGAACAAAATAATAAATGTTCGGCCTATATGTGGCCTTCTTCAGAAAACTAGAAGAACACAAACAGACAAACGGAGTAAAGATAAACTCTACTGCATATTCTTCTAGAATGAGCAGAATTAGTAAATCAAGTAGAAATAAAAATAAGATAAGAAGTTAAATGGGGAGCCGCGATAGCTCAGAGGTTAGTGAACTGGACTACAAAGGACAAGAGGTAGGGTTCGATCCCAACCGACGGCTTCCGGTTCACCCAGCCTTTAATAGGTACTGGATTTTTTTCTGGGAAGGTAAAGCGGCACGGGCGTAATACCGACCACATTACCACACAAATCGTGTGCCGAAGGTCTGTAAAATTGATGGTCACTAACATCATATTCCCTATACGCCACTTGGCATGACGGGAGTACTTTACTTTTTACTTATAGAAGTGAAATGACAAAACTATAACATATATATATATATATATATATATATATATATATATATATATATATATATATATATATATATATATATATATATATATTTGATGGATTGTCTTCCTGGGTATAATGGACTGGGTTGGATTCCCAGAAGTAGCCACATTTTTTTTTATATTTTTGAACCAACAAGGCTTCCGGTGTTCACCCGGCCTATTAAAAAGGTACCAGATATTTTTGTGAGAAGTAAAAGTAAAGGCGGCCTGGCGTGAAACCGACCATATCACCCAAAGATGTGTCGCTGGTTATGGAAAAAAACATGGTCACTAACACCATATTCAACAAAGCATAGTTTAGTTTAGTTTAGTTTAGTTTAGTTTTCGCCAGCCTTTACCTCTGCCGAAGTCCCTAGAGACTAGGAACTGAATTTTGCGTGTTGATCTATTTTCCATGCAGCCGTGTGCGCAGGGATCCCTCGCCGCGCAGGCAGATAACTCCGACTTCGGAGGTACTCATATTTTTTTCCGTCAATGAGAAATTGACGTTTCAAGCCGGGCCTCGCTGCTGAGACCAGGGGTGGTTGCCGCAGAGAGAAATTATAAATAAAAATCCCAACTGGTGCAGCTCGACGTGTAGCGACTAGCGACGCCTGCGTTGTTTGAGTTGGTTGTTAGTTGGATTGCGACGTTTCGCTCCCGTTTGGCATCTCCTACCTTGACATGGTGTTCCTGAAGTCTTTTCATGAATATCATGTTCGGAATCAGGTAATTTTTGAATCGTTGTTACGTCCACTGTCCCAGAGGGCATACAGAATATCACAGCAGTCCATTGCCCTTCCGCATTCAACATTAGTCAAACTGGAAAGTTTGTCAGCACGCTCACTATCTCTTACACCCGTGTCCTCTGACAGGAAAATGAAGCAGACCCTTAATTAGAATAGGTCACCGCAGAGATTGTAAGCACTACATCGAGTCCTGCCAGGTGCGATGTACCTGAGTGTACTCACTGACTGAGTCACCGAGGAAACACGCTTGTGTATAAGTGTGCATTTTTTTTGTTTTGTTTGTTTGTTTGTTTTTTTGCGTTCGCCAGCTTTAACTTCTGACAAAGTCCCTAGAGACTAGGAACTGAATTTTGCGTGTTAATCCATTTTTCCCTGACAGCCGTGTGCACATGGGTCCCTCGCCACACAGGCAGAAAACTCCATCTTCGAAGGTACTCATATCAATTTTTCCGTCCATGAGAATTGACGCTTCAAGCCGGACCTCGTTGCTGAGACCAGGGGTGGTTGCTGCAGAGAGAAATCATAACTAGGAATCCCAACTGTTGCAGCCGGGATTTGAACCCACAACCTATGTGTCTCTTGCTTCGAGACCAACCAGTCCACAAGTCTGAGTCTCAAGTCATGCTAATGCTTCTGTAACAACCAGAAGTTTAGCACGACCGGTGATGGGAAGTTTGCTTTACTGATATATAGCCAGACAATTACATCATGGACCGTAGGGGTGCTACAAGTGGTTACAAGAAGTTCCCGAGCTGACGGACACTCCAAGTTTAGGCCTACAAAGGGAAGTTACAAGTAGAAGCCACTCTACTCGACTGCAGCGCACAGCAATGTGCTGGGGACAAGATAGGTAAGTAAGACTAGATTCGACGAGAAGTGTTGCGTAGACTAAGTATAGTTATTTTGTGCCGAACATATATTGTAGACCTTAGAGTCAATGCAGCAGGAGGTCGACGCGTGGGAGTCATGACCTAAGCGAGTCCACCTCCCCATTAGTGTCAAGAAGCTAAAGTCTGAAACACTTGCTCGACATGGTATCTTCTGATGATCAGATTGCTTCCTGCTACGAAGCTCTGTACAAAGTTTCCTATTATTATTATTACTATATATATGAAGTAAAGAATAGTGACACTGTGACCTTCTAGGCATGTCGTAAGAGGCGACTAAGGAGGTTGATCGATGGCTTGACAAGCTGTCATTGTAAAAAGTATTGATATGGAAACAGAACCATAGATTTTAGAAGCAGTGATCTCTGCAATATGTGCCATTTTGGCACGCAAGGTTTCTGGTTTTTTTTTGAGATTGTGGTACTGCCATATGTGCTGTCTTCGGCTCGAAAGGGCAATATATATGTATATATCTTCACGATTTCATTTCACCTAACTTCACTTCACGTTACCTCGTCACTATACCATATCTATATATATATAAATAACGATATGGTTAAACATGATCGCCTACGCCAGCAAGCATGGTACAAAATGAAAGTGAACAGAACACATTCTGTTGAAAACGTTCTCCAATTTTCAGTCTCAATCATTTTTTAAATTTAAAACGTAAAATCAAGTTTATTTGTAATTTAGCAAGTCCTCTGTAAATTGATGTCAAAATGATAATGATGGTTTCAATAATCAAATAACAATAACACAAGAAACCAATCTTGTCCTAACCGACACATCGCAGAAGCACCAGACTAGCGTGATTGAAACTGTCTGCAGCAAATTTGTCGATAAATGATTCATGAAATGAGTTTGACTTTATGCCCAACTTAATCAAATTATAGGTGGGAATGACTTTTCCACGATGGTGCATTTATGGAGCATTAGACTGAATAAGGTGATAGCAGATTTGCCAGACTGACATTAGTGTCTGTGGTAGAAGAGTTATGGATCTTGATAATCTGATTGTCTTTGTTGTTAATTACCTCCAATCATGATTTCGATGTCGGTTGGCTTACCACGGCAACAGCCGGGGTTCGTAATCCTGGCGAGGACACCTGGGTTTTACTAATTCCCTAAAAATTAGTAGGAGCCGTGATAGCTCAGTGGTTAGTGAACTGGACTACTACGGACAAGGGGTAGGGTTCGATCCCAACCGACGGCTCCGGGTTCACCCAGCCTTAAATGGGTACCGGATTTTTTCTGGGAAAGTAAAAGCAGCACGGGCGTAATACTGACCACATTACCCCAAAAAATCATGTGCTGAAGGTCTGTAAAATATAGGGTCACTAACACCATATTTCCCTATACGCCACTTGGCGTGACGGGGGGTACTTTACTTTTTTTTACTATGATTTCGATGTGTACATCTTTTCGAGTGTATAATAATTGCGTGTATACAAATTGTCGATTAGTTTGATGTTTATCAAGAAATAATATTCTTTTCACCACACCACTAATCCAAGACAAAGACTGATATGTCGGGCCGAAAGACGCAGTTGTTCAACAAGGAAACAACTCTAGAGGCAAAACGGGCGCTCTAGAATACAATCTTTATTGAAAAATGTGCTACCAATGCCATGCCTGGACTCTAGGTACAAAAAACAATCAGACAAATAACCTCTACAGAGATGAAATGTGTTAGACGAATAACAGGAAACAGTCTGAGAGATAAGATCAGAAATGAAGAACTGAGAAAAAAGGTAGGAATAGCCCCCACTATAGAATATATAAAGAAACAACATATAAAATGTTTTGGCCACGTGACAGGGTAGAAAGATCAAAACACAACACAACGAGCCTTCAATAAACGTTGCGAGAATACCAGACCCAAGGGCCGACCACGAAAAAGATGGATTGGCGGAATATTAGAAACACCAGGAAACATAACAGCAGCAGAGACAAACAGTAGAGCAAAAGGCCGCAAATTATATCTCCCCTCGACGCTGAAAGGCAAATGAGGAAGGAAAGAAGAGGAAGAAGAGGAACTAGTGACACAGCTCGGACTGCCAGATTTTTGTTTTTGTGCGGAAAAAAGGCAGATTTTCACGGCTTATCGTAAATTATATATTTATGATACTGTAGCTACACGTGAAATGTATTCTACTAGTACTGCTACCTACTACTACTACTACTACTACTACTACTACTACTTCTACTACTGCTGCAACTTCTACCTACTACTACTACTGCTATTTCTACCTACTACTACTACTACTACTACTACTACTACTACTTCTACTACTGCTACTTCTACTCTTACTACTACCACTACTACTAATTCTACTCCTCCTACTACTACTACTACTACCTACTACTACTATTACTACTACTGCTACTTCTAGCTACTACTACTACTACTACTGCTACTTCTACTACTGCTGCTACTTCTACTCTTACTACTACTACTGCTACTTCTACCTACTACTACTGCTACTTCTACTGTTACTACTACTACTATTACTAATTCTACTCCTCCTACTACTACTACTACTACTACTGCTGCTGCTGCTACTACAACTACTGCTGCTGCTACTGCTACTACTACTACTACTGCTACTGCTGCTACTACTACTACTACTACTGCTACTGCTGCTACTACTATTACTACCACTGCTACTACTACTACTACAACTACTGCTACTACTACTACTGCTGCTACTACTATTACTACTACTACTACTACTGCTACAGCTACTACTACTACTACTGTTAATGCTGCTGCTACTACTACTACTACTACTACAGCTACTACTACTTCTACCTACTACTACTACTACTACTTCTACCTACTACTACTACTACTACTACTACTACTACTACTACTGCTACTTCTACTACTGCGGCTACTTCTACTGTTACTACTACTACTACTACTAATTCTACTCCTCCTATTACTACTACCTACTACTACTACTACTACTACTACTACTACTACTACTACTGCTGCTACTACTACTATTACTGCTACTGCTGCTACTACTATTACTACCACTACCACTGCTACTACTACTACCACTGCTACTACTACTACTACTACTACTACTACTGCTGCTACTACTACTACTACTGTTACTACTACTATTACTACTAATACTACTACTTCTACTACTACTGCTGCTACTACTACTACTGCCACTGTTGCTACTACTACTACTACTACTACTACTACTACTACTACTACTACTAACTACTGCTACTACTACTACTGCTTTTACTACTATTATTACTACTACTACTACTGCTACTACTACTACTACTACTACTACTACTACTACTACTACTGTTAATGCTGCTGCTACTACTACTATTGCTACTACTACTACTACTATTACTACTACTACAGCTACTACTACTACTGCTACTGCTGCTACTACTACTACTGCTACTACCAATACTGCTACTGCTACTTCTACCTACTACTACTGCTACTTCTACTGTTACTACTACTACTATTACTAATTCTACTCCTCCTACTACTACTACTACTACTGCTGCTGCTACTACAACTACTGCTGCTGCTACTGCTACTGCTACTACTACTACTGCTACTGCTGCTATTACTACTACTGCTACTGCTGCTACTACTATTACTACCACTGCTACTACTACTACTACAACTACTGCTACTACTACTACTGCTGCTACTACTATTACTACTACTACTACTACTGCTACAGCTACTACTACTACTACTACTACTGTTAATGCTGCTGCTACTACTACTACTACTACTACAGCTACTACTACTTCTACCTACTACTACTACTACTACTTCTACCTACTACTACTACTACTACTACTACTGCTACTTCTACTACTGCGGCTACTTCTACTGTTACTACTACTACTACTACTACTAATTCTACTCCTCCTATTACTACTACCTACTACTACTACTACTACTACTACTACTACTAAACTACTACTACCACTACCACTGCTACTACTACTACCACTGCTACTACTACTACTACTACTACTACTGCTGCTACTACTACTACTACTGTTACTACTACTATTACTACTAATACTACTACTTCTACTACTACTGCTGCTACTACTACTACTGCCACTGTTGCTACTGCTACTACTACTACTACTACTACTACCACTACTACTGCTACAACTACTGCTACTACTACTACTGCTTTTACTACTATTATTACTACTACTACTACTGCTACTACTACTACTACTACTACTACTACTACTGTTAATGCTGCTGCTACTACTACTATTGCTACTACTACTACTACTATTACTACTACTACAGCTACTACTACTACTGCTACTGCTGCTACTACTACTACTGCTACTACCAATACTGCTACTGCTACTTCTACCTACTACTGCTACTACTAATACTGCTACTTCTACCTACTACTACTACTACTACTACTACAACAACTACTACTACTACTACTACTACTGCTGCTGCTGCTACTATTACTACTACTACTACTGCTACTGCTACTACTACTACTGCTACTACTACTACTACTACTACTGCTACTACTGCTACTACTACTACTACTACTACTGCTAGTACTGCTGCTACATCTATTCTTACTACTACTACTACTACCTACTAGTACTTCTACTACTGCTACTGCTACTAAAACTACAACTACAAGTACTACTACTTTAACTACTACTACTACTACTACTACTACTACTACTGCTACTACTACTACAACTACAACAACAACAACAACAACAACTACTACTACTACTTTAACTATTACTGCTACTACTGCTACTGCTACTACAACTACAACTACAACAACAACAACTACTACTACTACAACTACAACTACAACTACAACTACAACAACTACGACTACTACAACTACAACTACAACTACAACAACAACAACTACTACTACTACTACTACAACCACAACTACAACAACAACAACAACAACAACTACTACTACTACTACAACCACAACTACAACTACTACTACAATTTTAACTATTACTACTACTACTGCTACTGCTACTAATAGCACAATAATAACTAATTGAGGATACCAACAATCAGATCCCATTCAAACATATCAAGAAAGACATTGTGATACCATAACAAACAAAAGTACAAACTTTCTCTTTCGGTAAAAATGAATAGAGCACCGATAATTTTACACTAACTAACTATTCCTTCACATTAGAAAACGACGAAGGCCATGTACAAATTTTCAGAGGCTGAACGAACACCGAAGCTGTGTGAGTAAAAAAAAAATAAAAAAGCCACATTTTGGAGCTCAATCCGGGACGTTCTTGTCAGTAGCAAATGCATAAACCAGTCGACCACTGCGGACTCCAGAGATATTGATAGGAATCTATAGCTCGAGCTTCATCAGCCCAGTTTGAACACAATTTTCACCCGAACTTTCCAGAAGGTAATTTGTTTCCGATTGTTATTTCAGACATGTCCCTTATGGGTCTTAAAATAATCTCACTATACATATTAAATAAATCTGGTGACAGTTCACAACCTTATCTAACACCCTGTTTTATTTGTTGAAACATTCCCAATTGATTTCCAGTTCTTATGGCCGCTGTTTGTTGCCAGTACATGTTCTTTTTTATTCTTAGGACAACAGACCAAAAAACACTGGAGGATTTAGAAATGTGGTTTTACAGAAGAATGTTGAGAATACCATGAACAGCTAAGAAGAGTAATGAAAACGTTCTGAAAGAGGCCAAAACAAAGAAAGAGCTAATTTCCAATATTAGGAAGAAACAATCATCATTCTTTGGCCATGTAATGAGAAGAGCACAGCTGGAATATATTGCGACAAATGGGAAAATTGAGGGACAGAGAGATAGAGGGAAGCAAAGAGAAAATATACCAGACAGTTTAAGAAAATGGCTTGGCAGAAGGTCAACAACAGAAATGATAAATAACTGCTGGGATCGAAAGTTGTTGAGAAACATGATCACCTATGCCAGCAGGCATGGTACTTGATGATGATGATGAGCTTGTCTCACAGTTTCAAAACCCTTGCTCCATTGTTTATTCCCACAAATTAAAACCTGTGTATATGACTGTCCAAACAACAATGAAGAAAACTGGTTTATTCTGAAGGGGAAAAAAGGTATAGAAAAATCGTTTAGATATCATGTATGATGAAAAAGAGCAACGAAGACATATTGAAAGACCAAACGTTTTTTTTTTAAAGGAACAAGATTATACACACCATCTTGCAGATAAAATTAAAATACTGCGGCCACATCAAACTGCACATAATGCTTGAAAGAAGATTAACGGAAAGAGTGGTTCTAGGAAGACGAGATACGGATAGATCAAGAAGAAGGTGGTTCAAAGACACCAAAGCGGCCTTGAACATGACAAGAGAAGAGGTGGGAAATCTGACCAGAGATGGAGATTCTTTCAAACGGGCTAGGATGATTGCAACGTTCTGTTGTAGATCTAACTAAAGACAGAGATTCTTGCAAATGGACTGTGGTCTAGGTATCTTTCGTTCGCCTGAAGTATTGTCTATATCTGCAATGTCGTTTCCTGTATAAATGGTACTATCTTTTGTAATTCTTGTAGTGGTCCATAAAGTTTTGTGTCTGTAGTGTTGCATCTATGGGCCAATGGGGTTTCCTCAGTCTACTGTATTCAGTGGAACCGCGGTAGCTCAGTGGTTAGTGAACTGGTCTACAAAGGACAAGAGATAGGGTTCGATCCCAACCGACGGCTTCCGGGTTCACCCAGCCTTAAATGGGTACCGGATTTTTTCTGGGAAAGTAAAGCGACATGGCGTAATACCGACCACATTACCCGAAAAATCATGTGCCGAAGGTCTGTAAAATGTATGGTCACTAACACCATATTCCCTATACGCCACTTCACGTGACTGGGATACTTTACTTTTTTTTTTTTTTTTAGCTGGGTTGGAAACACTTCAATAAGATATCACTTTCACTAATCATGCTTCTTCTTTTTTCTTCGTCTTCCTCCGCTCCCTTTAATTTTTTACTTCCTCTTTTTCTATTTTCTCTTTATCTTATTGTTCCTCGTCTATCTCCTCTTCTTAATCTTTTTCGTCTTCATCTTCTTCGTCTTCTCTTTCTTTAGCGATCAGCTACTACTATTCATTTGGACATTTAGACCAGCATGGGTCACGAGCAAGACGGTGAGTTTGACGTCTTCATCATGTCCCCATAGTTTGACGTCTTCATCATGTCCCCATAGTTTGACATGAGTAGTATAGTATGGTGTATCTGGTTAGCATTGAGGCGCTAAATTAACAAAGATATATAGGGAGGCGCGCGGCGCGCCTCTCGCGCGAAATGTACACGAGAATCAAGGGGAGTTAATCGGTCGTGCGGCGGTGTGACCCCTCGTGCGGCGGGCGCGTGGTGACCTCGCGGCGCTCCGGCGGTCGGCGTGACCCCTCAACGCTCCGCGTGCCCCTCGTGATCGGTGACACGTAGTTGTTTCATTCGTTTATTGTTGAGGAATGTCGGTGTTCAATGGTTGACTGATCGTCTCGTGATGTATCGCTTATTGTTGTCAAGAATGTGGACTAATGTATTGAAAGTGGTTAAAATGTTTATGACGTGTCGATGTGGTATTTGTTGATGGTCAATTTTAGGAAATCCGCGTGTGGTATCGCTTATTGTTGTGAAGTTAAGCGCTTATTGTTGTCAAGAATGTGGTATTTTTAAAATGTTGAATGAATAATTAAAGGAGGTTATTTTAAATGTTGGTGAACCGCGTGTTGCAGTAAAGATAAATAGTAATAAAACTGAATTTACATTAAAAAATACGAAATGTTTCAAAACGTTAAGAAATATAGTTAAATGTGATAAAACTGATTTTTTTAAAAATGCGAAATAATAAAAACTATGAAAAAATAAGTTAACTGTAAATGCTGACGGAAAACTGTATGTTAAGTAAAGAAATTGGAATGTCACGGCAGCTTTTGTTGACTGGGCGGCTAGTGGTACTTGATGATGGCTATTGTTAGGAAAAATCGCTTATTATTGTCAAGGAATCGTGGTGGTATTGTTGTCGACGAATATTGGTCATTGTTAGGAAAAATATGCTGACGGTCATTGTTAGGCATGTGACTAGGGGTGGTATTGTTGTTATTTTAAATACTGGTAAAGTAACTAAAGAATTTGGTTAAATGATGGTGTATTGTTGTGAAGTTGATAGTCGCGCTGGACTACGGTATTGTTGTCAAGAATATGCTGACTGAAAATATAGTAAAGTTAGATGACGCGGTAGGTTATTTTAAATGTTGGAAAACCACGTGTTATAATAAAGTTAAATAGTAATAAAACTGCATTTACATTAAAATATACGAAAATTTTCATTTTCAAAAATGAAATGCTCGCGGTATAATAAAATATTACTCTAAATTAAATTTGAATGAACGCGAAATAATAAAATATTATACTTAAAAAACTTTAAGAAATTATGTTTCAAAACGAAAAAATTAAAGTTGAATGAGTGCGAAATAATAAAATATTCTTAAATAAAAAGAAATGTTAAGAAATTATATTTCAAAACGATAAAATTAAAGTTCATCTTAAATACTTAAATGAAGGGGAAATTTATTTACATTTAAAATGAACGCGAAACTTATTTTAAATGAAAGAACATTTAAAGTATAGGTGAAACGATACGAATTATAATAAAATTGAAACGTATAAGAAAATTTGTGAAATATTAATGTTAAAAATCGCAAATATTTAAAGTTAAATACTTAAATAAAGGGAAATTTAAAAAAATATAGGCGAATGTATTTATTTTAAAAAAATTGTTTCAAAACGTTAAGAAGTTAAATGTGATAAAACTGATTTTTAAAAAATACGAAATAAAAGCTATGAAAAAATTAAAGGTGAATGAACGTGAAATAATAATATATTCTTAAATAAACGGCGGGGATTAAAGGACGACACGCAAATGCCTACGCTATGTTGTTAGTGAAGGTTATTTTAAAAGTTTGTTTATTATAAAAAATGTAGGTCATTGTTAGCCATGTGACACCACGTGCTCAGTTTATTTTAGTTGCTGATAGAAAACCGCATACTAAAGTTTGGGTTATATTATGGTATAATAAAATATTTAAGAAACATTAAGAAATACGTAAAGTTAAATTAACGCGAATTAATAAAACTAAAATTTATTTACACAAAAAAAATAATAATACAACTAAAATACGAATTTATTTACATTAAAAAATAATAAAACTAAAATTTGAATTTATTTACACTAAAAATACGAAAATGTGTCAAAACCACAAAATTAAATGTGGATGAACGCGAAATATTATTCTTAAGAATTACTTAAAGTCAAAAGGTTCGCGAATTAATCTCTCTCTCGCTCTTTCACATTCAAGGTAAATCAAGTCAAATAAAAAACAAATTTGTCCCACTTCAGAGTGCAGTCTTTCATTTTCTGTAAGAGACTCTTCCAATGCTCTTCTTCTCTCTTCAGCAAGGTCCTTCCAATAAGTTTCAGAAACCTCATCTTTCACCATTAGATCATAAGCTTCTTGATCAATGTATCCTGACTCTCGACCACTGTCATCAAGATAAGTGACCTGCTTGAGTCTGTCTTGCAACAGTTCCTCCAGCAGTGTATCATCAGTTTGAACAAGCCTGCAGCAATGGGCAATAGAAGTGTGTTCTGACACGCTGGAGTCTTCATATACTTTGACCATCTGTGATAAGGATTGTGTGGGCTTGATCACATATGGTTCATCAAAGGTCTTCTGATTATTTTCAATATTGTCTTTCAGGGGCAGTAACTGGCTCTTTCCTCCATTTAATTTATTCCCAGTTGCAGATAGTTGGAGAGTCTGCAGGGTTTTTCTTTCATGTTTGTCCATAGAACTGTGTGGACTTGTTCGATCTTTTGGTGTACTAGTTAGAATCCACTCTCGCTCTGTTTTAGCTTCCATCTTTAATTTCAAACCTAAAAATACGCGTCCGACCGACTCTGAGCTCTCTACCTAAGTAAGTGTCCGAAATCAGGCAACCAGATTTTTAACACACGGCCAGATTTTTCTACTAGTCAATAGTACGATAGTAGATTCATCTGAGCGTTACCTACCCAAATTTGGTCATGAAACTTGTACCTACCCAAAGTTGCGCATGCGGCTTGATACCACGTGACCATGTCGCATGAATAGTGCTAACCGGCCACAGCCAACGCGCACTTGTGACCGATCACATGACATGGCTTCTACCTGGCTAGTAGTCGTTCGTTAGTAGACACCTGTGATCACGAAAATTAGTTGCTGCCGAGACGTATCCAATATTGAAGTTAATTAAAGATGGTTGAACAAGTGTATTTCTATAACACATCGACGTCAAATCGTGAGTAGAAATATTTAAACAGGGAAATATAAGAAAGTAATATATATATATATATATATATATATATATATATATATATTATTTTTTTTTTTGTAAAGTTGTGAAATGTTAAGAAATTATATTTCAAAACGATAAAATTAAAGTTCATCTTAAATGAAGGGGAAATTTATTTACATTTAAAATGAACGCGAAACTTATTTTAAATGAAAGAACATTTAAAATATAGGTGAAACGATACGAATTATAATAAAATTGAAATGTATAAGAAAATTTGCGAAATATTAATGTTAAAAATCGCAAATATTTAAAGTTAAATACTTAAATAAAAGGAAATTTAAAAAATATAGGCGAATGTATTTATTTTAAAAAAAAATTGTTTCAAAACGTTAAGAAGTTAAATGTGATAAAACTGCTTTTTAAAAAATACGAAATAAAAACTATGAAAAAATTAAAGGTGAATGAACGTGAAATAATAATATATTCTTAAATAAACGGCGGGGATTAAAGGACGACACGTAAATGCCTATGCTATCTTGTTAGTGAATGTTATTTTAAAAGTTTGTTTATTATAAAAAAATGTAGGTCATTGTTAGGCATGTGACACCACGTGCTCAGTTTATTTTAGTTGCTGATAGAAAACCGCATACTAAAGTTTGGGTTATATTACGGTATAATAAAATATTTAAGAAACATTAAGAAATACGTAAAGTTAAATTAACGCGAATTAATAAAACTAAAATTTATTTACACAAAAAAAAATAATAATACAACTAAAATACGAATTTATTTACATTAAAAAATAATAAAACTAAAATTTGAATTTATTTACACTAAAAATACGAAAATGTGTCAAAACCACAAAATTAAATGTGGATGAACGCGAAATATTATTCTTAAGAATTACTTAAAGTCAAAAGGTTCGCGAATTAATCTCTCTCTCGCTCTTTCACATTCAAGGTAAATCAAGTCAAATAAAAAACAAATTTCATAAAAGTTAGTTCGATAGTCAAAAAGTTAGTACCATAATCAAAACAGTTAGAGCCAACTTGCTTTTCTCTTCCTTTCTTATAATCGGTTTGCTTTATGTTAAGGGACACAACAACACCCTCTATATTTTATCGACTTTTTTTCTAACACAGGTTCCTAGGTTTATACCCTTCCCTCCTAGGTTTCTGTCCTTGTTTCCTAACACTACTTCCTAGGTTTCTGACCTTCCCTCCTAAATTTCTGACCTCCCCTCCTTGATTTCTGTCCCTGCCTCGTAGGTTTCTGGCCTTCCCTCCTTGTTTTCTAACACAGCTTCAGCCTTTGCTTCCTAGTTTTCTGTCCTTGCCTCTTGGGTTTCTGCCCTTGCCTCCTAAGTTTCTGCCCTTGCCTCCTAGGTTTCTACCCTTGCCTCCTAGGTTTCTACCCTCGCCTCCTAGGTTTCTGCCCTTGCCTCCTAGGTTTCTGACCTTGCCTCCTAGGTTTCTGCCCTTACCTCCTAAGTTTCTGCCCTTGCCTACTAGGTTTCTGCCCTTACCCCCTAAGTTTCTGCCCTTACCTCCTAGGTTTCTACCCTTCCCTCTTAGGTTTCTACCCTTGCCTACTAGGTTTCTACCCTTGCCTCTTAGGTTTCTGCCCTTGCCTCTTAGGTTTCTGCCCTTGCCTCTTAGGTTTCTGCCCTTGCCTCTTAGGTTTCTGCCCTTGCCTCTTTGGTTTCTGTCCTTGCCTCTTAGGTTTCTGCCCTTGACTCTTTGGTTTCTGTCCTTGCCTCTTAGGTTTCTGCCCTTGACTCTTAGGTTTCTGCCCTTGCCTCATTGGTTTCTGACCTTCCCTCTTTGGTTTCTGACCTTCCCTCCTCTTTGGTTTCTGACCTTCCCTCTTTGGTTTCTGACCTTCCCTCCTTGGTTTCTGACCTTCCCGCCTTGTTTTCTGCCGTACAGAAGAAGACTTTTAAATTGACAAAGACAACTTTTGAATTGCCAAAGACAACTTTTGAATTGCCAAAGACAACTTTTGAATTGACAAAGACAACTTTTGAAATAGCATATGAGGGACAAAAGTTCCGATAGGTGACCATGTCCTTTGACAATCCATCGTATCAGTTCTGTTGTAATCGGAAGCGAATTTGGAGAGTGGTTACTAAAAAAAAGGTGGTTCGGAAAAATTTTTTTTTTCTAGACCTCTCTTGACGGGTAATGTGTCTCGCGCCTTCAAACACATAAAAAGTAAGTGGTATTTTAGTTCTTCTTTAATATTATAGTGTGATACTTTAGTAACCTAATTTGTGAATCCCGTTGATCACATTTACTGGTTTTTTTTCCTTGTAATGTTTATTGTTCGTTATTCTTTAGTTGCAATGTTTCAATTTTATTTTCTATAGATGCCTAACACTTGTCATCTGTGCTCCAAAACTTTCAACCGGAGCCGAGACATAAAGCGACATGTTGTTAGTGTACATAGGCGTCAGGAATACAAATGTGATGTTTGTGAACGAGTTTATAATAGAGCAGACAACCTTGGCAGACATATTAAGACCGAACATACTCCATGGGTATTTCCTGCATCACCAACCCCTGTGTCACCCGATCATGTAGCTTCTAAAGAGACCCGTGCTACCCCCCATATCTGTCACATCTGTCAACAAAGCTTTACTGGAGCAAGTCATCTGCAAGTACATCTCGATAGTCATGATACAGTCGTGGACAACTCGACACCATCAACGCTAGCAGGTCCAGTGGTATCGACAAACTCACGAAAGCGACCAGTAAAGAGTTTGACTCAAGAACCCTCAAAGAGACCAAGATTTATTAATGAAGCAGACTCTTTAAATAAGTTACCCCAAGATATTAGGAAGCTATATAAGACCAACTGGTTAGCTATTAGAACACATGAACGTAGGAACAAATACATGGACACGTACACTATATTTCATAAGCCTGATACTCCTATAGATTGGAAGACCCTTGTAAACCCAATTTTCCTAGCCCAGAAAAACCGATTCAAGGTGAATTATAGTCATCATCTAATCTTAAGACATAGGGAGACAAAGGGTCTGTGTTATTTTCACGCCAGCTCAAATAACGCGAGGGGGTTAGACAAACCTTTGTTAGTTAACAACATAAATAATTTTGAAACGTTTATAGATATATTAAATCAAAGTAATATATTAGAGTATGCAGATAAAAATAGGGAGACAACCAAATATACTTTGGAGGCGTTAGTCAATACGAGTGTTTATATATATAAACTGCAAGATTATCCTATAGGGTGTCTGCTTGATATCCCACCCTATATTGCATCCAACTACGGCATTAATATCATTCAATATGATTCCCATTCTAAAGTTTACAATGATAATCTCTGCTTCTTCCGTTGTCTAGCTGTCCATCGAGGAACTTCAAATACTGATGTTAAGAAGGCTTCGAGACTACTTTTCAAACAGTTTAACCCGTCTCTAATGATAAGTAACTTTCATGGTGTAACTCTTGCCGAAATGTCTCTCTTAGAAAATTGTTTTTCAATAAATATAGATATTTTTGAGTTTGATTCTGACCAAGCCTTGCGTATTGTTCTGAGAAGCGCCAGTAGTTATAGCGAAACTCTCCGTCTTTTACTTTACAAAAACCACTTCTTTTATATAAACGATCTTTCCAGGGCTAGTAAAAGCTTTTCTTGTGGAAAATGTGGGAAATTGTGGAAAGAGTTTTGGCGTATGGATAGGCACGAAAAAACTTGTAATGGGGATGTTACTGTGGAGACATATAAGGGCGGGGTTTACTCTTCACCTGAAAGTGTATGGGACGCGATCAGCGCTGAAGGGATAAGTACTCCAGAGTCTTTTATTTACCCATTCAGGGCGACATTCGATTATGAATGTTACTTTGATAGTAGGAATGTTCCCCAAGAGACGCACTCGACTACCTTTGTAGCTAAACACGTACCCCTCTCCTGTTCTATAGCGTCAAATGTTCCAGGGTGGGAGGCACCAAAATGCTTCATAACAAAGGGTGACCCACAGGTTCTAGTTAGTCAGATGGTTGATTATCTTACTAGTATAGCTGATAAGGCATACTCGTTGTTGCGAGATCGGTTTGAAAGTATTTTTACTCAACTCCATGATCTAAATAGAGACAAGATAATAGTTAGGTTTGATGAGTATTTAAAAGAGCTTCCAGTGATAGGGTTTAACTCAGGGAAATATGACGTCAACGTCATTAAACCTTATTTAATAAGACACTTCACGGATGCCGCTGCACAAATGGGCGAAGAAGAAGACGACGAAGAAGAAGAAGAAGAAGAAGCCGATGTTAACGAAGAAGATGAAGATAAAATGGAAGTGGACTACAAAGTACCAAAACCGTTCAAGTTTATAGTTAAAAGAAACAATAACTTTATGTGTATTGCAACGCAGAAGCTAAAGTTCCTAGATATCATAAATTATCTAGCCCCAGGGTTTAGTTATAGTAAATATCTGACCGCTTATAAAGTAGAGGAGACCAAAGGTTTTTTCTGCTACGAGTATGTAACCGATTTAAACAAGTTGAATGAGACGCAGTTACCCTCACACGAAGCGTTCTTTTCCAAACTAAAAAATGCCAACATTTCCAAGGAGGAGTACGCTCTGTGTAAAGAGGTCTGGAAGGACAATAACATGACTACACTTAAGGACTTTTTGATTTGGTATAATAACAAAGATGTAGTCCCCTTCTTAGAAGCCTTGGAGCAGCAGGTTCGCTTTTATGGGGAGCGGGGTGTGGACTGTTTTAAAGACGCCATTTCGGTTCCGGGTGTTTGTTTAAAGTATCTTTTTAAGACCGTTGATAGGAGTGTAATGTTTAGTTTATGTTCGAGCAAACAAGCTAGTCTACACACAATGATTAGGGATAATATCGTCGGGGGTCCCTCTATAATTTTCCATAGGTATCACGAGGTGGGCAAAACGCTTATTAGGGGCGGAAAGGTAGTAAAATCCATCCAAGGATACGATGCCAACGCGTTGTATCTTTGGGCTCTGATGAACCCAATGCCAACAGATTACCCAATTATTAGAAGAATGGAGACCGGGTTTAGGGTTGAAAAAGATAACTATTATGTCCAACAAAGTAGAGTGGTTAACGTGGGTCGCCCACCAAAAAGGGGTGGACTTGAAAACTCAGTTTAATGGGAGGGAGTTTCGGTTAGGTGATAGAAATATCCCTGTGGATGGGTGGGATAAATCCAATAGAAGAGGCTATAATTTTCATGGTTGTCTGTACCATGGTCACAAAGACTGCCCCCTTACCAAAGATAAAGATAGAAACCCTGTTAATAATAAGCCCTTGTTCGAGCTGTTTGAAAAAACATGCGAGATACACACCTACCTAACCGAGGAGGTCAAAGTTCCAGTAGAAGTTATGTGGGAATGTGAGTGGCAGGCTCTGAAAAAGTCTGACCCAACCATTAGGATTTTCCTTTCTAAAGCCATCCCTCGAGCTAGACCCTCTTACTCTAAAGAAGGACTCCCTCTCAGTGATAAACATATCCTGACTTCTGTTTCAGATGGGACATGTTTTGGATTAGTGGAATGTGATCTACACGTCCTCGACCGCCTGAAGGAACATTTCAGTGAGATGACTCCTATTTTCAAAAATATTGACGTCACGCGTAATGATATTGGACCTTTTATGGGTGAATATGCCCTCAAACATAACTTGTTGTCAAACCGTTCGTCGCACACTAATCGGTAGTTATGTCGGGAAAAAAATTTTGTTGGCAACACCACTGTTAAAATGGTATTTAGACCACGGATTGGCGGTAACAAAGATTTATCAAGTGATAGAATATCAACCGTCTAGTTGTTTTAAAAAGTTTGCGATATGGTCACAGAGGCACGTCGGGCCGGTGATTTAGACGAAAATCAATCTATAGTTAGCGATACTATGAAACTCCTGGGAAACTCGGCATACGGGAAGACTCTAACCAATAAGGCCAATTATAGCACTGTCTCGTATGTTCAGGGGGATGAGATATCGAAAATGATAAATAATTCCCGGTTTAAAAAGATGACTGAACTAGGGGAGGATCTTTTTGAAATTGAGATGGAGAAAAAGAAAACTGTTTGGGATTTACCCCTACAAATCGGTTTCTTCGTGTATCAATATGCGAAACTTCGTATGTTAGATTTTTATTTCGAGTTCTTAGATAAGTTTGTAGCCAGGTCCGACTTTCAGTTATGTGAAACAGATACCGATAGTTTATACTTGGCTTTAAGTGCACCTAAGTTGGAGGACATAGTTAAGTCAGGTATGCGGGATGAGTTTAATAGAGAATATAAAGACTGGTTTCCTGTCGAGTTTTGTGATGAGCATGTTAGCAAGACAGACTGTATAAACTGTAAGGGTGTTAAAGCATACACTAAACGAACACCCGGTCTTTTTAAATTAGAGTACGAAGGGACAGCTCTTGTTAGCTTATGTAGTAAGACGTATCATTGTAGTGTGGATTATGATAAAGTCAGTTGTAAAGGGTTAAGCAAGCAACACAACAAATTAGATAAAGATATGTTTTTAGAGGTTCTCGCTACGCAAACGGCCAAGGGTGGGAAAAAATGTAGGTTTCAAGGTCTTAAATAATTCCATATTTTCCTACAGTCAAACAAGAAATGCTCTTTCTTATTTCTATATAAAAAGAAAGGTAGCTGATGATAACATCTCGACTACGCCTCTAGATATCTAACTCTTTACACTACCAGCTTGGACTGACCAGCAATCTCTAACAGTTTCACCCCTTATGATTCATTTATGATATAGAGCTAATCAGCGACCCAACTACATAGCTATAAATAAATGTTATCCTTGTGCTATATATTTACTCAGTGTACTAAATATTTTTTTATGTTATATAATATCAATGTATGTTATATATCTACTGAGATAATAAAAGAATAAAATATATCTTTTGTTTTCTGTTTTATATTTAATGCTATTGTTTTTCCTTGATGTTGTATAATCTACTAAACTGTCACTATCGAGCCAGTATATAAAGAACTCCAAAGTCAGCACACACCAGACATAAACAGGCACACACCAGACATAAACAGGTCACTTCTGGGGTCACTGATACGCGAGGTCACCACGCCCCCGCCGCACGAGGGGTCACACCGCCGCACGACCGATTAACTCCCCTTGATTCTCGTGTACATTTCGCGCGAGAGGCGCGCCGCGCGTCTCCCTATATATCTTTGTTAATTTAGCGCCTCAATGCTAACCAGATACACCATACTATACTACTGTCATGTTGTGCTGTTTATGTGGGCCATATTTGTGTTCTTAGGGTTTTGAGAGTGATGCAATCCCGAAGGATATGCTATGGATTTTGTCTGGATACTCCGCAATCGCATTTTGCAATGCCACTCAGTCCTATTTTGTGTGGGTGTGCTCTGAAGACACAATAATGACCTGTTTTGAGTGTGAAGATCCTGATCTTCGCATGCCTGTTGAGCTTGTCATGGTCTGGCTATGTTACTCAGACCTTGATTCCAGTTTTCTTCACCAATGAGATCTGCACAATTTATCGGACGTTAACTAAAATACTACTTTGGTGTTCAAACAAACAGCCGTGCAGTAGTTGCTGACGTATAACATAAATATTGTGATAATCATGTGGTTAACTGCTCCAGTTGGCTCCCCTGCGGTAAAAAGCTAAAGACAACAGGGGAGATAAATGCGGGCAAAATGGGATTGCTGTTTCCAAAGTGGTGTTTATTCGTCCAACTCCCCTGATGAAGACCTCTTATTTGACCTAATTGTTAAGTGAGTCGCTCTGTACAGCTCTGACTGTTAAGCCCGATGCGGACCCGGAATAACCTAGAACAATGTTGACATTTTATAGTCGCGGAGTGAAGGAATGGCAACAATCAATTTAAAAAAAAAAATGAAAAGTATAACGACATCCGAGCAGAGAAGATCAGAACTAAAACTACAAGTCATAAAATGTTATATCAACACAACATGCTCCGTACGGTGCAGAAACATTAACATTAAATAAGAAAACAGAGAAGAAAATATAAGTCTTTGAAATGCGCACCTTTAGAAAAATGGGTAAAATTTGGTTGTAGGAAAAAAAAGACAAACAATGAAGTTTTAAATCGATTGAAAATGAATAAAGAACTACTTAACACAATTCGAAAAAGACAACTGAAATTTCTTGAACACGAGAAGGGACACAATACAATAATAAAAGTCATCTTGGAAGGGAAGGTACAACGTAGACGAGGCACAGGCAGACCAAGACTAAGGTGGACTGATAACAGTAAAAGATGGACAGGTGAACCTATGACAACGTGCACCATCAAGACAAGAGACAGTAAAATGGCGTTCTATTGTAGCCAACCTTCTATGTGGAGATGGCATTCAATGAATGAAAACTCGGACATCTTTTTCACAAGCATTTGTATCCTGCTTCCGATGTTCGATTGATTCTCTTTTTTTTTGTCTCACAAGATTTTACTAAAATTCTAAGAGATGGGCTTCATGTTGTTCTTACTTGTGCCACGTTTTCCTGTGTTTCAATATTAAATGCACGAGTTTTAGAAACTATCAACACGTGAAGCGCTCACAGGTTCACAACATGTGAGCTACCGTGGTTCATCTGCCATCAAGAGCTGTCTTCCGCTATCTGTTCCCGTCATGCAAAGCTTAATTCATCGTTATGACCTCGGTCTCTCGGTTTCTTCTCATTCTATTTTGTGGTCTCCCCTAATTGTGACCTCAGTGTCTATGTTTCCTCTCATTTTGTTTCTAGGTCTCCCCTAATTGTTACCTGAGTGTCTATGTTTCCTCTCATTGTGTTTCTAGGACTCCCCTAATTGTGACCTCAGTATCTATGTTTCCTCTCATTTTGTTTCTAGGTCTCCCCTAATTGTGACCTCAGTGTCTATGTTTCCTCTCATTGTGTTTCTAGGACTCCCCTAATTGTGACCTCAGTATCTATGTTTCCTCTCATTGTGTTTCTAGGTCTCCCCTAATTGTGACCTCAGTGTCTATGTTTCCTCTCATTGTGTTTCTAGGACTCCCCTAATTGTGACCTCAGTGTCTATGTTTCTTCTGATTGTGTTTCTAGGTCTCCCCTAGTTGTGATCTGTCTCTGGCATTCTTTTCATTGTGTTCCTTGATCACTCAAAGCTGTGGCCTGTGTGTTCTAGGTTTCTTCTCGCTGTGTTTTAGGTCTCCTTTAGTTGTGGCTCCAGTCTCTGGATTTCTTCTCATTGTGTTTCTAGGTCTCCCCTAATTGTGATTTGTCTCTAGATTTCTTCTCATTGTGTTTCTAGGACTCCCCTAATTGTGACCTCAGTGTCTATGTTTCTTCTCATTGTGTTTCTAGGTCTCCCCTAATTGTGATTTGTCTCTGGATTTCTTCTCATTGTGTTTCCAGGACTCCTCCTAGTTGTGACCTCTATCTTCAGGCTTCTTATTATTATTGTGTTTCTAGGACTCCCCTAATTGTGACCTCAGTGTCTATGTTTCCTCTCATTGTGTTTCTAGGACTCCCCTAATTGTGACCTCAGTGTCTATGTTTCCTCTCATTGTGTTTCTAGGTCTCCCCTAATTGTGACCTCAGTGTCTATGTTTCCTCTCATTGTGTTTCTAGGTCTCCCCTAATTGTGACCTCAGTGTCTATGTTTCCTCTCATTGTGTTTCTAGGACTCCCCTAATTGTGACCTCAGTGTCTATGTTTCCTCTCATTGTGTTTCTAGGACTCCCCTAATTGTGACTTCAGTGTCTGTTTCCTCTCATTGTGTTTCCTGGTCTCCCCTAATTGTGACCTCAGTGTCTACGTTTCCTCTCATTGTGTTTCTATGACTCCCCTAATTGTGACCTCAGTGTCTATGTTTCCTCTCATTGTGTTTCTAGGTCTCCCTAATTGTGACCTCAGTGTCTATGTTTCTTCTCATTGTGTTTCTATGTGTCCCCTAGTTGTGATCTGTCTCTGGCATTCTTTTCATTGTTTTCCTTGATCACTCAAAGCTGTGGCCTGTGTGTTCTAGGTTTCTTCTCGCTGTGTTTTAGGTCTCCTTTAGTTGTGGCTCCAGTCTCTAGATTTCTTCTCATTGTGTTTCCAGGACTCCTCCTAGTTGTGACCTCTATCTTAAGGCTTCTTATTATTATTGTGTTTCTAGGTCTCCCCTAGTTCTTTTTTTCCCAGCAAGTTCCAGGTGTGAGAGAGTGCCTGTTAACACTTGTGGCTAATTTCTATAACATGTGCATTCATCGCCATCATTTTTTATTTACCATCTCTTCAATTATGGTTTGATTCATTCCTTGCTATATTTCATTATTTCTAATGTTGTTGGGTCATATCATTTAAAGTATATTTCTTAGGAAAGAGGGAACAAAATATATGCAGTTTCATTCTATTTCTAGTTAATGTTGTCCATGTTTGTCATCCCTATAGCGAATAAGGGTAGAAAGTATTTCAATGTAGGGTTTCTTAAAGAACATGGAATTAAAGATAAATTCGCAGTCACAATATCAAACAAATAACAAGTCCCCCAACAACTAGAAAATACAATAAATATAGAAGATCAATGAAGAGTAATGAAGTACTAAGAAGAGTAATGAAAAAGTTCTGAAAGAGGTCAAAGGAAAAAGATAACTAATTTCCAATATTAGGAAGAAACAATCATCATTTTTTGGCCATGTAATGAGAAGAGAACAACTGGAATATATTGTAACAACTGGAAAAATTGAGGGACGAAGAGATAGAGGGAAGCAAAGAGAAAAAATAACAGACAGCTTAAGAGAATGGCTTGGCAGAAGGTCAACAACAGAAATGATAAATAGCTGCTGAGATCGAAAATTGTGGAGAAACATGATCACCTACGCCAGTAGGCACGGTACTTGATGATGATGATTGATAGAAGATCATTGGAAACAGGTAAAAGATATATGGAAAGAGACATGCGAAGAAACACTGGGAAAAAGAGAACGTCAGAATAAGGCATGGATGACAGCAGAGACGCTGGACAAAATTAAAGAAAGAAAGAACAAGAAAGCAGACATAAATAAAAGCAAAACGAGAAGTAATAAAGCCAAGACACAGGAAGCTTACACAGAGGTGAACAAAGAAGTGAGAAGATGCATTAAAAGGGATAAGAAGAAATATATAGATGAACTAGCTAAAGAGGCAGAAGAAGAAGCAAAAAAAGGGAACATGAAAGAGCTGTACAACAACACAAAGAAATTAGGTGGAAAATACAAACAGATCAAAGCCTTTATCAAAGATAAGAAAGGAAATCTGTTTAGTAATATAAGGGAACAAATGGAGAGATGGAAAGAGCATTTTGAAGAACTTTTGAACAGACCGGGTTCAAATAATCCTCCAGATATACTACCAGCAGAAGAAGAGTTACACGTTAACTGTGGAAAACCAAGTAAAGAAGAAATAATGAAAGCCATCAAACTATTAAAAAATGGTAAATCCATAGGACCAGATGAAATCCCTTCGGAAGCCATCAAGGCAGACATTAACACCTCTACCAAGATGTTACATAATCTTTTAGATAAAATTTGGGAGAGGGAAGAAATACCTAAAAAATGGAAAGAAGGTTATATGATCAAACTACCAAAGAAAGAAAGTTTACAGGAGTGCACAAATTATAGGGGAAATAATGCTACTATCAGTGCCAGGAAAGATATTAAGCAGAATCATTCTGGAGAGACTAAAAGAGACCAAAGAAAAACACTTGAGAGATGAACAAGCAGGTTTTAGGAAGAACAGATCATGTGCTGATCAAATAACTACTATACGTATAATAGTTGAACAATGTTTAGAACTAAAATCTCCACTTTATATTGGATTCATAGATTACGAAAAGGCATTTGATAGTTTAGACAGAAGAATGCTTTGGAAGTTGCTGAGTCATTACGGAATCCCCATAAAGTTTATTAACCTGATAAAAACAATGTATGAAGGAACGAAATGTAGTGTGGTGCATGAAGGACAGCTTACAGAAGCATTTGAAATAAGAACATGAGTAAGGCAGAGATGTCTTCTGTCTCCATTTCTCTTTCTACTGGCCATAGATTGGATTATGAAAATAACTCAAAACAACAGAAATGGGATCCAGTGGTCACTGACTAAACAACTTGATGATTTAGACTTTGCTGATGACATAGCTCTCCTATCACACAGCCATCAACAGATGCAGGATAAAATGAGTATATTAGATGAGAGATCACAACAGCTAGGACTGAAGATTAATAGAGATAAGACCAACATTATGAGAATTAATGCAGTTGGCAATAACCAAATAAAATTACGAAAAATACCTCTACTTGACGTACAATCTTACATATATCTGGGCAGTAATATAGATAAAGAGGGAGGAACCGAAAATGATACCAAAATAAGGATATCAAAAGCAAGAGGAGCTTTCCTTGCACTGGGAAAAATATGGAAATCCAAAGAAATTAGGTTAAATACAAAAATAAAAATTTTCAACTCACATGTTAAGTCGGTCATATAATATGGCCATGAAACATGGAGAACAACAAAATTGACAATCACAACGATACGGACTTTCATTAATGGATGTTTACGCAGAATAAAAGGATGGAAATAGCAGGACAAAATCACTAACATAGAATTATGGAAATGTACCAGTCAAATACTAGTGGTTAAAGAGATACAGCGAAGACGATGGCGCTGGATAGGACACACACTACGAAAGCCAACTGGTAGTATTACACAACAGGCCTTTTTTTTTGGAATCCCCAGGGGGAAAGACAAAGAGGAAGACCAGGGAATTCTTGGAGAAGACAGATAGAAGCAGAGATGAAGATGATGGGGAAGACATGGAATGATCTTAAAAGAATGGCAAAAAACAGAATGACTTGGAAAATGTTTGTTGAAGACCTATGCTCCACTGGGAGCTAAAAAGGTAGAAGAAGAAGATGTTTGTCATCCACACAATAGAACCTATGTGACATTAGTATAGAACAATCTAACTTGTGTTGCGAACTCTTTCTTTCCAGATGTTCTTTAATTGTAGAAAAATTTCTCTAGCCTTCGCAATGCGTATTTCCGCTTCTGCATGTCTATCTCCAATACCATCATTGTCCCTACCAATGAGGTAAATTGCGTTCAACGGTAGGACAGTGTCCTATTATGGAGAAAATGTCAAGATAAAAATGACGGCTTTAAGTATCTTCTTCTTCTTCTTCCTCTTCCTCTTCTTCTTCTTCATCCAATGACCTTGTGAGCGTTGGGGTACCAATGAAGACTTCACCAATCGTCTCTATTTATCTAACTTCAGTCATTCTTTGTGTTCCTGCACAGTCGAGACCTGTCCACTCCTTGATGTTATCTTCCTATCTCTTTCTCAGCCCACGTCTCCTTTCCCCTCCTGTCACGGTGCCTTGGAGAATGGTCATTGCTAGGCCAGACAAAGAGACACTAGGCCAAATATGTCATTTTGCGTTTCTTCACAATAATCAAACGATCGTCATGTTCTCCGACTGCTCATTGTATCACTTGGCAAGTGAGATGTTTTTCTACGAAATAAAGACGAACTGGACAAGTCCTGGTCATATTGCAACAGTGTAATGTAATAGTGTACTGTGATAGTGTAATGTAATAGTGTAATGGGACAGTGTAATGGGAATTGAGATAATTTATGGTGAGTTATGGGAAAGTTCAGGAAACAGTGTACGAGTTCAGGGTCTTGCAAGGAGATTATCATGAGTTGAGTCAGGGAGAGCAGTCAGGCATGAAGAGAGAACAAAGGGGAGTGGACTTAACAGCATAGTTTAATTAAGTGAGGGATGCGTGACAGGTGAGTCAAAATCATAATCATGATGTGCCATACCGGTTGGCGTAGGTGATCAAGTCCTCCCACAATCTTCTTTCCACAGTCATCATCACAATGTGCCATACCGGTTGGTGTAGGCGATCATGTCCTTCCACAATCTTCTATCTACAGTGCATCGTATCAGTTCTGTTGTTGACTGTTTTCCATGCCATGACACCAAGGTATCCAGTATTTTCTCTCTTTGTCGTCCGCGATCTCACTTTCCTTTTATTTTGCCAGTTGTAACCAAGTATTTCAACTTTCCTCTTCTCATGATGTGCCCGAAAAATATTGATTGTTTCTTTCTGATGTATTTTAGGAGTTCTCTTTTTGTGGTGGCCTCTTTGAGAACTTCCTCATTGGTCTTTTTAGCTGTCCAGGGAACTTTCAACATTCTTCTGAGAAATTCCATCTCTGTGGCCTCTAATCGTCTTTTCATTTGTTTGTCTACTGTCCACATTGAGTAGAGTTAGGAAAATATGTAGGAAAGAGTAAATCTCGTGAAGATTATAGAATGTCTAGAAATACGGAGAGTGATAAAAATTATGGGAGTGAAGCTGAGAAGTGATGTGGCGAGATAATATTGGTTTAGAAATGAAGTATTTAAGGGTCCGCACAAACAGAAAAGGGATCAGGTACATGTGGATAAGTCATTAGAGAATATCCCAAATACCATCAAGAAGCACAATACAACGCAAAGTACCATTGAGTTACGACGGTAACGGAAGCGAGGCTTCCACATCATTAGAACATAGAGTTATCGTTCTTAAGTAGTTCAAAGATAGTTCACCGTTGACACAAGACAAGTCAAGCCAGAACGGCATTACAGTCAGTTAATCAAGTAGATCATGATCAGATAATAACCAAGGAGAACAAGTGATCAGTCCAGTTCAGATCACAAACAGTCGAGCGCCAGTTCAAGTCGAACATCGAGATCATCATTCTTACTATCATTTGAGAGCGCCGATGTGATAATCAATTCACAATATCACCCCAAAACAAGTAAATAATTAACATAAATATGGACTCTATCATAATACGTTCAAAGTGAAAACACCCACGACGTTCAAGCTTCTAGTCAGTTTCTCATTTTCAATTAATGTTAACTGCGTTTATTTTAAGAATTCTATTTTTATAAAACACGCAATAATGATTTAAATATTCGGGCTTGTATTTTGCATTTGTTTGTACAACATTTATCTTTCTCCTCGCATTTAATATCGAAGGCACAACTCCTCCCTTTCATAACTGCTAGGAATAAGTAAACAAAACTCTAAAAAAATGAAAATATTAGCAGAAATTTCAAAGAAAAATAATTCAATGAATGGAAGATAAATATATTTTTTTTCAGAAATCTATTTTCAAACCTTGAGTAGGAAATAATATGTGTTTCGCTTTTTGTCCCCGCTTGTTTTTTTGAGTCAGAAATAGACATTAATTTGTAAATCTGAAAGCAAAGATAATCATTAGCACTTGCAACATCGTGGTGTGAATAACTTTAATATTAACTGCGGTCAGTGATTCTCAAAACGGTGTACAGACTAGGACATTTAGGAATTTGTTTTGTTGTTTGTTTGTGTACGTCTGCTGTATGTCGCTAGTGAAGGCCCGAAGGACTAATTTCGCGCGAATATCACATTTTCCTATATTTCACACCAGCACCCGTGTACTCACGTGTCCCTCGCCAGCATCATCATTAAGTACCGGGCCTGCTGGCGTAGGTGATCATGTCTTTCCACAACTTTCGACCACGACAGTTATTTATCATTTCTGTTGTTGACCTTCTGCCAAGCCATTCTCTTAAGCTGCCTGGTATCTTTTCTCTTTGCTTCCCTCTATCTCTTCATCACTCAATTTTCCCAGTTGTTACAATATATTCCAGTTGTTCTCTTCTCATTACATGGCCACAAAATGATGATTGTTTCTTCCTAATATTGGAAATTAGCTCTCTTTTTGCTTTGACCTCTCTCAAAACCTCTTCATTACTCTTCTTAGCTGTCCATGGTATTCTTAATATTCTTCTGTAAAATCACATTTCTACAGACTCCGGTGATTTTCTTGCCTGTTGTCCTTTTGTCCACGATTCACATTCATATGTTAAGACTGGCTCTACATAACATTTAAGAACTATTTTTCTTGTTTCTATTGTCAAAAATGGATTGCATAGTATCTTCCTCATTTTTTTTGGAAAGCTACTTTTGCCTGAGCCATTCTGCATCTCAGCTCTGTTGTAGATCTTCCGTCTGAGGTTAACAAAGTTCCCAAATATTTAAATTCATTCACCTGTTTTAATATTGTTCCACTTGTTTTTATTTTGCACTGAGGTGATATCCCTCGCCATACAGGCAGATATTTTTCAACTTTACAGATACTCTCATTCTATTTTTATCGTCGAGAGTTTAAACGTCTTAGGTAGATCTTTTCCTATTAATTTTTCCCGACCAGCGGCCATTTTTAGCTTATTCTTCAATCTCCTATTGCCAAAGGTTCTTTAACACGCACATACTGTACATGGGACCGACCTCCTGTTTTAACTTTGCCTCGAGTAACCATCATCACCTCAGCTTTTACCTTTCTCACAAATATATTCCATTCCAACTTTTCCCTTCTGATGCATGTCTGAAGCATGATATACCCCGATATACCCAGATATACCCCGGTATACCAGATATACCCCTATATACCAGATATACCCCGATATACCTGCACAAAACCGTAGTTCAATAATTCTATTTTTGTTTAATTAGCGGCATCTCCTTGCCAACAAATAGTCTAGCGACGCGCTCACTTCAACCCATCCTCTTGCACGATAACATTAAGTGCACACGCTGCGAGTACTCAAGTCCATGTTTATTTTGTCTCCCCCTCCATTTACCGACAAAGAACCTCCCTCCTCCCATAATTGCCCTCACTCTTGTCAACCGATGTTCACCTGGCCTACTCCCAGGAGGGAGGAGATAGATGTACCTTCTTCCGAACTAGGACACTCTCTTTGTTTTCTGTTACGAACTGCAGCGTTCTGCTCATTATCTGAACTGCACGTTTTTTTGTTTTTTTTTTCGCTTCTTTTTTTTTTTTAACCTTTGAAGTCGATGGTGAGTTCTCTACCCGAACTCGAGCTGTGCGCAGTTGTTTTTTTTTTTTTTGGGGGGGGGCTGTTATTATTATTATTATTATTATTTTTTTTTTATTCCGACTAAGTGCTTTTTCCCCCGTCATTTATTACACATTAAAATGTTTAAAATAATTTTTGGGTGTGGGGTGGGAGAGGCAGGACAATGGCAACGGGATATGTGCTTACTATTTTATGTTTTTTTGTTTGTTTTTTTTTTTGCGTTCTGTTACCATCCCGTTTAGATGTTTTATATCTGTTTTTGTTTCCTGTTTAATTCGTTCGTGTGAGAACTAGAGATAGAGTGAGAACAAGAGAGAGAGAGAGAGAGTGAGAACAAGAGAGAGAGTGAGAACTAGAGAGAGAAAGTGAGAACTAGAGATAGAGTGAGAACAAGAGAGAGAGTGAGAACTAGAGAGAAAGTGAGAGCAAGAGAGTCAGAACGAGGGAGAGTGAGAACTAGAGAGAGAGAGTGAGAACAAGAGAGAGAGTGAGAACAACAGAGAGAGTGAGAACTAGAGAGAGAGTGAGGACAAGAGAGAGAGTGAGAACTAGAGATAGAGTGAGAACAAGAGAGAGAGAGTGAGAACAAGAGAGAGAGTGAGAACTAAAGAGAGAGAGTGAGAACAAAAGAGATAGAGTGAGAACAAAAGAGAGAGTGAGAACTAGAGAGAGTGAGAAATAGAGATAGAGTGAGAACTAGAGAGAGAGTGAGAACAAGCGAGAGAGTGAGAACTAGAGAGATAGTGATAGCAAGAGAGTCTCAGAACGAGGGATAGTGAGAACTAGAGAGAGAGTGAGAACGAGAGAGAATGAGAACTAGAGAGATAGAGTCAGAACGAGAGAAAGTGAGAACGAGAGAGAGTGAGAACTAGAGAGAGGGAGAACAAGAGAGAGAGAGAGAGAACGAGAGGGAGAGTGAGATCGATAGAAAGTGAGAACGAGAGAGAGAGAGAGAGAACGAGAGATAGTGTGAGAATGAGAGAGAGAGTGAGAGCAAGAGAGAGAGTTAGAACGAGGGAAAGTGAGAACTAGAGAGAGATTGAGAGCAAGAGAGAGAGTTAGAACGAGGGTGAGTGAGAACTACTTGAGAGAGCGTGAGAACGAGAGAGAGTGAGAACTAGAGAGAGAGAGTGAGAGCAAGAGAGAGAGTGAGAACGAGAGAGTGCGAGAATTAGAGAGAGAGTGAGAACGAGAGAGAGTGAGAGCAAGAGAGAGAGAGTGAGAACGAGAGAGTGCGAGAATTAGAGAGAGAGTGAGAACGAGAGAGGGAGAGAATTAGAGAGAGAGTGAGAACGAGAGAAAGAGAACTAGAGAGAGAGTGAGAACGGGAAAAAGTGATAACTAGAGAGAGAGAGAGAGAACAAGAGAGAGAGTGAGAACAAGAGAGAGAAAGTCAAAACGAGAGAGATTGAGAACGAGAGAGAGTGAGAACAAGAGAGAGAGAACGAGAGTGAGTGTGATAACGAGAGATTGAGTGAGAACGAGAGAGAGAGAGTGAGGACAAGAGAGAGTGAGTACTAGAGAGAGAGTGAAAACATGAGAGAGTGAGTACTAGAGAGAGAGTGAGTACTAGAGAGAGAGAGTGAGAACAAAAGAGAGTGAGAACGAAAGAGAGAACTAGAGAAAGAGAGAGTGAGAACGAGAGAAAGTGATAACTAGAGAGAGTGAGAATGAGAAATAGACAGAGAATGATGGAATGAGAGAGATAGGCACAAGACTGCGGATTAAAGGAAAGTGATGGAGCAACGCCAGTGCTGGGTTATATTAAGAACCAACAGTTAAAGTAGTTTGTTTATGTAAAACAATCATCACCTTGCCACATCTCTCAGAAGATCGTAACGCTCGGAGCAAAGAAAAAGGAGGAAAAAGGTAGATATAAGAAGCGAAGAATGAATTAAATAGCAGACGTCACAATTAATTTCATTAAGGAGACTAACAGCCTTCGAATACATGAAAAAACAACAGATAAAATGGTTCGGTCACATAACAAGACAAAAAGAACTAACAATGACTCAAAGACCCATAAACAAACGCTACGAAAACGCCAGATTAAGAGGAAGACCCAGAAAGAGATGGATAAAGGCAATACTAGAGTCACTAGGAGGGATAACACCAGAAGAGGCCAACAGAAGAGCAAAGAATCACAGATTGTATCTCCCTCGACGCCAACGGCAATGGAGGAATGATAGAAGAAGAAGAAGAAGAAGAAGAGGAAGAAAAAGAGGAAGAAGAAGAAGAAGGAGATTAACAACATAACATTGACTTGAATACTCCATTTTCCCTCGACGCTGAAAGGTATCAGATGAAGTAAACTAGAGCTGCTTGTTTGCGCTTAGCAGCTCTATGTCTATAGCAAAGTCCAGAAGGAGTTTTGTGTGAATATCTTTCTTTTTTCTTTTTGTATTTCACACCATCAGCCCTACGCCCAGGTGTCCCCCATCATCATCATCATCATCATCGAGTACCGTGCCTGCTGACGTAGGTGATCATGTCTCTCCACAACTTCCGATCTCGACAGTTATTTATCATTTCTGTTGTTAATCCTCAGCCAAGCCATTTCCTTAAGATGTCTGGTATGTTTTTTCTCTTTGATTCCCTCTATCTCTTCGCCCCTCAATTTTCCCAGTTGTTACAATATATTCCAGCTGTTCGCTTCTCATTACATGGCCAAAAATTGATGATTGTTTCTTCCTAATATTGGATATCAGCTCTCTTTTTTTGTCTTGACCTCTTTCAGAACGTTTTCATTACTCTTCTTAGCCGTCCATGGTATTCTCAACATTCTTCTGTAAAACCATATTTCTACCGACTCCAGTGATTTTCATGTCTGGTGTCCTATTGTCCATGATTCACATCAATATTTTAAGACCCGATTTACATTTATCAACTGTTTTTCTTTTTTCTATTGTCAAATAGTGGAATGCTCAGTATCATCCTCATTTTTTGGAGAGCTGCTTTTGCCTGAGCCATTCTGCATCTCACCTCGTTTGTACATCTTCCATCTAACGTTAACAATGTTTCCAGATATTTAAATTCATTTACCTGTTTTAATATTGTTCCACTTGTCTTTATTTTGGTGTATTGCGGTGATGTCTTTTTCTTTGTTGTCACCATAACTTCTGTCTTTTTGTTTTAAGGCTGAATCCTTTATTTTTGTTCAGATCCCCCACCATACAGGCAGATATTCTCCAACTTCTGAGATACTCTCATATTTTTATCATTGAGAGTTTGAACGTTTTGGTTAGTAAAGTGGAACGGGCGTAATACCGACCACATTACCACTAAAAATCATGTGCTGAAGGTCTGTAAAATTTATGGTCACTAACACCATATTCCCTATATGCCACTTGGCGTGACGGGGTACTTTACCTTTTTTTTAATAATAAAAGGAATGTTATATTCACAATTGTTTCTCATTGATTCTGTAGTTATTTTACTCACTTATGTCTCTCCAGGAAGAAACACATTGATCATCTATTACATATTCAAATCGATTAGAGGAACCTACATGCTAAAGTATACAAGCTTTTGTGGTTCTACACTGAATCCGGAGGCGAAGGCGCGTCTCCCAGCTGCAGAGCTGGAAGTTGTCAGTGACCCACAGCTGCAGAGCTGGAAGTTGTCAGTGGCCCACAGCCGATGGCTTATGCCAGGATCGGTGAACCAGAACCATCATGACCCTGCTCTACCCCTTCGTTGTGTATTCAGTAACAGACTAACCTGTCTAGTGTGGCCAAGCGAGGAGGGATCGAAGAGGGAAGACAACCCGGTACTCAAAAATGTCGTGTTGAGGTCGGATGTGTTGGGCCGAAAGGCATAAACATCACACTTATACTGCAAATCACAACACAACTCTGACCTGCCAACTTAACGTCCTTTTAAGGGGGGATGACGAAAATGTGCACTCCTTTAGTCATCGGGCAAACGCAAGCAAGCAGCGATATTGCTTTCTCCGAAACTCTCAAATGGCCAATCTTTGGTATTTTTCGTTATACGCACTTCTAACAAAATATCGTTCCTACAAACATATATACTTTAGCTATTATGTGATGTATTCAAATAGAACCTCTTCCACAATATATCAATTTAATTAAGAATGAGAGGAGCGTACTGGGTTCAGGACAAAATCAACCACAAATGCTGCTAAACTTCCCAGACTAGAACTAAAATACCACTTTCAGATCAAATCAAGCAGCTGTGTATTACAATAATGTGGCTGTTATGGTTAATATCTGCTATTTACGTCCGAGGAATGGTCGAGAGATTAAACCTCCACCGATGACATTGCGTTGCTTTGTTCGCTTCAAACGCTCGTGGGCAGATTGCTATCTCTGAGCTGAGAACAGTCTGTTAGCGGGAGGTAATTGAAATGTTCAAAGCTAATTTTTGTTGCGTAAACTTTACTGTCTCTTGCAATCTAATACAGAAAGGCTCACACCTGCCACCCACTGCCCGGGCGAGATCAAAAGAACAACTTAAGAGCGAGCATCGAGCCACGGAACAATCAGAGGACAAATGACAGCAGGTCGAACTGTGAACTCGCAGGAATCCATTCATTGTTGAATGAGTTCGCTGTTGTTCTGGGCTTTGTAAATGCGAGATTCCTTTCGGTTTATAATTAGAGGCCCTCGCGAAAATTGTTACTAATTCATCGAACTCGGTCAGTGCTCGTTTACAGAACAGTCACACTGCGTTCACGAGAGCAGGTCAATCGGAGAAAACCCGGCAAATTGTAAACATTACAGTAATAGATGACGTCAGACTTTTCATGCGGGCACTGGGGATTCGATGCGTTTGTGATTGATGCAGTGGCGTAAGGCAGGAAGAGAGAGGCTAAATGAACACCCAGAGCGCTAATAACGTCTAGTTTACAATAATGCTTAAAAAGAATGTCCGAAAACTAATAGTATCGTTGAGTTGAAGAATTACATTTCATTGTACTAGCCAGATGAAGTTTTAAAACAACTAAAAACGAAAAGAGAACTACTAAACACAATTAAAACAAGACAAATGAAATTTTTGGGTCATGTTAAAAGACACAACAGCCAAATAAAAGTAATATTGGAAGGGATAATACATGGTAAAAGAGGCAGAGGCAGACCAAGGCTAACATGGACGAGTAACATAAAAAGATGGACAAGTCAACCTATGACAATCTGCACCATCAAAGCATGAGAAAGAGTGGAATGGCGCTCCATGGTAGCCAACCTTCGATGCGGAGACGGCTCTCAATGATGATGATGATGTACTAGCCCCGGTGGATTCAGATATGAGGGGGGAGCCACTAGTCTACCTCGCTGATATTACTTTCCCATACTTCGTCCATTTTCTCTAAGAAGCATCTGTAGGCGGTTGACAACCTAGGATCAAACTTGCCTTCACCTATCGGCAGTTTCAACACAACAGGATGCCAATGCCTGGGAGTCACGACCCAGGTGGGCCCAACTCCGCACAGTGTCAAGAAAATAAATGAATCAAACCACTTGCTAGACGGGAAGTCCCCTTCTGATGATCAGATTGCTTCCTGCTCGAAAAAAAATTCCTAAAGCGGCGCGGGCGTAATACCGACCACATTACCCCAAAAATCATGTGCTGAAGGTCTGTAAAATTTATGGTCACTAACACCATATTCATCATATATCACCATATATCACCATATATCATGTGTCATAAGAATGACAGGAAACAGCGTAAGGTACAGACTAAGAAACACCGACCTGAGGAAGAAACTAGAAATTGAACCAGCCATCGAATACATAAAGAAACAACAGATAAATTGGTTCAGCCACATAACAAGACAAAAAGAACTAACAATGATCTAAGAGTTTTAAAAAAACGCTACGAAACGCCAGATTAAGAGGAAGACCGAGAAAGAGATGGATAAAGTGAATACTAGTGTCTCTAGGAGGGATAACACCAGAAGAGGCCAACAGAAGAGCAAAGAATCGCAGATTGTTTTCCCCCCTGGACGCCAACGGCAATGGAGGAAGGATAGAGGAAGGAGAAGAGCACCATATTCCCTATACGGCACTAGGCGTGACGGGGTTCTTTACTTTTTTAAATATATATTATAATATATTATATAATTGATATTTAGGGCCATTATAGAATGAGCTATTTTACATAGCGTAAAATGCCACAGTCTTTTATTTATGTTGCAAATTATGAGGCTAAAGGTCAACCTTAACAGGAAGCAAAGATCGTTTGATATATTTTTTAATAAATTTAATACTACCACTCATCACATCCGGATCTCAAGTTCCGACCCAACCGTTCGTTGGGGAGTCATCATCATCATCATCAAGTACCGGGCCTACTGGCGTAGGTGATCATGTCTCTTTGCAACTTTCGATCTCGACAGTTATTTATTATTTCTGTTGTTGACTTTCTGCCAAGCCATTCTCTTAAGCTGTCTGGTATCTATTCTCTTTGCTTCCCTCAATATTCCAGTTGTTCTCTTCTCATTACATGGCCCAAAAAAATGATGTTTGTTTCTTCCAAATATTGGAAATTCGCTCTCTTTTTGCGTTGACTTCTTTCAGAACGTTTTCATTACTCTTCTTGGCTGTCAATGTGATTCTCAACATTCTTCTGTAAAACCATATTTCTACAGACTACATCGATTTTCTTATCTGTTGTCCGATTGTCCCATGATTCACATCCATATGTTAAGAATGGCTCTTCATAACATTTAAGAACTATTTTTCTTGTTTCTATTATCAAAAACAGCCTTGTATCTTCCTAATTTTTTTGAAAAGGAAAGATGATTTTGCCTGAGTCATTTTCCATCTCATCTCTGTTGTACATCTACCATCAGAGGTTAACAAAGTTCCCAAATATTTAAATTCATGTACCTGTTTTAATATTGTTCCACTTGTCTTTATTGTGCACTGAGGTGATGTCTTTTTCTTTCGTCGGAGAGTACCCATCGTCAGTATCATCGTCATTATCATCGACTCTTTCTGTTGCGTTCGCCAGCTTTCACCTCTGGCATAGTCGCTAGAGTCTAGGAACCGAATTTTGCGTGTTAATCCGTTTTTACATGGCAGCCGTGTGCATAGGTGTCCTTCGCCACACAGGCAGATAACTCCAACTGCGGAGATTCTAACATTTTTTGTTATTCGATGAGTAATTGATGTTTCAAGCCGGGCCTCGCTGCTGAGACCAGGGGTGGTTGCCGCAGAGAGTAACCACAAATATAAATCTCAACGGTTACAGCCGGGTAAACTCACAACTTATCTGCCTCGTTACCGGCGTCTTAGCTCGAGACCAACCAGTCACCCATCCTTGATATTATCATCGCTATTATCAATAGCTATTCTCAAAATCATCCCCATTATTATTATCGCCGTTATTAGTATCGCCATTATCATCTCCATTATCATCATCGCCGTTACCCCCATCATCATCATCATCACAATTACCATCATCATCATCGCCATTATTATCATAATCCTCATCGCCATTATCACCATCTCCATCATCATCATCATCATCACCATCAGCATGGCCATACTCATCGCCATTATTATCATAATCCTCATCGCCATTATCACCATCTCCATCATCATCATCACCATCAGCATGGCCATACTCATCGCCATTACTATCATCATCATCATCTTCATCGCCATTATCGTAGCCATTCTCACCATCATCATCGCTATTATCATCATTATCATCGCCAGTATCATCACCAGTATCATCATCATCATCGCATCGCCCGTGCGCTGCCGGGGCCCGAAAGGGAAGTAAAGAATAGCGGCGCTGTACCCTACCAGGCATGTTCGTAAGAGGCGAGAAAGGAGGGTTAGGCATGGGACTGGCTATCCCATACTGTAAAAAAATAAGCCGAAAAAACTTCACAAACATGAACAAGTCAAAGAAAGATAAAGTAAATCCGTCAACCAGGAAAGAGAAGGGCTCTCTGTCTAAGAGATGTATGACGCAATCCGGAGAAAGCCATAAGGAGTCCGGGTTGTCGACTCACCCTTTGTCTACCAGGAAATCATCCAGAATTGGCACCTGGAATGTTCGTACCCTTAACGAACAGGGAAAAGCGGCACAAGTGGCAGCAGAAATGAACAACTACAAGATAGATATTCTGGGAATGTGTGAAACAAGATGGCTGGGAGCGGAGAGAATAAAATTGAATACAGGGGAGATTATTTTATCATCAGGACACCAGGAACCAGGAGCACAACATAGCGAAGGGGTAGCTATAATGCTATCAAAGAATGCACAGAAGACACTAATAGAATGGGAGGCAGTGGGACCAAGACTGGTGAGAGCAACATTTAGAACAACCAAAAACAAAATAAAATTACACATTATACAATGCTATGCACCAACCAACGATAAAGATGACTCAGTTAAAGATGATTTTTATAAACAGCTACAATGCCAGACGGATGCAAGACGAGCCAAGGATATTATAATCTTGATGGGAGACCTAAATGCTAAGGTAGGATCAGACAACAGAGGCTTTGAAGAGATTATGGGAAAACATGGACTTGGAGATATAAACGAGAATGGAGAGATATTTGTGAATTTCTGCGCCCTTAATCAAATGAGCCTAGGAGGAACAATATTCCAACATAAAAGAATACACAAAGCTACATGGGTGTCACCAGATCATAGAACGGAAAATCAAATTGATCACATATGTATTAATAATAAGTTTAAGTCATCCTTACAGGATGTAAAAGTATATAGAGGGGCAGATATAGCTTCTGATCATCATCTTCTGTTAGCCAAACTTAAAATTAAATTAAAAAGGTATACTACAACGAATAAGGGCAGAACGTATTTCAATGTAGGGTTTCTTAAAGAACAAGGAATTAAAGATAAATTCGCAGTCACAATATCAAACAAATACCAAGTCCTCCAACAACTAGAAAATACTATAAATATAGAAGATCATTGGAAACAGGTAAAAATATATGGAAAGAGACATGCGAAGAAACACCGGGGAAAAGAGAACGCCAGAATAAGGCATGGATGACAGCAGAGACCCTGGATAAAATTAAAGAAAGAAAGAACAAGAAAGCAGACATAAATAAAAGCAAAACAAGAAGTAATAAAGCCAAGACACAGGAAGCTTACACAGAGGTGAATAAAGAAGTGAGAAGATGCATTAAAAGGGATAAGAGGAAATATATAGATGAATTAGCTAAAGAGGCAGAAGAAGCAGCAAATAAAGGGAATATGAAAGAACTGTACAACAGCACAAAGAAATTAGGTGGAAAATACAAACAGATCAACGCCTTTATCAAAGATAAGAAAGGAAATCTGCTTAGTAATATAAAGGAACAAATGGAGAGATGGAAGGAGCACTTTGAAGAACTTTTGAACAGACCTGGCTCAAATAATCCTCCAGATATACTACCAGCAGAAGAAGAATTACACGTTAACTGCGGAAAACCAAGCAAAGAAGAAATAATGAAAGCCATCAAACTGTTAAAAGATGGTAAAGCCACAGGACCAGATGAAATTTCTTCGGAAGCCATCAAAGCAGATATTATCACCTCTACCAAGATGTTACATAATCTATTGGATAAAATTTGGGAGAGGGAAGAAATACCTAAAGACTGGAGAGAAGGTTATATGATCAAACTACCAAAGAAAGGAAGTTTACAGGAGTGCACAAATTATAGGGGAATTATGCTACTATCAGTGCCAGGAAAAATATTAGGCAGAATCATTCTGGAGAGACTAAAAGAGGCTATAGAGAAACACTTGAGAGATGAACAAGCAGGTTTTAGGAAGAACAGATCATGTGCTGATCAAATAACTACTCTACGTATAATAGTTGAACAAAGTTTAGAACTAAAATCCCCACTTTATATTGGATTCATAGATTACGAAAAGGCATTTGATAGTTTAGACAGAAGAATGCTTTGGAAGTTGCTGAGTCATTATGGAATCCCCATAAAGTTTATTAACCTGATAAAAACAATGTATGAAGGAACAAAATGTAGTGTGGTGCATGAAGGACAGCTTACAGAAGCATTTGAAATAAGAACAGGAGTAAGGCAAGGATGCCTTCTGTCTCCATTTCTCTTTCTACTGGCCATAGATTGGATTATGAAAATAACTCAAAACAACAGAAATGGGATCCAGTGGTCACTGACCAAACAATTTGATGATTTAGACTTTGCTGATGACATAGCTCTCCTATCACACAGCCACCAACAGATGCAAGATAAAATGAGTATATTAGATGAGAGATCACAACAGCTAGGACTAAAGATTAATAGAGATAAGACCAACATTATGAGAATTAATGCAGTTGGCAATAACCAAATAAAACTAGGAGAAATACCTCTACTAGACGTACAAACTTATATATATCGGGGCAGTAATATAGATAAAGAGGGAGGAACAGAAAACGATACCAAAATAAGGATATCAAAAGCAAGAGGAGCTTTCATTGCACTGGGAAACATATGGAAATCCAAAGAAATTAGGCTAAATACAAAAATACAAATTTTCAACTCCAATGTTAAGTCGGTTCTATTATATGGCTGTGAAACATGGAGAATAACAAAATTGACAATCACGAAGGTACAGACTTTCATTAATGGATGCTTGCGCAGAATAAAGGGATGGAAATGGCAGGACAAAGTCACAAACGTGGAATTATGGAAATGTACCGGTCAAATACCAGTGGATAAAGAAATACAGCGAAGACGATGGCGATGGATAGGACACACACTACGGAAACCAACTGAGAGTATTACACAACAGGCCCTTTTTTGGAATCCCCAGGGGAAAAGACAAAGAGGAAGACCAAGGAATTCTTGGAGAAGACAGATTGAAGCAGAGATGAAGATGATGGGGAAGACATGGAATGATCTTAAAAGAATTGCAAAAAACAGAACGACTTGGCAAGTGTTTGTTGAAGACCTATGCTCCACTGGGAGCTAAAAGGTAGAAGAGATTATATAATTGATATTTAGGGCCATTATAGAATGAGCTATTTTACATAGCGTAAAATGCCACAGTCTTTTATTTATGTTGCAAATTATGAGGCTAAAGGTCAACCTTAACAGGAAGCAAAGATCGTTTGATATATTTTTTAATAAATTTAATACTACCACTCATCACATCCGGATCTCAAGTTCCGACCCAACCGTTCGTTGGGGAGTCATCATCATCATCATCAAGTACCGGGCCTACTGGCGTAGGTGATCATGTCTCTTTGCAACTTTCGATCTCGACAGTTATTTATTATTTCTGTTGTTGACTTTCTGCCAAGCCATTCTCTTAAGCTGTCTGGTATCTATTCTCTTTGCTTCCCTCAGTATTCCAGTTGTTCTCTTCTCATTACATGGCCCAAAAAAATGATGTTTGTTTCTTCCAAATATTGGAAATTCGCTCTCTTTTTGCGTTGACTTCTTTCAGAACGTTTTCATTACTCTTCTTGGCTGTCAATGTGATTCTCAACATTCTTCTGTAAAACCATATTTCTACAGACTACATCGATTTTCTTATCTGTTGTCCGATTGTCCATGATTCACATCCATATGTTAAGAATGGCTCTTCATAACATTTAAGAACTATTTTTCTTGTTTCTATTATCAAAAACAGCCTTGTATCTTCCTAATTTTTTTGAAAAGGAAAGGTGATTTTGCCTGAGTCATTTTCCATCTCATCTCTGTTGTACATCTACCATCAGAGGTTAACAAAGTTCCCAAATATTTAAATTCATGTACCTGTTTTAATATTGTTCCACTTGTCTTTATTGTGCACTGAGGTGATGTCTTTTTCTTTCGTCGGAGAGTACCCATCGTCAGTATCATCGTCATTATCATCGACTCTTTCTGTTGCGTTCGCCAGCTTTCACCTCTGGCATAGTCGCTAGAGTCTAGGAACCGAATTTTGCGTGTTAATCCGTTTTTACATGGCAGCCGTGTGCATAGGTGTCCTTCGCCACACAGGCAGATAACTCCAACTGCGGAGATTCTAACATTTTTTGTTATTCGATGAGTAATTGATGTTTCAAGCCGGGCCTCGCTGCTGAGACCAGGGGTGGTTGCCGCAGAGAGTAACCACAAATATAAATCTCAACGGTTACAGCCGGGTAAACTCACAACTTATCTGCCTCGTTACCGGCGTCTTAGCTCGAGACCAACCAGTCCCCCATCCTTGATATTATCATCGCCATTATCAATAGCTATTCTCAAAATCATCCCCATTATTATTATCGCCGTTATTAGTATCGCCATTATCATCTCCATTATCATCATCGCCGTTACCCCCATCATCATCATCATCACAATTACCATCATCATCATCGCCATTATTATCATAATCCTCATCGCCATTATCACCATCTCCATCATCATCATCATCATCACCATCAGCATGGCCATACTCATCGCCATTATTATCATAATCCTCATCGCCATTATCACCATCTCCATCATCATCATCACCATCAGCATGGCCATACTCATCGCCATTACTATCATCATCATCATCTTCATCGCCATTATCGTAGCCATTCTCACCATCATCATCGCTATTATCATCATTATAATCGCCAGTATCATCACCAGTATCATCATCATCATCGCCATTATCATCGTCATCATCATAGCCATCATAATCGCCATCATCATCATGCATTACATTCCTATTCAACTCCTCCATATCTACTCACTAACTCAAGGCTTATCGTGGCTTTCTGGAAAAAATGAGAAAGACCATTTTCCGTTTCTTTTCTTCTTATCAGAGACTATACTAGTCGGTTTTTGTAGAAATGTTCACTACACTTGAAATCATCTGCCTACCACCGTAGAGTAGACAAGATAACCAGTAACAGCTTGCGGTCGCTCCAAAAGCTTCACCCACCATCTGCTCCCGATGCTTGTCGTATCCCACTTGACTGCGGAAAATGGCGGGCAGTCTACACAACTATTCTAATTTGTTCAAATTGTCCGTTAGACCAGCGGAGGGTACGAGACGTCCTGCTAGTGCGATACTAAGATTATCAAGTTTTCACTATGCGGTAACTACGACCTTCCTCATCGCGTTAACTTGTCTGTTCTGACGTAAACAGTATCTATCAACTTCTGGCAAAGTATGACGTACGGTTTTGATCAGCTTGGGATTTCTGACCTCTTCCTATCCTTACCTTTCATCCGTTTAGTAGGCATGGATGCCTTGTGTAGTAAGGTTATGACAACGCCACGATATCCTTTCAGTCTGACACAGCCATCTTTAGCATGGATGAGTAGATTTGCTACAAATGTTTGCCTCGACAGCGGCCATTTTTGGCCCACTCTTTTGGAATTTAACTGTCAAGGGTTCTTTAACGTGCGCCATTGCACACGGGATCTCCTGTTTCTTTTGCCGTTTTCCGAGAGGGCTAGACATCAGATCTCACTACCCAGAGCGGACTAGACATCGGATTTCACTACCCAGAGAGGACTAGACATCGGATCTCACTACCCAGCAAGGGCTAGACATCGGATCTCACTACCCAGAGAGGACTAGACATCGGATCTCACTACCCAGAGAGGGCTAGACATCGGATCTCACTACCCAAAGAGGGCTAGACATCGGATCTCACTACCCAGAGAGGGCTAGACATCGGATTTCACTACCCAGAGAGAGCTAGACATCGGATCTCACTACCCAGAGAGAGCCAGTCATCGGATCTCACTACCCAGGAAGGGCTAGACATCGGATCTCACTACCCAGAGAGGGCTAGACATCGGATCTCACTACCCAGAGAGGACTAGATATCATATCTCACTACACAGAGAGGTCTAGACATCGGATCTCACCACAGAGAGTGGGCTAGACATCGGATCTCACTACGCAGAGAGGGCTAGACATCGAATCTCACTGCACAGAGAGGGCTAGACATCGGATCTCACTGCACAGAGAGGGCTAGACATCGGATCTCACTACACAGAGAGGCCTAGACATTTAATCTCACTACCCAGAGAGGATTAGCCATCTGATCTCACTACCCAGAGATAACTAGACATCGGATTTCACTACCCAGAGAGGACTAGACATCGGATGTCACTACCCAGAGAGGACTAGACATCGGATCTCACTACCCAGAGAGAACTAGACATCGGATCTCACTACCCAGAGAGGGCTAGACATCGGATCTCACTACCCAGAGAGGACTAGATATCATATCTCACTACACAGAGAGGTCTAGACATCGGATCTCACCACAGAGAGAGGGCTAGACATCGGATCTCACTGCACAGAGAGGGCTAGACATCGGATCTCACTACACAGAGAGGCCTAGACATTTAATCTCACTACCCAGAGAGGATTAGCCATCTGATCTCACTACCCAGAGATAACTAGACATCGGATTTCACTACCCAGAGAGGACTAGACATCGGATGTCACTACCCAGAGAGGACTAGACATCGGATCTCACTACCCAGAGAGAACTAGACATCGGATCTCACTACCCAGAGAGGATAGACATCGGATCTCACTACCCAGAGAGGACTAGACATCGGATCTCACTACTCAGAGAGGACTAGACATCGAATCTCACTACCCAGAGACCAGGGAGGAGTAATGCCATGAAGATACAGTGGATTCGATTTTTGAAAAATGTCCGCCCCTCTAGTGGGGATCGAACTCAGAACTTTCTTGTCCAGAGGTCGACGTCTTACCTCTAGACCACCCAGTCCCACGGTCGTTGACATAGAGTAGGTTACCCTTTGCGTCCCTTTATCAACAGGTAATCAAGAAAGGAAAAATCATCCAACATCAACGAGCTATTATTTGCAGATGACCAATGCCTAATATATGAGGATGAAAACCTGCTACAACAACATATAACGTCTCTAGATAAAAGCTGCACAAACTACAGTTTGAAAATTAACACAGCAAAAACAGAGGCTATGAGAATAAGCAAATTAAGACACCCATTAAACATTAAGATCAAAGATAAAGAAATAAAACAAGTAGAGGAATTCAAATATTTGGGCACAATGTTCACAGAAGATGGAAAACTAGACAGAGAAATTGACATGAGAATACAAAAAGCAAATGCTGTCACATACCAGCTTTCACCATTGCTAAAACATCCAAACATTTCTATGCCAGCTAAACAACAAATGATAAATAGCATCTTCATACCAACTTTGTGCTATGAAAGTCAAACATGGACCCTTTCTAAATCACAATTAAGAAAGACAATACATGTGTGATGCTATGCTTGAGAAAAGTAACAAACAACACAAGAAGAGATAGAATACCAAATGAAACCATAAGAAAAATGGTAGGAACAAAACCCTGCCAAGAATATATAGAACAACAACAACTTAAATGGTTTGGCCACCTGGTCAGAATGAACCCTTATCAATCACCATCAAGGGCGTTCTTCTCGAGAATGCATGGAAAAAGACCAAGAGGAAGACCCAGAAGAAGATGGATAGATGCAGTGACAGAGACATGTAACAACAAAGGAAAGTCACTAATTCAGACAGTTCGAGCAGCTCAAGAACGACAAACAATATAAAGCACGACACCTTTTAGGTATCAGTGAAAGAGAAAAGAAGAAAGAGGACAAGAAAACGCGAAGGATTAACCCGTAGTATAAGAAACATAGAAATACGTGGAGCACTAATCTACTGTGACTGCAACAAAACCTCACATTAGGAGGTTGTAGGTGGAAAACAACCTTGGTCGGTATAAACATCCATAGACTCCTCACTTGTTCTGTTCATGCAATCAGTTTCACTGCAGTCGGGAAACTACCATATCCGCTCCACTCATGACACAGGTCCAGCCAATGAACGTTGGCAAATTCTGATGACAAGATCAACTACTGTATCTTTTGATCAAGTTAGGTTCCCACATTATAAAGTCAGCAATCAGTTTTTACTCGAAAGGAAATTGAAGCAAAACACTTAACAGTATTTTCAGCCCGTAATTTATTAAAACAATCGGCATTTTCCGGATGCATCATGAAAAGAGGAAAGTTGGAATACATGGTTACATCCTCGTCATCATCATGTGCCATACCGGTTGGCGTAGGCGATTATGTCCCTCCACAATCTTCTATCCGCAGTGCATCATATAAGTTCTGTTGTTGACTGTTTTCCATGCCATGACACCAATCTATCCAGTATTTTCTCTCTTTGTCGTCCGCGATCTCTCTTCCCTTTTATTTCGCCAGTTGTAACCAAGTATTCCAACTTTCCTCTTCTCATGATGTGCCCGAAAAATGTTGACTGTTTCTTTCTGATGTTTTTTAGGAGCTGCCTTTTTGTGTTGGCCTCTTAGAGAACTTCCTCATTGGTCTTTTTCGCTGTCCATGGAACTTTCAACATTCTTCTGAGAAATCCCATCATCTTCTTTTCATTTGTTTGTCTACTGTCCATGATTCGCTTCCATAGGTCAGAATTGGTTCGACTTGATCTCTACTTGGTTACAACTGACAAAATATAGGGAAAGAGAGATAACGAACGACAAAGAGAGAAAACAGTGGATAGCGCATTGGCATGTTATGGAAATAAGCCAACAACAGAATTGATCATTGTGGAAAGACATGACCTGGCAACTTTAACTGTTAGTCAGTCGTAAATTGACAGGCTGGAGAAAATACAGAATGAAGCAATGAGCATTATCTTGGGATGTACGAGTGACACTCCATGTATAGCAATGAGGTATCTTCTTGAATTACCAACCATGGGTGACAGGATCAAGATTTGGAGTGCACAAGTATACCAGAAGATAAGTGCAGATAAAGAGCATCCATTGCATCATGAGTTCAACACAGGGAAAGGTGTCAGGCTTAACAGAGACAAATCATAGGTGGGCCGAGCAGAAGATGTCATCAAACAGGTCTGTGGGCTTACCATTATCAACGCTGGCGAGGAATGGATACCGGTGCCTACGTCATTCAGGGGCACATTCTTGTGTATTGTCACACTGGTCAGGAAAAGTAGGGAACAGAACCCGGTCGTGATCAATGCGGAGGTCAGCGGTCTCATCTGGGATAACACCGATAAGAAAGATGCAGTCATCTATACAGACGGATCTGTAATACGACACCGAAGAAGTGCATGGGCATTTACAGCTTGCTCGACATGCAGATCTCACAATCACTGCAAGGAAGACCGTGGTGCATACGTTATGACCACGAGTAGCATGACGATGGAGGTGATGGCAGTGACCAAAGCATTCATCTGGTTAGAGTCACAAGACTTCACCCACGCCTGCACACTAAGTGATTCGATGCATATGATAAGAAAAGTGGAGGTGGGCTCTGTACGTTTGCAATGGGTAGAGTCATTGCAGAAGTAAAAAAATACGTAAGGTCACCTTTGTCTACGCCCAAGGACCTGCGGGAGATGAAAAGCGGACAGGTTGGCTAGCTGTGCTATTATTGAGAACGGTCAACCAATGGAACGGGCGTACATCATCAATGCCCTCCGAGGTGTGGGAAGGGCACAGGACTTAGACAACCATGAGTCCACGTTACTCCTTCGGATGAAAGAGATGAGAGTTAAAATGGGCACAGCCAGAAACGAGAAACTTAGTGGGCGTGAAAGAAGACTTACCCACCAACACAGAACTGGAGTCGTCAGTCGCTGGACAACGCAAGACTTGCTGAGGAAGGGATCTGAGCACCTATGGATATGTTTGGAGTGCAATGATGATGACCTGCAAATAACTCAATGATCGCCTACACCAACCGGTATGGTACATGATGATGAATTTATTGTATGCCGCGGTTGATTCAGTTCAATTATTTTTCATTCTTTTTCATCATGATTGCTCAATACACATTATTCGAAAAACTCGACAGACCTTGTTCCAATCATTTCACTATTTTTAAAAATAAATTGTCTACAAAATGTGCAATCATTTCAGCCGCCAAAAGTGCACTAATTTATTTATGTTCCCCAGTACAATTATTTCGGGAGGTGCCCCACGAGTTAAAAAGTTCCGGGTAAGCTTCCAATTCCTCGCGCTCGCCTCGGTGTGGATGTAATTGAATAAGACACAGGAAGTCGACATTTGAACATGCGCAGCCAGGACAAAATACAGCTTTCTGTCTTGGCTGTCCGCTGATAATTTCCCAGAGCGTCCATAATTTGTATTTATCTTTAAAAAAAAAATACTTTTGCATTCATCATCATCAAGTACCGTGCCTGCTGACGTGGGTGATCATGTCTCTCCACAACTTTTGATCGTGACAGTTATTTATCATTTCTGTTGTTGATCTCTGGCCTAGCAATTCTCGTCTAGTGTCTTTTCTATTTGCTTCTCTCTATCTCTTCGTCCCTCAATTTTCCCAGTTTGTACAACATATTCCAGCTGTTCCCTTCTCATTACATAACTAAAAAAAAGATCATTGTTTCTTCCTAATGTTGGATATTAGTTCTCTTTTTGCTTCAGCCTCTTTCAGAACGTTTTCATTACTCTTCTTAGCTGTTCATGGTATTCGTTACATTCTTCTACAATAGAAGTTACGTCGATTGTCTTCTTTTGCCTTCCGTAGGTTTGTTTACGGTTGACTCCGCTAGCCTTTGACAAATAAAGTCTCACTCACAAGGCAGTGGCAAACTTTTATATTACACACACATTATTTTTACTTTAGTTAGTGGGTCAATTAATCCGTTACTTAGTCAGTAAGTTAGTTTGTAAGTTTTTTTGTCAGTTAGTTACTCAGTCAGTCAATTATTCAGTCTGTCAATTAACTAATTATTAAGTTAGCTAATTAGTTTCGTTTAATTTAGTTAGTTCGCTAATTAATAGATAATATAGTTTAGTTTAGTTTTACTTGGTTTAGTTAGTTTAAAACTTTCCGTGTTGTTTTAATTCACAGTTAGGTCTTGTATGTTAGTTACGGTTAATGTAATTTCACTAGTTATTTTACTTTAGTTTGTTTAATTAGTTAACGCGTTAGCTTAGTTAGCTAGTTAGTTTTCTTTGTTTAATTAGTTAGCTATCTCGTTAGCTTAGTTAGCTAGTTAGTTTACTTTTCTTTGTTTAATTAGTTAGTTAACTCGTTAGCTTCGTTAGCTAGTTAGTGTACTTTTCTTTGTTAATTAGTTAGTTAACTCGGTAGCTTAGTTAGCTAGTTAGTGTACTTTTCTTTGTTTAATTAGTTAGTTATCTGGTTAGCTTACTTAGCTAGTTAGCTTACTTTAGTTTCGTTTAATTAGTTAGTTAACTCGTTAGCTTAGTTAGCTAGTTAGTGTACTTTTCTTTGTTTAATTAGTTAGTTAACTCGGTAGCTTAGTTAGCTAGGTGGTTTTCTTTGTTTAATTAGTTAGTTATCTGGTTAGCTTACTTAGCTAGTTAGCTTACTTTAGTTTCGTTTAATTAGTTAGTTAACTCGTTAGCTTAGTTAGCTAGTTAGTTTTCTTTCTTTAATTAGTTAGTTATCACGTTAGCTTAGTTAGCTAGTTAGTTTACTTTTCTTTGTTTAAATAGTTAGTTAACTCGTTAGCTTAGTTAGCTAGTTAGTTTTGTTTTGTTTAAAATAGTTAGTTAACTCGTTAGCTTAGTTAGCTAGTTAGTTTTTTTTTGCTTAAAATAGTTAGTTAACTCGTTAGCTTAGTTAGCTAGTTAGTTTTTTTTTTGTTTAAAATAGTTAGTTAACTCGTTAGCTTAGTTAGCTAGTCAGTTTACTTTAGTTTGTTTAATTAGTTAGTTAACTCGTTAGCTTAGTTAGCTAGTTAGTTTACTTTAGTTTGTTTAATTAGTTAGTTAACTCGTTAGCTTAGTTAGCTAGTTAGTTTACTTTAGTTTGTTTAATTAGTTAGTTAACTCGTTAGCTTAGTTAGCTAGTTAGTTTACTTTAGTTTGTTTAATTAGTTAGTTAACTCGTTAGCTTAGTTAGCTACTCAGTTTACTTTAGTTTGTTTAATTAGTTAGTTAACTCGTTAGCTTAGTTAGCTAGTTAGTTTACTTTAGTTTGTTTAATTAGTTAGTTAACTCGTTAGCTTAGTTAGCTAGTTAGTTTACTTTAGTTTGTTTAATTAGTTAGTTAACTCGTTAGCTTAGTTAGCTAGTTAAGTAGTTTAGTTCATAATCATCATCTGGGAGCCGCGATAGTTGAGTGGTTAGTGAACTGGACTACAATGGACAAGAGGTAGGGTTCGATTCCAACCGACGGCTTCGGGTTCACCCAGCCTTTAATGGGTACCGGATTTTTTTCTGGGAAAGTAAAGCGGCACGGGCGTAATACCGACCACATTACCCCAAAAACCATGTGCCGAAGGTCTGTAAAATTTATGGCAACTCTCACCAAATTCCCTATACGCCACTTGGCGTGACGGGGATACTTTACTTTTTTTTATTTTTTTGTAATCATCATTTAGTGCCGTCTCCGAATTGAAGATACTATGGTTACCATGGAACACATTATGTTGTCTCTTGATTTGATAGTGAGGGTTAGTCAGTCAGTTAGTTAATTATCTAATTAATTAGTTAGTTGTCCAGTTATGTCTTGTATGTAAGTTACTGTTGGAGTCATCTAGCTAGTTAGCTAGTTAGTTATATTAGTCTAGTTAATTAGCTCGTTTTGTTAATTAGCTAGTTGCCTTGGTTATTTAGATTAGTTAGTTATCAAGTTAGTTAGTTTTGTTAGTTCCTTAGTTAATTAATTAGTTTGTTAGTTATTTAGTTAGTGTGTTAGCTAGACAACTTAAGTAACTAGTTAGTTAAGCTTAGTTAATTGGTTTAATTTTTATTAATTAGCTGGTTGTCTTTGTTAACTTAGTTAGTTATCTAGTTCATTAGTTTGATTAGTTTTCTAGTTAGTTAATTAGTTCGTTAGTTCATCAGTCTGTCAGTTAGTTAGGTAATTAATTATCTAATTAATTAAGTATCTAATTATTAATCAGTTAATTAGATAATTATTTAGTTAGTTAGTTAGTTAGCTAGTTAGTTAATTAGTTAGTTAGTTTTAGGTAGTTAGTTAATTAGCTAATTGGTTATTTAATTAGTCAGTTAATTAGTTAGTTAATTAGTTAGTTAGTTCCTGTCGAAGAGAAGACGACACGAGGGACAGATATTATTTATAACTCTTTATGTCTGGTGCGTCACTACTATGTTCTGTGATCTGTTCTTCAGCACATTGTTAAAAAAAAAAAAAAATTTTTTTCAGCATTTTTCCATTACTGGTGTCTGCCGCTAGGACTTCTAGTTGAATCCTCTTTAGTAATTGTTCTTCTTTAGTAATTGTTCTTCTTTAGTAATTGTTCTTCGTAAACTTTATTTTATCTTCACTATTTCCTTTTGCTACCCGGTTCTTTAACTAAAAATGTAAAAAAAAAAAAAGTTATTTTTAAAAGAAAATTAACCAGAAAATATAGAAATAATTTGTTGGTGTGTTAGCTCGACGACTTTCATTCATCGTACGCCCTTAGGGAGGTATTATCTGGGAACTCAAACGTTTGTTTACAGCAGGCTGTGATATCTGTGATTTCGGCCTTACACATAATCGTGGAAGGGAGCCGCGATAGCTCAGTGGTTAGTGAACTGGACTACCACGGACAAGGGGTAGGGTTCGATCCCAACCGACGGCTTCCGGGTTCACCCAGCCTTAAATGGGTACCGGATTTTTTTCTGGGAAAGTAAAGCAGCACGGGTGTAATACTGACCACACATTACCCCAAAAATCATGTGCTGAAGGTCTGTAAAATATAGGGTCACTAACACCATATTTCCCTATACGCCACTTGGCGTGACGGGGGTACTTTACTTAACTTTTTTTTACATAATCGTGGTGTTTTTGTGCATTGGTTTGCTTGCAATCTTTGATTCCTACACGGTTTTCCCAATCCGAATTTCTTCTTCATTTCTCTTTTCACTGATACCAAAAGGTGTCGTGGTTTATATCATTTGTAGTTCTTGAGCTGCTCGATCTGTCTGAATTAGTGATTTCGCTTTGTTGTTACATGTCTCTGTCACTGCATCTAATCATCTTCTTCTGGGTCTTCCTCTTGGTCTTTTTCCATGCATTCTCGAGAAAACGCCCTTGATGGTGATTGGTGAGGATTCATTCTGACCAGGTGGCCCAACCATTTAAGTTGTTGTTGTTCTATATATTCTTGGCAGGGTTTTGTTCCTACCATTTTTCTTATGGTTTCATTTGGTATTCTATCTCTTCTTGTTATTGAGTTATTGAGTTATTTGCGGGTCATCATCATTGCACTCCGAACATGTCCGTAGGTGCTCAGACCCCCTCCTCAGCAATTCCTTCAGTGTCCAGCGATTGACGACTCCAGTTCTACGTTGGTTGATAAGTCTTCTTACACGCCCACTAAGTTTCGCATTTCTGACTGTGCCCACCTTAACTCCCATTTCTATCATCCGAAGAAGTGACGTGTATCTGTGAGTAGTATAGCAGGGTCCAATTGACCCGTATTTAGGTGCTAAATTAACAAAGATATATAGTAGGTGCGCGGCGCACCTAATGTACCGTAGGTGCAGGGGGAGTTAACTGTGACATTTCGTGTCGGGATGTTGACCGCTAGTCCCGGTGACCCGGAAGTGACCTGTTTATGTCTGGTGTAGGCTGACTTTGGAGTTCTTGATCGACAGTGATAGGTTAGTAGATTATACAACATCAATGAAAAACATCTCTAGTCTCAGTGACTCCGGAAGTGACCTGTTTATGTCTAGTGTGAGTTGCGACACTAGACAACCATGAGAGACAGGGGGAGTTAATCATTTTAAAAATTCCGAGTTATTAAAAAAAGTCTCCCACCGGATTTCGAACACGGGGTCTACGGCGTGCCAGACCAGATACTTAGCACTATGCTACAGGCGACCACAGAATTAGAGGCTGAATGAAACAGGTGAGTCGTGACGCTTTTGTTGGTGCTCGACAGCTATCTTGGCTATGGACACCAGTCGGGTGACCGCTTATCTCGAGTGGTCGGGTGACCGCTTATCTCGTGGGGGGCTTATCTCAAGTGGGTGAGCGGGGCTTATCTCACGCGTGGCGTCGGGTGACCTCTCGTGGTGGGGGCGGCGGTGGTGTTGTGAAGGGGTGGAGTTGTGAAGGGGTGGTGCCATAACTTTCATAAATCTATTATATTCTTTCTTTATGCTTTTAGGCAATAAAAACAGTGACTTTCAAAACAGTTTTATTTAAGATAAAAACTTCCTTTAGAATTAAAGGTAACAGCTTAGGCCGTTACACATGCTACACGAAGCTACGTTAATGAACTTAGTAACTACACGCCAAACGCGAAACACCGCGTTAATAACGTTAAGCGAGATCAAAGAACCCGGTTCCCGTTAGACGGGCCGCGAGATCAAAGAGCCCGGTGAGTACTTACTTCCGGTTAGACGGTCCGCGAGAGCAAAGAATCCGCCACCCGCGTGGAAATCAAAGGATTATCTAGTGTTTACTCTTGACCACACTAATAAATTTAGGGGTGGGATGGGTTGGTGGGGGAAAGTGGGGACTCATGAAAGTAGGGTGACAAAGCTTTTACATTCTTTCTTTGTATGGTCGCTCAAATGTCTTGACCAAGATAACTTATTCAAGACAACTTTTAATGTGTAGCTAGCATTTTTTTTACAACTAAAGGTAACAACTTAGGCCGTTACACATGCCTTGCTATAGACAGGAGGGTGTGCTAATGACTTTAACAGCTAAATGGTAGATGAACATTAAAGGCTAACTTGAGAGTCGTGGTGAGCTCTCGGCGCCATGGTCGGGGTGAGCTCTCGCAGTGGGGGACTTGTTATGATCAAAGACCCTATTTCTCTGTGAAATTTCTCACTTGGGTAACTTAAGCTGGCCTAGCCGTCTAACAGAGAGACAGTAAATTAATGTACTTTTGATATTCTATTACTGTTGTGTTTTTTGTAGTTGTTGTAGTAGTAGAAGTAGTGGCAGTAGTAGTTAAAGTCGTTGTTGAGGTTGTACAACTAGTGCGACTTGTATTTTGTAGAGTTATAACAGACAAGTGGGGGCTTTGCCTTTTTTTTCATGTATAGTAGAGAGATGGTAGAGTCTTATATTTATTTTTATGCATGACAACTTTAATGTGTCTATAAAATTTATTTTGAAATTAATGGAAACATACAACTTACTCAGGGCAGGTCAAATGGACCCTGCTATACTACTTCTGTGTTTGTCGAAGTCCTGTGCTCCTCCCACATCTCGGAGGGCATTGATAATGTCCGCCCGATCCATTGGATGCCCGTCCCCAACGACAGCTAGCCAAACCTGTCCGCTCTTTCATTTCCCCGTACTCCCGAATGTCCAGGGACATAGACAAAGGTGACCTTACGTATTTTGGATTTCTGAAATGACTCTACCCATTGCATGCTTACGGAGCTCTTAAAAAACATCAGAAAGAAGCAATCAAAATTGTTTGGGCACATCATGAGAAGAGGAATGTTGGAATACTTGATTGCAACTGGCAAAATAAAAGAAAAGAGAGATCGCGGACGACAAAGAGAGAAAATACTGGATAGCTTGGTTTCATGGCATGGAAAACAGTCAACAACAGAACTGATACGATGCACTGTGGATAGAAGATTGCGGAAAGACATGATCGCCAACGCCAACATGTACGGCACATGATGATAATGATGAATGAGAAAAGAACAACTGGAATTTATTGTAACAACTGGGAAAATTGAGGGAGGAAGAAATAGAGGGAAGTAAAGTACCAGATAACAAAATAAAACCAGAAATAAGTGAGGAACAATGTGGATTTGCAGAAGGAAAGGGCACCAATAATGCAATATACATCTTAAGAACATTGATAGAAAGATCTATGGAGGTAAAGAAAGATCTATATATGTGCTTTATAGACTACACGAAAGCATTTGACGAAGTAAAGCATGTGGAAATAATAAATATGCTGGAGAAATTAAACATTGATGGCAAGGACCTGCGAATCATAAAAAACATGTACTGGCAACAAACAGCAGCAATACGAATTAACAACCAAACAGGACAATTTCAACTTATAAAACAAGGAGTCAGACAAGGCTGTGTTCTGTCGCCGGATTTGTTTTCACTTTACAGCGAACATAATATGAGATCAATAGTAGACAAAAAAGGAATTGAAGTCAACGGTCACAACATAAATAATTTGCGATATGTGGATGACACAGTCTTAATAGCGGAGACGGAGAATGAACTACAAGAAATGATAGACATAATAGTAAAAGAAAGCATCAAGAAAGGTCTCAGTCTGAGTAGTAAGAAAACAGAAGTAATGGTCATATCGAAGAAACAATCATCACCAGCATGCAGCATAAAAATAAACAGGACAAATTTGAAACAAGTGCAACGCGTCAAATACAATATTACACAATATTAACATCGGATGGAAGATGCACCACGGAAATAAAAAGTAGAATAGCTCAGGCCAAAATAGCATATCAGAAAATGAAAAATATCTTATGCAACAGATCTATGTCAATAGAAATGAGAAAGAGAGTTCATCGGTGCTATATAGAACTAATTCTGACCTATGGAAGGGAATCATGGACAGTAGACAATCACATGAAAAGACGATTAGAGGCCACAAAGATAGGACTTCTCAGAAGAATGTTGAACGTTCCCTGGACAGCTAAAAAGACCAATGAGGAAGTTCTCAAAGAGGCCAACACAAAAAGGCAGCTCGTAAAAAACAGCAAAAAGAAACAATCACAATTTTTCGGGCACATCATGAGATGAGGAAAGTTGGAATACTTGGTTACAACTGGCAAAATAAAAGGAAAGAGAGATCGCGGACGACAAAGAGAGAAAATACTGGATAGCTTGGTTTCATGGCATGGAAGGCAGTCAACAACTGAACTGATACGATGCACTTTCGGTAGAAGATTGTGGAAGGACATGATCGCCTACGCCAACCGGTATGGTACATGATGACAGTACCAGATAACTTAATAGAATTGCTAAGCAGAAGGTCAACAACAGAAATGATAAATAATTGACGAGATCGAAAGTTGTGCAAAGACATGACCACCTACGCCAGCTGACTCAGTACTTGATGATGGTGATGGTAGCTAAATTGTGTACGTTTTATGTGTTGGCTGCTCGTGGGCTTAAACCACTTCTATCAAATACAAATTTTACGAATGAGTGGAATGTGGGTGCGGTACCACTTCATCAATAAACACTGAAAATTTAAAAAGAATGTAACTAAAATGCCACTTTCTGATTAAATTAAACTGTTGTGATCATGATAATAAAATACGGTTACGGACGATGGTCATACGTTGGACATGTGATGAGAAGAGATAATAATCGAATAGCAAAGCAAGCCCTCATATGGGAAACAACAGGTAAAAGAAAAAGAGGAAGACCCAGGGAGACACTGAGAAGAACATTGATGAGAGAGGCAAGAGCAGCAGGAATCGGCTCCCTCAATGAGATAGAACTGCTTGCACAGAACAGAGACAGATGGCGAGATTTGATAAAATATCTTTAAAAGAAAACTGCTAGAACAAAAATTCATATAGGAGAAGGTGTATCTTGGTCTACGCCCTATGGGCCGGTTACGGCTCGAAAGGTCAATAGATAGATAGATGGACGGCCCCGGTATCACTGCAAACGAATTAAAATCCATAATTGCTCAACCGTTAGTGCAATCATCCGAATTGCTATCTCATCTCCCAAACAAAGAAAGATATATTCCTGTTGTCCCCATCATGGCAGTCTCAGCAATATATGACAGGGAACAATTAATATACCAGATTAAAGGCATCCAGTTTCACTTGTTGGCCCCCAGGTCTTGCTTTCCCAACTTAATTATTTGTCTTTCATTGTGTTTTTAACCTTATCGATAGTTTTATCTTCCGGAGGTGACTTCCAGTAAATTGGCCCAATCTGCCAGAGACTTGTCCAAATATTTTCTCACGTTTTCCCCCCATTTCCCCGGTAATGTCTGCCATCAATTGTTTTTTGTCCCGGCTACAAAAATAACAGTGGAATTAATGGTTGTTTTGAAAGCGGCAGCAGTAATTATGTAGTTCGGCATAAACAGATGAATAGAAGTGGAGTAAAAGTTGAATAAAAGCTAGGATTTTTCTTTAAAAAAAAAGGATTAAATAAAATTAAAAGAGAGAGAAAGAGAGTCCCACCAAAGTGGCGTATAGAGAATATTGTGTTAGTGACCATCATTGTTATAGAACTTCAGGACATGATTTTTGAAGTAGTGTGGTCGGTATTAAGCCCCTGCAGATTTACTTTCACAGAGAAAAAAATCCGGTGCCCATTTAAGGCTGGGTGAACCTGTCGATCAGGATCGAACCAGACCTCTTGTTCTTTGTAGTCTAGTTCGCTAACCACTGAGCCATCGCGGCTTCCCAGGATTTTTTAGGCCAGGGATCTAAACATTGAAATAATCTACACTTGAAGGTGGGGCGGTGGTGGGAGGATGGGAGTGGTGGTGGTGGGAGCGTCGGGGTGGTGGTGGTGGGAGGGTGGTAGTGGTGGTGGTGGGAGGGTGGGGGTGGTGGTGGTGGGAGCGTCGGGGTGGTGGTGGTGGGAGGGTGGGGGTGGTGGTGGTGGGAGGGTGGGGGTGGTGGTGGTGGGAGCGTCGGGGTGGTGGTGGTGGGAGGGTGGTAGTGGTGGTGGTGGGAGGATGGGAGTGGTGGTGGTGGGAGCGTCGGGGTGGTGGTGGTGGGAGGGTGGGGGTGGTGGTGGTGGGAGCGTCGGGGTGGTGGTGGTGGGAGGGTGGGGGTGGTGGTGGTGGGAGGATGGGAGTGGTGCTGGTGGGAGCGTCGGGGTGGTGGTGGTGGGAGGGTGGTAGTGGTGGTGGTGGGAGGATGGGAGTGGTGGTGGTGGGAGCGTCGGGGTGGTGGTGGTGGGAGGGTGGGGGTGGTGGTGGTGGGAGGGTGGGGGTGGTGGTGGGAGGGTGGTAGTGGTGGTGGTGGGAGGGTGGCGTGGTGGCGGGAGGGTGGGGTGGTGGTGGTAGTGGGAGGGTGAGAGTGGTGGTGGTAGTAGGAGGGTGAGAGTGGTGGTGGTTGGAGAGTGGGGGTGGTGGTGGGAGTGTGGGGGTGGTGGTGGGAGGGTGGGAGTGGTGGTGGTGGTGGGAGCGTGGGGGTGTAGTTTTCACTACTTCGTCTCCTTCTTCGGGTTCGCTCGGTAATTGAGTGGGCGAGAATGTGTTGTTGCGAAACATGGACATTAGACCAAAAAAAAATACAACCATAAATTATGTCTTTGAGATGTGGATTTATAGAAGAACCTGGAGTCTGTAGAAATGTGGTTTTACAGACGAATATTGAGAATACCATGGACAGCTAAGAAGAGTAATGAAAATGTTCTGAGAGAGGTCTAAGCAAAAAGAGAGCAAATTTCCATTATTAGGAAGAAACAATCATCATTTTTTTTGGCCATGTAATGAGAAGAGAACAACTATAATATATTGTGACATCTGGGAAAGTTGATGGACGAAAAGACAGAGGGAATCAAAGAGAAAATATACCAGACAGCTTAAGAGAACGGCTTGGCAGAAGGTCAACAAAAGAAATGATAAATAACTGTCGTGATCGAAAGTTGTGGAGAGACATGATCACCCACTTTAGCAGGCACGGTACTTGATGGTGATGATGATGATTATATTTTACCTCTAAAAATTGAGGAACGAGAAGATAGAATGAAACAAAGAGAAAATATTACAGACAGCTTAAGAGATTAGCTTGGCAGAAGGTCAACAACAGAAATGCTACATAACTGTCGAGATAGAAGGTTGTGGAGAGACATGATCACCTACGCCAACAGGCACGGTAGTTGATGATGACGATATATTTTACAATTTAGAAGTCCCCGGACACATCTGGTTAGGCTAGCGAGCACATATGGGTGATAACTCACGTGCTAAGACACTGATTCAAGTCTCGCACTTTACCGTTACATTTATTTTACATTTAGATAATATCAAAGTTGAAGAGAAGTTATATCTTAAATTAAAATAATATTTAATTAACATTAACAGTTGCGAGAATACCAGACCCAAGGGTTGACCAAGAAAAAGATGGATTGATGGAATATTAGAAACACTAGGAAAAATAACATCAGGAGAGGCCAACAGAAGAACAAAGACTGCAAATTATATCTACCCTCCTAGCTTGAAAGGCAAATGAAGAAGGAATGAAGAGGAAGAAAAGAAGAAATAACATTTCAATTGAACAAAAGTTATAACTTTCATTTAAATAACATCTAAGCTGAACAAAAGTTATATCTTTCATTTCATCATCATCATCGAGTGCCATCTCCGTAACGAAGGTTGGCTACCATGGAGCGCCATTCTGCTCTGTCTCTTGCTTTGATGGTGCAGGTTGTCATAGGCTGGTTTGTCCATTATTTGATATTATTCGTCCATGTTAGTCTTGGTCTGTCTCTGCCCCTTTTACCTTGTATTTTCCCCTCCAGGATTACTTTTAGTAGGCTGTTGTGTCTTTTAACATGACCTCAAATCGCATTTGTCTTGTTTGAATTGTGTTTAGTAGTTTTCTTTTCATTTTTAGTTGTTTTAAGACTTCGTCGTTTGTTTTCTTTTCCTTCCATCCAATTCTACCTATTCTTCTATATATCCACATTTCAAAGGCTTCAATTTTCTGTTCTGTTTTCTTGTCTAATGTTCCTGTTTATGCACCATATAGGAATATTGAGAAAATGTAACATTTTGCTATTCTTAGTTTTAGCCCTGGTGTTATTTGTTTTGATGTTAGTATGTTCTTCATAACATTAAAATTACTTTTTGCCATTCCTATTCTTTTGTTTATTTCAGTTGTACATTTTCCATCACTGGTTATAGTATGTCCAAGGTAATTGTAGTTCTGAACTGTCTCCAGGTCTATTCCTTCAGTTTTGATATCCACTTGTGGGTTTTGAGTATTTTCTTTGTTTATGATCATAGTTTCATAGTTTAAGATCATCTTTCATTTAAATAACATTTCAGTTGAACAAAAGTTATATCTTTCATTTAAATAACATTTCAGTTGAACAAAAGTTATATCTTTCATTTAAATAACATTTCACTTAAACAAAAGTTATATCTTTCATTTAAATAACATTTCAGTTGAACAAAAGTTATATCTTTCATTTAAATAACATTTCAGTTGAACAAAAGTTATATCTTTCATTTAAATAACATTTCAGTTGAACAAAAGTTATATCTAGCATTTAATTTGCTTACATCCGTTAAGTTGGCGTGTTTTCTTTTTCAATTTTGTCAGGACAGCGTCCATTGTTGGTCTATTCGTCTCGAATCGTAACCATGATGAGTTCTTTCCCATTTCATCTCTTCTACCTTTCAGCTCCCTGTGGAGCATAGGTCTTCAACAAACACTTTCAGCTCCATGTGGAGCATAGGTCTTCAACAAACACTTTCAGCTCCCTGTGCAGCATAGGTCTTCAACAAACACTTTCAGCTCCCAGTGGAGCATAGGTCTTCAACAAACACTTTCAGCTCCCAGTGGAGCATAGGTCTTCAACAAACACTTTCAGCTCCCAGTGGAGCACAGGTCTTCAACAAACACTTTCCAAGTCGTTCTGTTTTTTGCCATTCTTTTAAGATCATTCCATGTCTTCCCCATCATCTTCATCTCTGCTTCGATCTGTCTTCTCCAAGAATTCCTTGGTCTTCCTCTTTGTCTTTTCCCCTGGGGATTCCAAAAAAGGGCCTGTTGTGTAATACTCTCAGTTGGCTTCCGCAGTGTGTGTCCTATCCATCGCCATCGTCTTCGCTGTATCTCTTTATCCACTGGTATTTGACTGGTACATTTCCATAATTCCACGTTAGTGACTTTGTCCTGCCATTCCCATCCCTTTATTCTGCGTAAGCATCCATTAATGAAAGTCTGTACCTTCGTGATTGTCAATTTTGTTATTCTCCATGTTTCACAGCCATATAACAGGACCGACTTAACATTTGAGTTGAAAATTTTTATTTTTATATTTAGCCTAATTTCTTTGGATTTCCATATGTTTCCCAGTGCAATGAAAGCTCCTCTTACTTTTGATATCCTTATTTTGGTATCATTTTTTGTTCCTCCCTCTTTATCTATCTTACTGCCCAGATATATGTAAGATTGTACGTCTAGTAGATGTATTTCTCCTAGTTTTATTTGGTTATTGCCAACTGCATTAATTCTCATAATGTTGGTCTTATCTCTATTAATCTTTAGTCCTAGCTGTTGTGATCTCTCATCTAATATACTCATTTTATCCTGCATCTGTTGATGGCTGTGTGATACATTTCATCTCAGTAGAGGTTATTTTCTTATTGTTCTTGCATCTAGTGTCCAGAACTGGCATTGGTAGCACTACGTTGGGATGAAGATTGTATTGTATATTATCCGCTTTGCCTCTAGATTTAGTTTTCTATTGTCCAACAGGGAAATAACTCTGGAGGCAAAACGGGCAATCTACAATACAATCTTCACCCCAACGTTGTGCTACCAATGCCAGACCTGCACCCAAGATGCAAGAACAAAAAGAAAAATAACCTCTACTGGGATGAAATGTGTTAGACGAATGGCAGGAAACAGCCTAAGAGGCAAGATCAGAAATGAAGAACTGAGAAAAAAGCTAGGAATAGCCCCCGTTATATAAAATATAAAGAAACAACAGATAAAATGGTTTGGCCTCGTGAGAAGGCAAAGTGATCAAAAGACAAATCACAACGAGGCCTCGATAAACGTTGCGAGAATACCGCCAAAGGGTCGACCACTATTGTGTGTGAGAGTGAGAGAGAACAGTGTGTGAGAGTGAGAGAAAGATAGTGTGTGAGAGTGAGAGAGATAGTGTATGAAAGTGAGAGTGAGACAGAGGGAGAGTAAGAACATGATTTGTCACTCTCACATTTTACAATAATAATTTTGTTATCCACTCTCGGATCAATCAGTTCGGTGACGTCTTTGGCATTGCTTGTAATTTTAACTCTAATCACGCGCTAAATCACACAGTGTAAGTACTTTCGATCACTCGGCAACTTGTACAGCTCTCGTGGGAGCCTCGGTACCCCAGGGTGTGTCGTTAGCGCGAAACTGATTCTCGGGTGAATGCGAAGTTCTCTTCCATTAGAACCTCATTTACGACTCTTCTTGATTTCGAGTGTAACGGTGTCAATTACCGGAGGCTGAGCATTCGGGTGGAGTCTGAGCTGTAGGGCCCGCTCGTAACACGTCTTTATATAATCTCGTCAGAGCTCGATGGAAATGAGAGTTTCCGAGATTTTTCTATCTATCTATCTATTGACCTTTCGAGCCGTAACCGGCCCATAGGGCGTAGACCAAGATACACCTTCTCCTATATGAATTTTTGTTCTAGCAGTTTTCTTTTAAAGATATTTTATCAAATCTCGCCATCTGTCTCTGTTCTGTGCAAGCAGTTCTATCTCATTGAGGGAGCCGATTCCTGCTGCTCTTGCCTCTCTCATCAATGTTCTTCTCAGTGTCTCCCTGGGTCTTCCTCTTTTTCTTTTACCTGTTGTTTCCCATATGAGGGCTTGCTTTGCTATTCGATTATTATCTCTTCTCATCACATGTCCAACGTATGACCATCGTCTTTTCTTTATTACTGAAGATATTAGTGGTTAATAGATTTTTAGTAAAACTAAAATTGAGGTGGAAACCCGGGAAGATGGAACGGTCTCTGTGGAGTTGAAGATATTGTGATGGAGGATTGAGTACATTGAGGGATTGTAGTGTAGATTGAGGGATTGTAGTGTAGATTAGGGGGATTGTATAGTTGGTTGAGGGATTGTAGTGTAGGTTGAGGGATTGTAGAGTTGGTTGAGGGGTTGTAGAGTTGGTTGAAGGATTGTAGTGTAGGTTGAGAGATTGTAGTGTAGGTTAAGGGATTGTAGAGTTGGTTGAGGGATTGTAGTGTAGGTTGAAGGAATGCAGTGTAGGTTGAGGGAATGTAGTGTAGATTAGGGGGATTGTAGAGTTGGTTGAGGGATTGTAGTTTAGGCTGAGGGATTGTAGTGTAGGTTAAGGGACTGTAGCGGGGATTGTAGTGCAGGTTGAGGGATTGTAGAGTTGATTGAGGGATTGTAGAGTTGGTTGAAAGATTGTAGTGTAGGCGGAGGGATTGTAAAGTTGGTTGAGGGATTGTAGTGTAGGTTGAAGGAATGTAGTGTAGGTTGAGGGAATGTAGTATAGGTTGAGGGATTGTAGTGTAGGTTGAGGGAATGTAGTGTAGGTTGAGGGAATGTAGTGTCGGTTGAAGGAATGTAGTGTAGGTTGAGGGAATGTAGTGTAGGTTGAGGGGGTGTAGTGTAGAGGGAATGTAGTGTAGGTTGAGCGAATGTAGTGTAGGTTGAGGGGATGTAGTGTAGGTTGAGGGAATGTAGTGTATGTAGGTTGAGGGAATGAAGTGTAGGTTGAGGGAATGTAGTGTAGGTTGAGGGAATGTAGTGTAAGTTGAGGAGATGTAGTGTAGGTTGAGGGGGTGTAGTGTAGAGGGAATGAAGTGTAGGTTGAGGGAATGTAGTGTAGATTGAGGGAATGTAGTGTAGGTTAAGGGAATGAAGTGTAGGTTGAGGGAATATAGTGTAGGTTGCGAGAATGTAGTATAAGTTGAGGGGATGTAGTGTAGGTTGAAGGAATGTAGTGTAGGTTGAGGGATTGTAGCGTACATTTAGGGATTGTAGAGGTGGTTGAATATATCTATATCTTCTCCTTCTTCTTCTTATATCCTTCCTCATTTGCCTTTCAGCGTCGAGGGGAGATATAATTTGCGGTCTTTTGCTCTTCTGTTCGCCTCTGCTGCTGTTATGTTTCCTAGTGCTTCTAAAATTCCATCGACCCATCTTTTTCGTGGTCGACCCTTGGGTCTGGTGTTCTCATAATGTTTGTTGAAGGCTTGTTGTGTTGTGTTTTGTTCTTTCTGCATTGTCACGTGACCAAACCATTTTAATCTGTTGTTTCCTTATATATTCTATGGCGAGGGCTATTCCCAGCTTTTTTCCTCAGTTCTTCATTTCTGATCTTATCTCTCAGACTGTTTCCTGTCATTCGTCTAACACATGTCATCTCTGTAGAGGTTATTTTTCTTAATATATCTATATGGTTACATATATCTGGGTAGTAATATAGATGGAAGTCACATTGATCGAGAAGGGGATACGAGCAAAGAAATTAGAATCAGACTGGCTAAAGCAGCAATGTCTTTCAGAAGCCTTGAAAAGTTGTGGAAATCAAAACTCATTAGCACAAACACAAAACTTAGGCTATTCAAATCAAATGTACTATCAACCCTTACGTATGCGTGTGAAAGCTGGAAAACAACAAGAGATATAGAAACAAAGTTGAACGCATTCGAAAATAAATGTCTAAGGAAAATACTTGGTATAGAATGGAACGAATTCAAAACAAACGAGGAAATTAGAGAAATCGCCAATCAACCACTAATATCTTCAGTAATAAAGAAAAGACGATGGTCATACGTTGGACATGTGATGAGAAGAGATAATAATCGAATAGCAAAGCAAGCCCTCATATGGGAAACAACAGGTAAAAGAAAAAGAGGAAGACCCAGGGAGACACTGAGAAGAACATTGATGAGAGAGGCAAGAGCAGCAGGAATCGGCTCCCTCAATGAGATAGAACTGCTTGCACAGAACAGAGACAGATGGCGAGATTTGATAAAATATCTTTAAAAGAAAACTGCTAGAACAAAAATTCATATAGGAGAAGGTGTATCTTGGTCTACGCCCTATGGGCCGGTTACGGCTCGAAAGGTCAATAGATAGATAGAATATAGATAAAGCGGGAGGAACAGAAAATGATACCAAAATAAGGATATCAAAAGCAAGAGGAGCTTTTGTTGCACTGGGAAACATATGGAAGTCCAAAGAAATTAGGTTAAATACAAAAATAAAAATGTTCAACTCCAATGTTAAGTCAGTCCTGTTATATGGCTGTGAAACATGGAGAACGACAAAATTGACAATCATGAAGATACAGACTTTCATTAATGGATGCTTACGCAGAATAAAAGGATGGAAATGGCAGGATAAAATCACTAACATAGAATTATGGAAATTTACCAGTCAAATACCAGTAAATAAAGAAATACAGCGAAGACGATGGCGCTGGATAGGACACACACTGCGGAAGCCAACTGAGAATATTACACAACAGGCCTTTTTTTTGGAATCCCCAGGGGAAAAGACAAAGAGGAAGACCAAGAAATTCTCGGAGAAGACAGACAGAAGCAGAGATGAAGATGATGGGGAAGACACGGAATGATCTTAAAAGAATGGCAAGAAACAGAACGACTTGGAAAGTGTTTGTTCAAGACCTATGCTCCACTGGGAGCAGAAAGGTTGAAGAAGAAGAACAAGAGTTGGTTGAGAGATTGGAGTGTACATTAAGGGATTGTATTGTAGGTTGAGGGATTGTTGTGTAGGTAAGCGATTATAGTATCATCATCATCAAGTACCGGGCCTGCTGGCGTAGGTGATCATGCCTCTCTACAACTTTCGATCTCGACAGCTATTTATCATTTCTATTGTTGACCTTCTGCCAAGCCACTCTCTTAAGCTGTCTGTTATTGTTTCTCTTTGCTTACCTCTATCTCTTCGTCCCTCAATTTTCCCAGTTGTTACAATATATATATTCCAGTTGTTCTCGTCTATTACATGGTCAAAAAATGATGATCGTTTCTTCCTAATATTAGAAATTAGTTCTCTTTTTGCTTTGACCTTTCTTAGAACATCTTCATTACTCTTCTTAGCTGTCCATGGTACTCTCAACATTCTTCTGTAAAACCACATTTCTACAGACTCCAGTGATTTTCTTGTCTGTTGTCCTATTGTCCATGATTCGCATCCATATGTTAAGACTGGCTCTACATAACATTTAAGAACTCTTTTTCTTGTTTCTATTGTCAAAAATGGATTGCATAGTATCTTTTTCAGTTATTTGGAAAGCTACTTTTGCCTGAGCCATTCTGCATCTCAGTATTGATGTAGTATAGCTTGACTAAATGTTGAGGATGTGTAAGATAACGGCCCTGACAATAATGAAATCTTAAAAATCAAACGTGTGCCAAAATCCACAGTTCCGCTGGCTGAAAAACCGACGTACGGTGTTCGAAGCCCGTAGTAGACAGAACGGATTTTTTCTATCCGGAGTGAAATAAAAATCCCGAGTCTCACACGACGTGGCGACTTGATGACCAAGCGGCTTCTACTTCTCTGGTCCTGTTGAGAGTCCCCCGACAAACTCCATCAGAGGCATATGGTAGATGTGTCGAGGGATAGTGTTTTTATTTTTAAAAAAACTTTTATTTTAAAGAAAACAAGTTTTCTGAAGTAAAAATTTTAATCTACCGGAACTTGTTAGAAGAAAGATCAATAATCGGACCCCAGATGCATATATTTTTCTGGTAGCTTATCGACTTGAAGCATAGATATTTGGGACGAAGAACTGAGAAAGTGTGGATAATCGAGTTTCTGTACTAGGTGGGAATAGTCGAGTTGATGAACTAAGTGGGGATAGTCGAGTTGGTGAACTAAGTGGGGATAGTCGAGTTGATGTACTAGGTGGGGATAGTCGAGTTGATGAACTAAGTGGGGATAGTCGAGTTGATGAACTAAGTGGGGATAATCGAGTTGATGGAATAAGTGGAGATAGTCGAGTTGATGAACTAAGTTAATTGGGGATAGTCGAGTTGATGAACTAAGTGGGGATAATCGAGTTGATGAACTAAGTGGGGATTGTCGAGTTGATGAACTAAGTGGAGATACTCGAGTTGATGAACTAAATGGGGATAATCGAGTTGATGAACTAAGTGGAGATATTCGAGTTGATGAACTAAATTGGTATAGTCGAGTTGATGAACTAAGTGGGGATAGTCGAGTTAATTAACTAAGTGGAGATAGTCGAGTTGATGAACTAAGTGGGGATAATCGTGTTGATGAACTAAGTTGGTATAGTCGAGTTGATGAACTAAGTAGGGATAATCGAGTTGGTGAACTAAGTGGGGGTAGTCGAGTTGATGAACTAAGTGGGGATAGTCGAGTTGATGAACTAAGTGGGGATAGTCGAGTTGATGAACTAAGTGGGGGTAGTCGAGTTGATGAACTAAGTGGGGATAGTCGAGTTGATGAACTAAGTGGGGGTAGTCGAGTTGATGAACTAAGTGGGGGTAGTCGAATTGATGAATTAAGTGGGGGTAGTCGAGTTGATGAACTAAGTGGGGGTAGTCGAGTTGATGAATTAAATGGGGGTAGTCGAGTTGATGAACTAATTGGGGTTAGTCGAGTTGATGAATTAAATGGGGGTAACGAGTTGATGAATTAAGTGCGGGGTAGTCGAGTTGATGAATTAAGTGGGGGTAGTCGCGTGATGAAATCACCAAATAGGGACAGTCAGTTTGATGAATTAAGTGGGCACAGTCAGGTTAATGAACTAAATGAGGACAGTCAGGTTAATGATCTAAGTGGGGACAGTCAAATTATATAACTAAATGGGGATAGTCAGATAAATGAACTAAGTGGGGAGAGTCAGGTTAATGAACTAAGTGGGGACAGTCAGGTTAATGAACTAAGTGGGGACAGTCAGGTTAATGAACTAAGTGGGGACAGTCAGGTTAATGAACTAAGTGGGGACAGTCAGGTTAATGATCTAAGTGGGGACAGTCAGGTTAATGAACTAAGTGGGGACAGTCAGGTTAATGAACTAAGTGGGGACAGTCAGGTTAATGAACTAAGTGGGGACAGTCAGGTTAATGAACTAAGTGGGGACAGTCAGATTAATGAACTAAATGGGGACAGTCAGGTTAATGAACTAAGTGGGGACTGTCAGGTTAATGAACTAAGTGGGGACAGTCATGTTAATGAACTAAGTGGGGACAGTCAGGTTAATGAACTAATTGGGGACAGTCAGGTTAATGAACTAAGTGGGGACAGTCAGATTAATGAACTAAATGGGTACAATCAGTTTAATGAACTAAGTGGGGACAGTCAGGTTAATGAACTAAGTGGAGACAGTCAGGTTAATGAACTAAGTGGGGACAGTCAGAATAATGAACTAAGTGGGGACAGTCAGATTAATGAACTAAATGGGTACAATCAGATTAATGAACTAAGTGGGGACAGTCAGGTTAATGAACTAAGTGGGGACAGTTGGTTTAGTGAACTAAGGAAGTAGAGATGGTTGGTTTAGTGAACTAAGGAAGTAGAGATGGTTGGTTTAGTGAACTAAGGAAATAGAGACAGTTGGTATAGTGAACTAAAGAAGTAGAGACAGTTGGTTTAGTGAACTAAGGAATTAGAGACAGTTGGTTTAGTGAACTAAAGAAGTAGAGACAGTTGGTTTAGTGAACTAAGGAAATAGAGACAGTTGGTTTAGTGAACTAAAGAAGTAGAGACAGTTGGTTTACTGAACTAAGGAAGTAGAGATGGTTGGTTTAGTGAACTAAGGAAGTAGAGATGGTTGGTTTAGTGAACTAAGGAAGTAGAGATGGTTGGTTTAGTGAACTAAGGAAATAGAGACAGTTGGTTTAGTGAACTAAAGAAGTAGAGACAGTTGGTTTAGTGAACTAAGGAAGTAGAGATGGTTGGTTTAGTGAACTAAGGAAGTAGAGATGGTTGGTTTAGTGAACTAAGGAAATAGAGATGGTTGGTTTAGTGAACTAAGGAAATAGAGACAGTTGGTTTAGTGAACTAAAGAAGTAGAGACAGTTGGTTTAGTGAACTAAGGAATTAGAGACAGTTGGTTTAGTGAACTAAGGATATAGAGACAGTTGGTTTAGTGAACTAAAGAAGTAGAGACAGTTGGTTTAGTGAACTAAGGAAGTAGAGACATTTAGTTTTGTGAACTAAGGAAGTAGAGACTGTTGGTTTAATGAAATAAGGATGTAGAGACATTTAGTTTTGTGAACTAAGGAAGTAGAGACTGTTGGTTTAATGAAATAAGGATGTAGAGACATTTGGTTTAGTAAACTAAGAAAGTCGTGACATTTGGTTTAGTGAACTAAAGAAGTAGAGACAGTTGGCTTGGTGAAGTTTGGATGTAGAGACATTTGGTTTAGTTAACTAGAGAAGTAGAGACAGATGGTTTGATGAAGTAAATTGAAACAGTTGGTTTTTCTTAAAATTGATGGCAGTCTTTTCAATTTCTGACACCGCACAAACAAAACATTAAAAATATTTTAGCTTTAGTAGCAAATAATTATTAATAATTTAGTAGAATCAAACTCGTAGCAAAGATAAAAAAAAATATAAGCCAGTTTGAGAGATTCGGGTAATACAGTTTCAATAAGTAACCACAAAATTGTTACATTTTAAGACATGTGTAGACAAAAGTGTTACATTTTAAGACATATGTAGACAAAAGTGTTACATTTTAAGACATATGTAGACAAAATTGTTACATTTTAAGACATATGTAGACAAAAGTGTTACATTTTAAGA